>JACBWV010000730.1:11940647-12040371 GCA_013435795.1 Chlamydomonas sp. ICE-L
ATGAGGTACAGATGGGGTAGTAACGGTAACAATAAATGAACCCAACGGAATTATAAAAAACAATGCACTCGCCTCGAAAAGTCCGAAAAACAGGGATCCGATCGAGAGATCTACCCTCGGTCGTAGAAAAAGAGAGGAGAGAGAATAGAGAAACCAGAGAGAGAAAGAAAGAGAAAGTGGAAAAGAGAGAAGAAAGAAGAGAAGAGAAAAGAAAGAGAAATGAAGACGAGAAAGAGAAAAAGAAAGATAAAAAGACAGAGAAAGACAACAGGGGCAAAGCGAAAAGAGAACAGAAAGCGAAAGAAAGGAGAAATGTAAAATATAAAAGAAATAAATAGCAAGCCAGAACAGAAAAAGAAAGAAAAGCTGAAGAATAACTATATATAGAGATATCTATAGAGTCGCGCTATCTAGGATAGATGATCTCTATATATCCAAACATAAACACTCACACCAAAGAGATATCAAGCATATACATCTCCATCTCAATTCCCTCTCCCTCTCCCTCTCCCTCTCTCTCACTCTATCTCCCCCCACGCACCCTTGATATTCCAGGATGCGGACTGCGAATGGAAGCTTTGATTGTAGGCTGACAATATCCAGCCGGGAGCTATCGTTGTTGTGAGGCTCTTCACAAACATGTTTAGAGCGGTGGTTGGCCTGCACATGATAATTTGGTTGGGGTTAAGGGCCAGGGGTAAGGGGTTAGGGGGTAGGGTTCGGGGTAAGGTTCGGGGGGGTTTGGGGCAGGGATTAGGACAGGGGGCTAGGGGTAAGGGCTACGTACGGGGTACGGGTAAGAGCTAGGGGGGGTGGGGGGGATAGGGGTAAGGGGTTAGGGGCATAGGGTTAGGGGTTAGGGATAAGGGCTAATGGGTTAGTGGGACAGGGTAAGGGGTTAGGGATAGGTCAAAAGGTTAGGGCTAAGGTTTAATATGTACTGAGTTCTTACGAATAGGAACTGATTTCTTTAGGTTCAAAGCAGTCGTGAACCTGAACATATTACTTTCACAGTCTCTGAGTACCTCACAGGTTCGCAAGGTCCTTGCTAGCGGAGCCCCCCCTTGGGTAGCCCCCAGTGTCACCGCTTTGCCCAAGTGTCCGTCCGTCCATCCGTCCGTCCGTCTGTCTGTCACGTTACAACCCTGGGCCTCGTCAAATCAACCTTCACCCTTCCAAACCTCTGACAGCTCAAAGCTTGTCAATTTGGAACCCACTCTCTGCAAATTCCCCCTCTTGCAACGTGCCTAGGACTTTTACACATTATGCTTGCTGGTACATGCATGCCCAGGTGCAGCCCACCCTACTCTGCTTAGCTTGTGTTTGTTATAGTCCAGGGGTAGGCCAAGTAGGCTTAATGGACTAGCCCAACCGTGACAGGAAGGGCTAACAAGAAAACAACATTGAAGAACTGAACCCCGAAAAATCATTTTACTGATGGGGGCCCTGAGTTCGTACTACAGTGATAATTTAATTATACTACACAATTAAATCATCATCTTATATGGTGATATGGGATGATCATTTAATTGTGCTTACCATGACTGGGTGCCACTACCAGCGGTACTTACCGTGACTGTGTGCCACTACCAGCATTCCAGATGTTGCCCATGATGAAGCGAACTTGACAGCTTGGTGGCTCAGAAGAAGGGGAGGGGGAGGAAGAGGGAGAGGGAGAGGTGGCGGATTTTGGGGATGGTTTGGGGGTTCGTTTTGGGGAGGGTTTTGGGGAGGGTTTTGAGGAGGGTTTTGGGGATGGGTTTGGGGTGGGGGAGAGGGAGGGGATAATCGTGCATACTGCCCCGTTCACAGTGACCATCGTTGGTACAAAGCTTGGAGTGGAAGAGGAGATGATCATGCCGCAGTTGTATTCTGTGCCTCCGGCCACCAAGCCTGACTGCTCCACAACGCCAATAATGTTTTGGTCCACAAAGGCTGTCGGTATCACCTGTGTGGTGTAAGAGTTCAGGGTTCAGGGTTCAGAGTTTAGCTTCTTGGAGGGAGGGGGACAACAGCTGCCGGGGTATGGTGGAAGCATGTCAAGCCTAATTTCAGAATAATTACTTGTCTTGGATATATTACAAATAAATTACGTTTTGTTTTTAAACGTTTCTTGGGATTGTTGGGAGCTGCTAGTGTTTTCAGTGCTTCTGGCTACGGTGCCTGCCGGTCAGGCATCGGTGGTAATTCTTTTTACTGAGATGGCCCTACGGTGACTATAGCTAGCTCCGGCTTACGCTATGGTGTCCTTAACTTCACGTCCTGTGAGTAACGGTTCTACACGGATGTAACAATTTCAATTTCAATTTCAGTGCTTCTCTTCTCTCTGCGATGCATAAAATGAAAGGTGCCTTTTAATAGTTCATCGTCAATCGTTCCCCTCCCACACCCCAATTTATTTGTTTATTTGCCTATATATAGCCGGCAGTTCGAATCCCTACGGCTGCGCTTTAGTGTTCACGGGCGCTGCCAACTGCCATGGTAGCTTTGTCCAGGTGAAGTAACAGCCTGTTCAGTAATATGGATCTCCCTTACAGTAATATGGATCTCCCTTAATACCTTTTCCTACCAGGCGTTATCATTAATTTTGCATAGCTGGCGGGTCATTCCCTCCTGCCCCCTGGCCTGCAGCACAGGCCGAGGATCTTGGGAATAGGTTCCTTGGGCCAACAGCCACTGGGCGGTGTGGGTCATGACAGTTGGAGTCAAGATGTGGGTAACTAATGATAACGTCTAGTAGGGCATGGTGTTAAGAGAGCCCCGCCTTCCAGCGGTAGGGAACAGGCTGCTACTTTACCTGGACAAAGCTACCCTGGCGGTTGACAGTGACCGCGAACACTAAAGCGCACCCGTAGGGATTTGAACCCCACACCTCATCAATTCAACAAGCTCTACCATTGAGCCATTTGTCGAAACAGAATAGGATGCGGGTATTACCTTGCAGAAGCATGCACCTGTTCAGGTTGTTAAACAGGGGTGCAGGGTGTTCAACACCTATTCAACACCTCCATGTTTAACCAATGATGTTCAGGTGTGGGTAGTAACCAGCAAGAAAAAACGAAATATAAAAAAAACTACCATGGCCCCCAAAATCCACCCTCTCCCTCTCCCTCTCTCATCTCTATCTCAGCGCGAGAGAGCTAGATAGCGAGGAAGCGCGGAGCGCGAAGCGAGCGACGAGGAGAGAGAGAGAGAGACGAGCGCGGAGACGCCGCGCGGCGCGAGCTCTCTCTCTCGATATATATATATATATAATACGAGAGAGAGAGAGATATAGATATATAGATAGAGAGAGATATAGAGAGAGATCTAGAGGAGCGATATAGATTGATATCTAGAGAGGCTATAGATACAGATATCTAGAGAGTGATAGAGATATGAGTCTAGAGAGAGATATAGAATCTAGAGCGAGAGTAGAGATATAGATAATATCGATCTATCTCTAGCTATCGATCGATCTATCTATCTAGCGAGAGTGAATATCGATAGCGATATTCGATATCTATATCTAGAGCTAGATATAGATAGCTATCTATCGATCTAGCGATCGAGCTATTATAGATCTATTATCTATCTATCTATCTATTATCTATCTATAGATATATACTTAGTCGGTCAGCCGTGTGGCCGGTGGCCCACCCCCCACCTTCCGCCCACACCCAGGCCAGGGTCATAGTTGGGTCTGGGTTACATAAACGGGTACGCCATTGTATGCCCCCCCCCGCCACCCCCCCCCCCCTCCTACACACAGTAACAAATCAGCCCATTCTCAGCCCTTGCTCGACAGCTACCCTGCCTCCCCCCCCCCCCCCCCCCCCCCCCCCCCATCACACCACACATTCTTCTCCCTA
Source organism: Chlamydomonas sp. ICE-L (assembly GCA_013435795.1). Taxonomy (NCBI): domain Eukaryota; kingdom Viridiplantae; phylum Chlorophyta; class Chlorophyceae; order Chlamydomonadales; family Chlamydomonadaceae; genus Chlamydomonas; species Chlamydomonas sp. ICE-L. Next base: position 11,944,499 of record JACBWV010000730.1, read on the forward strand.
CCTATTCCCCTTCTGCTTCAGGTCGTGGGCCTCTCACCCTGTCATACACGCATACCATCCCCCCCCCCCCCCCCCCCCCCCCCCATTCTGACCTCTCCCTACCCTCACCCACCCCATCCACACGCACTCTCTTTCTCTCACCTTACCCCCCACCACCCTCCCTTCCCCCAACCACCAACACGCACACACAATCTTCTTCTCCCTACCTCGTACCCTTCACTTCACCCTGTGGGATTCAATCGCGCAGAAAGAGGGACCCGCTGTGCTTCGAACCTACCAACATTGCGAGCGCTCAGATTCCGCCCCGAGAACACCGGACCGGTGCAATTGCATAGCTACAAACCTGCAGCTTCGTCTTCTCGTACAGTGCCCCAGTCGAGACTCGGTCAACTCAGGACAGCAAAAATCGCAGCAACGTACTTCATATCCTATACAACGAAAAGAGCTTGCAAAGATGGGATGATCATGGCAAGCGCGAAAGTGTCCAGGGGGACGGAATGGCCATGGCGATCTGAACAAAGGTAATTAATCGCAACTGGATGCCAATCACTACGAATGTGATGCGATGGCATGGCAACATTGCGCATGCGTGAGATGAACGGTGGCAACGCTCGCAGACGGAGAAAAAAAGCATCATGATATTAAAGTCTGGCTTGATTATGATCCTGGCATAACTCCTCAGACTGGGCAGCATAGTCTTGGCGCCTGGATTGGTTACCAGCTTAGTGTTCCTCCTCAGGCACGGTAGCTCGTTCCTGACTCCTTGCGAGATTACCAGCATGACGTAGCGCCAGCCAGGGCGGGCATCACGTCGACGCTTGTTGGCTATTTCCCTGTCTTCCTTGCTCTGGCAAGCTCGCTTTGAGCGCTGGCTGGCGGTGTTGCGGGCCCTCCTGCCCATTAGGACCGTTGCCATGCATCATGGTTGCATTATCCGTGAAGAACTGAAAGCTATTATTCCGAGCGCCATGCCATGCCATATGAGGGTCGGCTGGTGACCTCCGAGGAGAGGATCTTCTGATTCTAAATGTCTTGCTGTCATAGTATCGGAGGCGGTTGTGGACTTGCTATGAGCGCGCGCGCTTAGCTTAGCGAATCTGCAGTTTTGGTATTTGAAAATTCCGCTAGGCGGGGAGTTGCTAGTTGGGTGAACGAAAAGTCGGTTGCAAGTCGGTTACACTTCGCGCGTGGGCACGCGATGATGACACCACCACGACCACCACGACCACCGCGACCATGATTTCTTTATATACATAGATGTATGTATGTATGTATGTATGTATGTATGTATGTATGTATGTATGTGTGTATGTATGTGTGTATGTATGTATGTATGTATGTATGTATGTATGTATGTATGTATGTATGTATGTATGTATGTACTAGTACGGTAGCCCGTGTGGCCGGTGGCCACACCTTCCCCTCCCCTCCCCCTCCCCCCATCCCAACCCCTAACGCACACCATACACACCTCCCCCCAACCCCCCCAAGTGGCCGAGTACAGAATAGAGTCATACTTTGTTACAAAGCCAACATAACAAAAGCGTGTACACAACGTGTTAGGTGTGCAAACGAATGTTTATTGAAACACTTCAGCGTACACAACGTTTTCAGTGTGAGCTTGACCCTCGGTTGCATTCTTCACTAAGAACTTGAGACCTGTTGGCTGTCCCACCCTGGACATAGCAACATATAGCTGGCCATGAGAAAAGCAAGGGGCAGGCAAGTAGATCCCTATTTTCTCAAAGGTTTGTCCTTGACTTTTGTTGATAGTCATGGCAAACGCAGGCCTGATTGGGAACTGCCTCCTTGTGAAAATGATTGGGTTTTGCTTGCTGTCAGACGGGGTTAGGGGGATGCGCGGAATGCACACCGTCTCCCCAGCATGTGACCCTGTCACAATCTTTGCAACAATCAAGTGGTTCCTTAGTTCCTCAACAATCAGTCGTGTGCCATTGGCAAGACCTTTCCGAGGGTTAAGATTGCGTAGCAAGATGATTGGGCATCCGACCTTCAACTTGAGCTCATGAGGTGGCAGTCCCTGTGGGTCCAGAGAGTTCAGGAATTCTGTGGGATACAAAGCCACGTCTTCCTCATCGTTGGCATAGTCATGGCTGAAGTAGATCCTGGGTTGGATGTTAGCATCATTGCCTTTAAATAGGTCCATGATCTTATCATTGATTTCTTGCACTCCATCATTCTTGGGTGTTAGAATACACCTCTTGATAAGGTGATCTGCAGAACACGCAGACTCATCACACAGATCACCATAGACATCAGAGATGAGACCCTTGAGAGAAGGATCCGGAACACACCAATCAGGGGGGATTGGGAAGGGATTGTCAGCACTACCCTCGCCCACTTTCAACAACAACTCCGCAAACTGTTGTTGAGACACAGCAGCAGCGGGTCCCAAAGTATTCTTCAACATTTCCACCCTCATGTTAATGGTCAGACGGCGACTTGGATATGCTGCCATAGTTTTGACATCTTGAGGCACGCAGCAACAATAGCAGCGCGTGTACCTCTTGGTACCACTGGAAGGATTTGACGGAAGTCGCCGGCAAAGACAATAACCTTGCCACCAAAAGGCACCATCCTTCTCCATTCCTGTCCTCGAATGGATCCCATGATGTCCCTCAATGTCGCATCAACTGCCTCGATGGAATGCTTGTGTGCCGTGGGAGCCTCATCCCAAACAATCAAACTTGCAGCTTTCAATAATTCAGCATTCTGTGATTGTAGAGACATGTTGCAGACCATGTCTGGACCGATGTCCACCGGTATCTTAAAAAGGGAGTGGGCTGTACTTCCTCCTTCCATCAATAAGGCTGCAATGCCAGAGCTGGCTGCAGGTAGCACAATGCCACCGTTTGCGCGGACCTGATCGATCAATAAGTTGAAGGTGAACGTTTTGCCACACCCTCCAGGGCTGTCCAAAAAGAAAGCCTTAGAGGTGTGTGAGTTAATAAGGTCATCCTCCACAGCTTTAAGGACTGCCTCAAAGACATTTCGTTGGTCGCTGTTCATTTTAGAATGAGAAGCATCCACGCGCTGTTGCAAGGCCTCACGGTTGAACTGCATGTGCATTTGTACCAGACTGAGGTCTGGATCATTAGAATCACCGGCAGGCACGGGCAAGTTGAAGTCCTGGAGGGTCAATTTGAAGGGCTTCAACTCTCTGTGGATTTGACGTAGAGCCCTGTGCTCAGCCATCTCCACATTCTGGGCTGAAAGATCATCCACTTGCACGTCCAAGCTTGTTGCAACTTCCAACAAAAATTCATCAATCATGTGTTGCTTGTACTTCTCCCACATAGCAAGGGGATCAGTCAAAGAGTGATGGGACAGCAGCATGGTGAACACATTGCGCACAACTCCAGCGCTGCTGCAAGAAATTGCCTCATCCAAGCAGTCATGATACTCATTATCATCTTGCAAGAGGCCATGTCTGCGAGCTGCCTCACAAAATGTGCTGCAAATAACAGTTTGGCCCTCATTTTGGACTGTCCTCAAATCTTCAAATGACGTAGCCCCACGGACATGGCAGAGCAACACACGCAAGAAGAATTTCTCTCCAGCACTTGGATGCACAAAATACATGCGGCCCACCGTAGGCAAGGGGATGCGCATGGGTCCTTGGCGCTGCCGCTTGGTCCATAATTTTTTCTTGGTGTTGAAGACATAGTGTTGTGGAATATCATGGTAGAGGTGCTGTCGGGCACTTTGATCATCTTGATTAAGTTTGAACAAAGCTGTCAAGGTTGACTGGGGTGGTTAATTTGCGACAACTTGGTCGATAATGGATGTGTCCTCAAAGGTCATTGGGAGTTGCCCATCGAGGTGCACAGCCAACCGTTGCACGTGGGGTCCTTGTTCATGCAAATGGAAGCTGAATAATCTCCAGATAGCCTCGCATGCGCCCACATAACGCCCATCAAGGTACTCAGCAATCTCATCCCTTGGCGCAACAACTGCAGCAACATCCTGAACCTGACCCTGGGGTCCTTTGTTGATAAAGGCAACTTGAGCCCTGTCGTGGCCCTTGTAGACGTACTTATACAAATACTTCACACTACGGACAGTGGCGCAATGCTCAACGTTGATGTGTGCCTCATACTTGGCTGACAGGGCCCTGTTGTACGGGACAACATGCCGGTTGTCAAGTGTGACAGTACGGCGCTCACCCCCATGGTTGACGGCCTTCTCAACTGTACGGCCGTTATCAGGGCGCCGATACACCGGGTAGCCATCAGCAGAGTCCTTGGTCTCGTCGCAAAAAGGCCGCGGGTAATTCTTTGTGCACTTCCCCTCCTTCATGCACATGTTGGAAGGGTTAGCAGTGCCGCAAGGACCATGCAACATATTTGCAGCAATGATCTTGTGCAACTCAGGCTCCACATTAGGATCAGGGAGATGGGCAGTGATGACCTGGTCATAATCAGTGCAACACCTGAGTTTGTCCTCAGCTGCCAAGATGAGCAAGATATGTGCATGTGGGAGCCCCCTTTTCTGGAACTCAACCACATGAATGTGGCCGATGACGTGCCCCAACACACCCTTTTTCACCAAGTCATCCAACAGTGCATCAAGTTTCAGCCTGAAAACTCTTGAGACGATGTTAGGCCTGTCAGCTGGCTTTTGACCGGGCAAGAGAGCCTCTTGTATCTCCTGCCATTTAGGATTGCAGGTAAAGGTGACAAAGAGGTCAGGCTTTCCCAACTTCCTAACGACAGCCATGGCATCTTGATACAGCTGGTGCATGTGTCGAGGGCCGCCAATGAAGCTGGATGGCAAAATCTTCTTTTGTTGGCCAACTTGGTCACCCATGAGCGGGGGAGCGTGGTGGTCCTGAGCAAGAACAGCATCTTGCAAGCCAATGTACATCTCAGATCTGATCTTGTCTTGGTTATGCCTGAACCAGCTCAAACTTTGGCCCTCCACTTGACAGTAAGAGTCCACCATCAGCTCTAGAGAAAGCTTCCCCATTTGCAATATGTGGTTGCTCGGTGAAGATGGCCGTTGATTATTCACATCATAGATGGGCAGAGCGGTGGCAAATCTGGAATGGAATATGAAAGAAGCCCAATCTCCAGGCGAGACGTGATTCTTGGCTGAGGAATCTTGCTCCACTCCTTCATCTGCAACAGGTCCTGGCCCTGCACCTCAGCCATGGGCTGCTGCACCTGGACCCTGACGGCCTGCACCTCGGCCACGGCCTGCTCCACGTCCACGGCCTCTTGCACCTCGGCCACGGCCTGCACCTTGGCCACGGCCACGGCCTGTTGCACCTCGGCCACGGCCACGGCCACGGCCTGCTCCACGGCCACGGCGTCCTCCACCTCTGCTACGTCTGCCATCAACATACTCATCATCACTATCAACCTCCATAGCATCCTCATCCTCATCCTCATCATCTGATGGAGGTGGAGATGGAGGTGGCGGTGGAGGCGGGGGTGGGGGTGGCACTTCACCATTTGTCGCATATGGCAGGTTCGGTTGGTACCCAGGTTCTCCATAGGGAAACAGCAATGGAAAATGAAGAGGGTGGAAGGCTGCATTCTGGTCAGAAATTATCTGCGTCGTACCACCAGCCACTTGGACAACGATTTCACGGTGGTTTTGTCGAGGTTCTGCATAAATACAGAAGATGTGGGATGGCACAGTAGATCAGGAGGCATGTTGAGGGTGGAATACTGCATCATGGTCAGAAATTGTCGTGATCATACCACTTGAACTACAACAATTTTACGATGGTTGTGTCAGGTTCTGCACAAATAAAGAAGATCTGGGATGGCACAGTAAAAAAACCAAGTAGGCAGGTTGACCATTTTTGACTGCACGTCTTACCGAAATAGTACAGAATTCAGTAATTTTAGTAAGGCACAGTAATGAACACCCTGACCATAGGCTTGCATGAACTGGAGCACCCCCTGTATTGTGTGCACTTGTTGCAACTCACCAAGGGCATCAGGCATGAATCCAGCCACCTCAGGAGCTGTAAGCCGGTTATACCGCCGGACATCTGCGCGTCCATCCTCAGTAATGACCAAGGAAAAGTTGGTGGGGAACATATAAGTTTTGAATACCGCCAGAAAACTTAGGAAACGATCTGCCTAAGCATGCAAAGATAGGAGCGTCCAGGATGCAAATAAAAGCAAGCAAGCAAAGGGAAATAAATTACCTATGGGGTTCGATGTGGTCGACAGGATCGTTCTCTTCAAGACGAAAGCTATTGTGCGGCGAGTTCTGAGCTTGCAGCCGTCGCTGTCGCCTGGCCTCATTGGCAGCTTCGCGTAGCTCCTCAGGCTGGGCAGCATAGACTTCACGCCTGGCTTGGTTAGCAGCTTTGCGTTCATCTTCAGGCACGGCAGCTCGTTCCCTTCTCCTTGCGAGATTATGAGCATGACGTAGCTCCTCTGGCTGAGCAGCTCGTTCCTGACTTCTTTCGAGATTATGAGCTTGACGCAGCTCCTCAGGCTGGGCAGCATAGTCTTCACGCCTGGCTTGGTTAGCAGCTTCGCGTTCCTCCTCAGGCATGGCAGCTCGTTCCCTTCTCCTTGCGAGATTATGAGCATGACGTAGCTCCTCTGGCTGAGCAGCTCGTTCCTGACTCCTTGCGAGATTATGAGCTTGACACAGCTCCTCGGGCTGGGCAGCATAGTTTTCACGCCTGGCTTGGTTAGCAGCTTCGCGTTCCTCCTCAGGCATGGCAGCTCGTTCCCTTCTCCTTGCGAGATTATGAGCATGACGTAGCTCCTCTGGCTGAGCAGCTCGTTCCTGACTCCTTGCGAGATTATGAGCTTGACGCAGCTCCTCGGGCTGGACAGCATAGTTTTCACGCCTGGCTTGGTTAGCAGATTCGCATTCCTCCTCAGGCATGGCAGCACGTTCCCTTCTCCTTGCGAGATTATGAGCATGACGTAGCTCCTCTGGCTGAGCAGCTCGTCCCCTACTCCTTGCGAGATTATGAGCTTGACGTAGGTCCTCTGGCTGGACAGCATAGTCTTCACGCCTGGCTTGGTTAGTAGCTTCGCGTTCCTCCTCAGGCAAGGCAGCACGTTCCTGACGCCTTGCGAGATTATCAGCATGACGTTGCTCCTCGGATCGGGCAGCGCGGGCATCACGTCGACGCTTGTTGGCTATGTCCCTGTCTTCCTTGCTCAGGCAAGCTCGCTTTGAGCGCTGGCTGGCGGTGTTGCGGGACCTCCTGTCCATTATGACCGTTGCCATGCATCATGGTCGCATTATCCGTGAAGAACTGAAAGCTTTTATTCCGAGCGCCATGCCGAGCCATATGAGGGTCGGCTGGTGACCTCCGAGGAGAGGATCTTCTGATTCTAAATGTCTTGCCGTCATAGTATCGGAGGCAATTGTGGACTTGCTATGAGCGCGCGCGCTTAGCTTAGCGAATCTGCAGTTTTGGTGTTTGAAAATTCCGCTAGGCGGGGAGTTGCTAGTTGGGTGAACGAAAAGTCGGTTGCAAGTCGGTTACACTTCGCACGTGGGCACGCGATGATGACACCACCACGACCACCACGACCACCGCGACCACCACGACCATGATTTCTTTATATATATATATATATATATATATATATATATATATATATATATATTCACGCACCTTGATGTTCCAGGCTGCAGACTGCAAAATGTAGCTTGGATTGTAGGCTGACAAGATCCAGCCGGGAGCTATTGTTTTTGTGAGGCTCTTCACAAACATGTTTAGAGCGGTGGTTGGCCTGCACATGATAATTTGGCTAGGGCTGAGCGCTAAGGGCTAGGGGTTAGGGGTAAGAGTTGGGGCTAAGGGTTCGGGTTTGGTGTCAAAGGTAAGAGGTTAGGGGCTAGAGATTAGGGGTAAGGCTTAAGGGCTAGGGGTTCGGGTAAAGGGTTCGGGTTAAGGTTACGGGTTAAGGGCTAGGGGTTATGGGTGAGGGTTAGGGGATAAGGGTTAGTGCTACAGGGATAGGGTAAGGGCTAAGGGGATAGGTTTATATATTAGGGGGTTAGGGGTATGGAAAACGTTTAGTTCCAAGGGCGTTGGGTGGGCGTCCCGCCTTCTGCATCTTCTTGACACCTCTCATGTTAAATAACGAGGTGGTTGAGTTCTTAGGTAGGGATCGAGATTTTATAGTCCGCCATGGGGCCTTTACCATTCCAATGCCCTCTTCAATCCAACCCCTATCAATTTCAAACCTTTGGCGGGGCCCTGGGTTGGATTGACTCTGGCGGTTGGTCAGGAGTTCTGGACCCTGGTGATTTGGACCTGGGCACCTATCACCCTTGGGTCACCAAAGGGATAAGTACTTAAAGGTACTGAGTTCTCACTCACCACCCTTCCAAACCTCACAGCTCACCAATTTTGAACCCAATCTCCAAGGGAGGGGGGCAAAAAAAAAGTGAAAGACCCCATCCCCGAAAGTGTGAAGGCGCCCTTGTGCAGACCCCCCCCCCTCGGCTCCGGAACCCACTGTGCAGCCACTTTCTTAGCCACCACTTAGTGTTATGGTGTCTAATTAAGCTCAATTTACAGGGTTTTCAAAGGCCTATCCATTGTGGTTGGTCTTGAGACCATTGGGAATGTTTGAAACATAGAAAGTCATCATCATCAATGTTGCTGGCACTGTTGCCGCTGCCCCATCAGCTGCCATACCTCTCAAAGACTGGGAAAAACCGGTAATCAAATGCTTTGATGCGCTGCTGAATCTCGACTTCTGTTCCAATGCGGCCAAGTACGCAAGAGAATTCTGATGGCGCCCTTAGTTTACGTGGTCGCCGCAAAGCAATTGTTTACTGCACTTGTCGCAGGTTTTGATTGTGGGTCCATCGAATAACATCAACTAGCACTAGGCACCAGAACGAATACAGACACACAGTGACGGGAAGGGAAAAAGAAAGTGACGGGAAAGGAAAAAGAAGAAGCAGTGAACTATCATGAGGTCTTGCCATGTACGTTGTTGTACAAGTGTTGGTTAGGGCGTTGCGTGTGTGTGTGTGTGTGTGTGTGTGTGTGAGAGAGAGAGAGAGAGAGAGAGAGAGAGAGAGAGAGAGAGAGAGAGAGAGAGAGAGAGACCCTGACCCCCCCCCCCCCCCCCCCTTCTGCCCTGGGCAAAACATGTGGTGGGTCTCTCCCCCGATAGCATATATGGACTGGTATTTAGTAGAGAAACACCCTAGTTCCACTCCCATGTCATTCTGAGGGCTAGAAAAAAAGCCTGTAAAGTACCTTATGTTTTGAAAATGTCAGATATTTCCCTCGACCCCCATCCCCCACCCCCCACCCCGCGGCCCCAAAATTAGGAAATAATACCGGATTCTCCATCCTCTCTATGATATCTACAAAGTTGGACAATGGGGTCATTTTTGTTAGAAGTTGCCCCCCCCCCCCCTGCCAATATCAGCCAATTTTCCCTCTTGCAACGTGCCTAGGACTTGCACACACTATGCTTGCTGATACATGCATGCTCAGGTGCAGCCCACCCTCCTCTGCTTAGTTTGTGTGTTTGTTACAATCCAGGGGTAGGCCAAATAGGCTAATGGGACTTTCCCAACCATGACAGGAAGGGCTAAATGGTAAAAGCATTGATGAACTGAACCCCAAACAATCTTTTTACTGACAGGGGCCCTGAGTTTGTGCTACAGTGATAATATTATCATTCATGTAATTATACTACATGAATATATGGTTCAATCATCATGTCATATTGGATGATAATTTAATGGTGCTCACCATGACTGGGCTCCACTATCAGCGTTCCAGATGTTGCTCATTATGAAGCGAACTTGGCAGCTTGGTGGCTCAGAAGAAGGGGAGGGGGTTGGGGAGGGGTTGGGTGAGGGTGAGGGGTTTGGGGAGGGGTTTGGGGATGATTTTGGGGAGGGGTTTGGGGAGGGGGAGGGATTTGGGGAGGGATTTGGGGGGTATTTGAGGAGGGTTTTGGGAGGGGTTTGGGGAGGGGTTTGAGGAGGGGTTTGAGGAGGGGTTTGGGGAGGGGTTTGTTTTTGGGGAGGGGGACGGGGAGGGGTTTGGGGAGGGGGATGGGTTTGGGGATGGGTTTGGGGAGGGGGAGGGGTTTGGGGAGGGGTTTTAAGGAGGGTTTTGGGGAGGGGTTTAAGGAGAGGTTTGGGGAGGGTTTTGGGGAGGGTTTTGGGGAGGGGGAGGGGGAGGGGTTTGGAGAGGGGGAGGGGGAGATGGAGGTGGAGGTGGAGGTGGAGGGGTCTGGGGAGGGGTTCAAGTTTGGGGAGGGTTTGGGGAGGGGGAGGGGATTGGGGAGGGGGAGGGTTTTTGGGGAGGATTTTGGAAAGGGGTTTGGGGAGGCGTTTGGGGAGGCCTTTGGGGAGGGGGAGGGGGAGGAAGAGGGGTATGGGGAGGGGTTTGGGGAGGGGTTTGGGGAGGGGGAGGGGTTTGGGAGGGGTTTGGGGAGGGGTTTGGGGAGGGGGAGGGGTTTGGGGAGGGGGAGGGGGAGGGGGAGGGGGAGGGGTTTGGGGAGGGGTTTGGGGAGGGGGAGGGGGAGGGGGAGGGGGAGGATGCGGTCAGCTGTGCGGCCAAGGAAATGGGTCCTGATGTTAAGCATGCACCACTTGTTGCAGGGACCGTCAGCTTAACCCAAGATGCATTCACACATGGGATAGTACCGTCCAGTAGGAATAGCATCCAGGTGCCAGGATTCGCCACCAGAGAAGAGGCACAGGGAGCTTGCAGCACTAGGCTACCGGTGCCCTGAACTGCATTGAAGACATTGGAAACGACACGCAGGAAGACGACACGCTGGCCCATGTCAGTGGAGTGCGTGAATGCACCCGGGGCGGCCAGGGCGGCCCCATTCACTGAGCCTGGTGTGGTGACAGGTGGCAGAGGGTAAGGGGACGGCAAACAAGTGGTCGGCAATGTAACCGGAGAGCAAACACGTGGTCGACAATGTAAGGAGAATGGCCAGCATCACACCACCACCCACCCACCACCCAGTAGTGACCAGGCACCGCCATACTGGGCGGGTCACAGCACTGTATACGATGCATCTTATTTTCCTCGGCTACTTGGTGGCATTCCATGGTTCAGGGTTTAGGGTTTAGGGTTTAGGATCGAAGGCCCTTACAATCTAACATACTAAAATATAGAGATACTTACATATATAGTAACTACATACAGAGATACTAAACCACAGAGATACTAAAATAGAGAGATACAAAGATACATATGAAGGATCTAAATACAGAGACACTAAAATAGAGAGATACAAAGATGCATATGTAGGATCTAAATACAGAGACACTAAAATAGAGAGATACAAAGATACATAGATAGTATCTTAATACAGAGATACTAAAATAGAGAGATAAAAAGGTACATATGTAGTACCTAAATACAGAGATACTAAAATAGAGGGATACAAAGATACATATATAGTATCTACATACAAAGATACTAAACTACAGAGATACTAAAATAGAGAGATACGAAGATTCATTTATAGTATCTTAATACAGAGATACTAAAATAGAGAGATACAAAGATACATATATAGTATCTACATACGAAGATACTTAAGTACAGAGGTACTAAAATAGAGAGATACAAAGATACATTGATAGTATCTTAATACAGAGATACCAAAATAGAGAGATACAAAGATACATATATAGTATCTACATACAAAGATACTGAACTACAGAGATACTAAAATAGAGAGATACAAAGATACATTTATAGTATTTTAATACAGAGATAATAAAATAGAGAGATGCCAAAATATATAGATATAAAAAACGTAAATGTAATGCGATATATTTCCTACCAGTGTATTCAACTTGGAAAAGGTCACCCAGCACAATGTTGCCTGTTGGCGCAGAAACGATGGCCGGTCGCACGGCGAAGGCATAGGGCAGCTTGAAGATTTCAGCTTGGAACTGAGGGAGATAAGCACCAGGAGGTTGGCACATCTTGTTGCCAGGCTCATCTACATCGAATGGGAAGAATATAGTTTGTCAGGGGTCTACTGATTCGTAGCGTGATTCAGCTACAGTTGAGCTACGCTTCGGCTACATCAGGAGGTTGGCACAACTGGTTGCCAGGCTCATCTACATTGAATGGCAAGGGTTTGTCAGGGGTCCAGTGTTTCTCAGCGTGATTTAGCTACACTTCAGCTAAACTTCAGCTACACCGCCTGGCTCATCTACATCGAATGGCAAGGGTAGGGCGTGTCAGGGATCCAGTGGTTCTTGTATGTATGTTACAGTCCAGGGGTAGGCCAACTAGGCTGAAGGGAATTGCCTAACCGTTCTTAGTGTGATTCAGCTACAGTTCAGCTACACTGCCCGGCTCGTCTCAGCTTCGGCTTAGGTTCTTAGTGTGATTAAGCTACAGTTTAGCTACACCGCCCGGCTCGTCTACATCAAATGGCGAAGGTAGGGTGTACTTGATACAATTTATTAAAAAAAGCGATCAGAATCGCACATGAGATGATGATTGAAGTATATTGTAGAATTAAATGATCAATGTAGCACAAACTCAAGGCCCCCGTCGGTAATACTAATACTAATACTAATACTAATACTACTTAATAATAATATTAATAACAACAACAACAACAACAACAACAACAACAACAACGACAACAACAACAACAACTACGACAACAATAATAATAATAATAATAATAATGATAATAATAATAATAATAATAAAAAAAATACAGCAGTGGATCTCACCTTGCTCACTGCCACTGACGAGCACATCCCCAGTGGGGAGCAGGAGAGCTGTGTTGTGGTAGAACCTCTTGATGTTGGTGGCGGCAAGGCATGAGTACCGCGCACCCTCGGGGGCCATGGGGTCATGCAAAACACTGTGAGGGGGGGGAACAGGCACATAATCAGATTTCAATTTCCGCTACCTATCCCGATCCCTACCTGTGACCCCGTTTTGGCCAAAATGTCCGCTACCTGAGACCCTTGAATCAGGCACCAACAAAGCCAAGAAACCCAAACCAAAAGAAAAAAGAGACCCAGGGATGAGATGAGACATGTCATGCTACCTGTCATGACAACACCTGTCATGCCACCTGTCATGCCTGAGACAGCATCTGTCATGATACCTGTCATGACAACACCTGTCATGCCACCTGTCATGACAACACCTGTCATGCCACCTGTCATGCCTGAGACAGCATCTGTCATGATACCTGTCATGACAACACCTGTCATGCCACCTGTCATGACAACACCTGTCATGCCACCTGTCATGATACCTGTTGTAACAACACCTGTCATGCCACACATAACAGAACCACAAAGAAGAAGAACAAAAAACAGAAAAACAAGGCCAAAGGAGGTCCAGAAAGACACTTACGCATTTTTAGCTGCTGTGTTGTCAGAGGCCCCCCCATTAAGGCCTCCTCCACCCCTTCCATACTGGTTCCCATTGATGAGCAAGACCTGTCCATTGGGAAGCAGGATAGCGGCATGCTGGATCCTCTTCACGGGCATGTCTTCAATCTCAAAAGACATCCCACTGGAATCGCCTGTCATGACCTTATTGGCATCCAGGGTGAGCTGAAGGGACTTGTCCAGCGCTGGGATGAGTCCATTGCAGCCCCAATCTGTGAACAACACAGGGAGGGTTGGGGTTGGGGTTGGGGTTGGGGTTGGGGTTGGGGTTGGGGTTGGGAGGGAGAGAGGGAGAGAGGGAGAGAGGGAGAGAGGGAGAGAGGGAGGGAGAGAGGGAGGAGAGGGAGAGAGAGGGAGAGAGAGGGAGAGAGAGGGAGAGAGAGGAGAGAGGGAGAGAGAGGGAGAGAGAGGGAGAGAGAGGGAGAGAGAGGGAGAGGCTTTGGTTAGGCTTTGGAAAAACCACAGCATAACCAGGAAAATCAAGAATTTGGTGTTCAAAGCTATCATACCATCCACCCTCCTGTACGGTGGCGAGACATGGGCTCTCTCAAAACCCCTGATTCAACGACTCTACGTGGCACTCCATGAGTGTCTACGCATGTTGTTGAACATTAGCAGAGCAGACAGATTTAGAAATGAGGAGATATGACAAAGATGCAACCACAGGGATATTCCCAGCATCATTAGAGAAAATAGACTAAGGTATCTAGGACACATAGCCAGGCGACCTGACTCTCGCATCATGAAGCAAATGCTCTTCGCCATGCACACACCCCTTGCTGAGGGTCAACCGAGGCAAGGAGGACAGACCATCATTCACACCCTTAGGGATGATCTCCAAGCCACCAACATGTCTCCAAATTGGTACCTACTGGCCCAAGACAGGACAAGCTGGAGGGCGGACATCAGAGACGCCTTAGACATAGACACATAGAATGACAATTATAGAAACTAGCACCTTCTGGCTTAATTAGCATAGATTGGTTTTTGTACGCTTAGATATTTAGATTATTTAGATTATTTAGATTCTTTTCTGGGCTAGAACTGTGCCTTTGGAATTTGGTTTCAATCTTTTGATATGGAATGAGTTTTTGTGTTACGGAAGGACCCCCCCCCTCGCCCACCCCCCTTCACTAGATCTTAGTTTATTGGCTTACTGTAATTTCTCAATAATAGGGTTGACTAGATGACTTATTCCTAATGATATTTTTGGTGTTTTTGATTACTGTGTGGCTGGACCACAATTAAATTGTGCAACACCGTTAACCAGAGGGAGAGAGGGGGAGAGAGGGAGAGAGAGAGGGAGAGAGGAGAGAGGAGGTGAGAGAGGCGAGAGGGAGAGGAGGAGAGAGAGAGGAGGAGAGAGAGAGAGAGAGAGAGCGAGAGACGAGCAGAGAGAGATGAGAGAGAGAGAGAGGAGAGAGGAGAGAGACGAGAGAGAGAGAGAGAGAGAGAGAGAGAGAGAGAGAGAGAGAGAAAGAGAGAGGAGCACGACCAAGCACATGGGCACGCTCACCACTGCCCCTCCATTGGCTACAAAACAGTCATCGTTATGCTTTGTTGGGGCCCATGGACACACGTGCAAACAGTCAATACCCTTTGTCTAAGCAATGTATGTATGTATGTATACATTTACAGTCCAGGGGTAGCTCAAATAGGCTAAAGGGACGTGCCCAATAGTGATAGGAAGGGCTTAGAAAGAAAAATCACTTAAGAACAGAACCCCAATTTAATGAGAATGCGCAGCTAGAAATGGCTCCACATGGAACATACCCTATGATGGAAGATCCCTGCCCCCCGCACCCTTCAGCTGCAGCCTGCACACAGGTTCCGGTGGCAGTACGATATAACAACACGACAGTACAGATACCGACTCACCCAGCCGTACATAGTTTCCGTCAGGATCTATATACGCTTGATTGCGTGAGGTAGACCCGCCAAACATGGCGTACAAAATTGTGTAGCCGCCTTTGCCGTCAGGGCGGAAAGGCAACATCAATGCTGAAGCCATAGAGGACATTGCAGCGATCCATAGCGAGCCGGGAAGACGAGTAAGGGCAAGCACCTGAGTAGCATTTGTCAAGTACAGCCAGATTACAACCTGTTAAGCTCTTTTAAGCCAAATAAAGGGGTGCCAAAGACCCCCAACTTTGCAGTGATCCAGCTAAAGTTTTATAAATGCTACTCAGACTTCATAGAGGACATTGCAGCGTTCCATTTGGAGTTGGGCAGACCAGGCAGGTCCTGAACTGAGCAGCACTTGTAAAACTTTAGCTTGATCACTGCAAATTTGGGGGGTCTTCGGCACCCTTATATTGGGCTAAAAAGGTTGTGTTATGGGCGTATAAGGTATTATGGGTGTATAAGCGTGCAGAAGGGGTGCAGATAGGGTGCCGAAGACCCCCCAGATTTGCAGTGGATGCCTTTTTCAGCAGCAGCGTTGATGTTTCATACAAGGCCGTGCTAACTGGCTGGTTACCAAAGAGATCGGCCCGAAGGACTCTTGGCCCCACTCACTGACCCTAACCCTGATTTGGATATTTTGTGTAACACATGATGACATGAAGCGTCCGAAGGCTGCAGGCCAGGCCGGGGCTGACGAAATTTGACACCTTTATTGTAGGAGGGTCAGCGCCATTGAAATTGATTCCTCCAGATTGCTGGTTTGTGTCGGGAGACCCACCTCCTGGGGTGAAAGTCCTTTCACAACTAAAAAAAATGTCCTGCGTGATATATTTGGGACCATGTCCTGTGCTAAAAGGACAATTCAGACCTCCCCTAGAACATCCCAGGTGTCAATGCATGGTACCAGCTGACGACGATGACCATGACGATGACGATGGCAATGACGATGGCGATGACGACGACGAGGACGATGACGATGACGATGCAATGATGATGACGATGACGATGATGACGATGATGATGATGATGATGATCACCATAGGTCCTAGATGCACAGGTTAGGAGTGGGATGTTTTTGATCTCACCTGGGCCTGCGAATTGTCGGGGGCGATTGTCGAGATCCTCCCACGCTCGGCAGCCCACTGCAGAAGGTAGCACGTGCCAGGCTTGGCTGGGTTGTTGATCGGCAAGAGCAGGTAGACAGGGTACAGGTTGCTGTAGCCAGCCTCGACTAGGAAGTCATCGATCTGGTAGTGGGTGGTGGGTGGGTGGTGGTGGGTGGTGGGTGGTGGTGGATGGTGGGTGGTGGTTGGTGGTGGATGGTGGGTGGTGGTTGGTATGTGGTGGGAAGTGGTAGGTGTGTGGTGGTTGTGGTGGGTGGTGGAGGTGGGTGGTGGAGGTGGGTGTTGGTGGGTGGTGGTAGGTGGTGGTGGTGTGTGGCGGTGTGTGTGGGGGTGGGTGGGTGGTGGTGGGTGGGGGAGTGGGGGGTGGGGGTGGGGGTGGGGGTGGAAGCCTTGCAAGGGGGAGGTACACATGTCAATGATGTCAGCCTCAGGGTTGAGAGGTCTACACACCTTTGTTATTGACTGGTTTGTGTCGTGAGACCCACCTCCTGGGGTGAAAATCCTTTCACAACTAAAAACAAACGTCTCACCTGGTAGCTCACAGTGTAGGGTGATGTCCGTGTGTCGATGATTTCGGTCTCAGGGTTGGGGGGGCCGGTTTGGGTTTTGGAGCCGCCCGCCACCAAAACCCTTCCATCCGGGAGCGTGAGCTGCGTTGGATACCAGTGATTGGAGTTGAGCAGCTGCGGCAGGGTGGTCCACTGCAGGGTGGATGGGTTGAATGTGCGGATGCTCTTTCGGCCTTCCTTCAGCCAGCTGTACCGGGTTCCTCCCGATTCCTCTCCGCCGGTCACAATTATGGTGCCATCAGGGAGGTGCGTGTGGCCGGCACAAAACGGGTGCTCGGGCATGGGCGTTGGGACGTAGGTGCCGGCATAGGGGTCGTACACAGAGGAGACACTGTTGGCCATGCCCGGCTGAGTCGGGAAACGGTCCGTGTTGATTTGCCGGCTAAACAGGAGCACTTTGTGAGTGCCCGGGATCAACACACAGTGTGTAGCCACGATGCCGGTGCTGCTGTTGCCAGTCTCGGGGTTCACGGCCAGCTGGTAGGCGCCGTACGTTGCTTTGGTGGATTCAGTTGTGCCGGGCAGGGGGCAGTCGAAACCGTTATCGAGGGTCACAAAACCTTCTGGTGCTACTAGCTGTCCACGCAGAGAGTCTCTGAAAGGTGAGCTAGGTGGGGTGGTTGGGGTGGGTGGCAGGAGGGCGGAGCAGAAGGCAGCTGCGATGTCCGTGAAGGAAGGCACCATGGAACGCTCACACTCAAACGCGGCAGCGTGGTTGGCCCTGCAAGCACATTGAGCTATGTATGTATGTATGTACCAGTGATTTTGAGCAATGCTGTGAACCAGTAATTTTTAGCGCAATTCAGCTACAGTTCAGCTACACCGCCTCTTGTGGCCAGGTCTCCCATAGTCGGCCCCAATACTGACTGGGCCTTCGGCCGGAGGCTGGATTGTGTAGGGGTGAAATTCCTTTCACAACTAAAAAAAAGGGGAAAAGTGTTGCCTCAATCTGGTGAATGGTGGCTGCAGTGATGCCGAACAAAGGGACAAATGATTTTGTTGGTTGTATCACAATGAGACTTTCTAATATAATAATAATTTAGACTCTAGACTTCAGATCTTCAGTATCCTAACCTCAAATCACTACAAATAGTGTTTGTAGTACAATGTATTTACTACAAATAGTGTTTTTGTTACAAAATCACATTCAATATACTAACCTTAGATCACAACAAATAGTGTTTTTAGTACAAAATCACATTCAGTATACTAACCTTAGATCACAACAAATAGTGTTTTTAGTACAAAATCACATTCAGTATACTAACCTTAGATCACAACAAATAGTGTTTTTAGTACAAAATCACATTCAGTATACTAACCTTAGATCACAACAAATAGTGTTTTTAGTACAATTCATACTTGACACGGGTCCCCCGCCATTTAGGGGTGTTGGGGGAATCGGTATCTAGAGTTTTTTCAGTTTGCTTACCTAAAGATTTTAGTATTTTTGATGAGCAGGTCCCTTTTGGCTTGTGGCTACCCCTTGAATGCTAAACAAAATGCATTTTGTATACGGGTATTTGAACAGGCATGCCCTGTATGATTGTTTTGCACTGTCCTCTGCCTGTCTAGCGATCTCAATTGGTGTGTGTGTGGGGGGGGGGGGGAGAGAGAGAGAGAGAGAGAGAGAGAGAGAGAGAGAGAGAGAGAGAGAGAGAGAGAGAGAGAGAGAGACTCACCCGGTGACTTCTTGGCAAGTGGCACTTTGTTCATCATAATACTGGACGCTTGGTGAGTACTCACAAAAGACATATTCCTGCGGTATGGGACATTTGGATTGACAATGTGTAAGAATTTGTGTGTGGATGTGGATGTGTTTTATGTGATTGAGGGTAACGTGCTGATGCAATTAAGGGACCATTGGTTCATCTGGCCTTATTCCTTCCTTCATCAGCATTATCTGTTTTTGGGGGTTTCTTCGTTCTATTTACTGCACTTACCTCAGCTAATACTGGGCCATCTGAGGAAAAGCCCTAGGCGGCGTTGCAAGCGACGTGGGAAATTAGCGGAGAGTAATGGCTATCGGAGCCACAGGTGGCAACGGAATCGAGCGGACCGAACCCAGTCAGTTACGAGACAGGTGGCTTACATGCCAGGCTTTGTGTCGGTCGCACGTCGGTCGCACTAATAGACAACAGGGTGACCCTGGGGGCTCCCGCCCCCTAGAAGGGGGGGCTCTGCTAAAAACAAATAAATTCAAGGATGAGCAAGCGTTGGGTTTACGAAGGTCTGCCCGATCAACTATGCGTCTATGACTAGTTCCTGGACCCTCCTTCCTCAATCGTTGGTCGGCCAAATAATACCCTGGTTATCTTTAGTGCGATACAGCTACATTTCAGCGACATTGCCCCTTGTGGCCGGGCACCCCATATTCTGCCCCAATGCTGATTGTGCCCTCGGCTGGAGGCCGGTTCAGATTCGTTCCCAATCAGGCGAATTATGGCTGCAGGGAGGACCAGCAAGGGACTCCAGTACGCACTAAACAAGTCCTAGTTGGCATCGCAAGCGATGCGGGAAATTGGCGAGAGTGTTGGCTATCGGAGCGACAAGTGGCAACCGAATGGAGTGCAGCGGACAGAAGCTGGGGCAGAAGCCAGTTAGTTACCGTGCATTTCCATTGGACCACTTGACTTGAGTCACTCGACTTGAGTTAAACGGACTCGACTTAGCATTCACGAGACTTGACTTAGGGTTTACAGCGCCCAACTCAAGTCGAGTCTTTCGCGTTTCCATTTATCATACCTTCACGACATGCCAACGCGGCTTGGCACGTGGGCTTGGCCCCAGCTTGCCCCCTTCTAACGGTTCGTTATTTCCTTCCATTACATTCTATCTTGCTTCCCCTGATCGGGATCATTCGGAGCTTCCCTGCATGCAGACGGGAAACACCTTGCGGGCAACCGTGCAGCAAATCACGGCGAGGAGTCGACAGAACGATGCTGATTTTCTGAAGAAGCGTGATCGTGAAGCGATGGAGGACGCCAGGCATGCGGAAGCCAGGGATTCCAGAGATATGGCAGCAGCTGAGGATGCGTTGGATGCGGAGGAAGCCGAGGAATTAATTTTGCAAGCACTCGGGGAGGGGAGAATCTGCTGATCGTCAACGGACGGATCAACAAAGCCAAGAATCCTTCAAACCTTCAGACAATGTTCCGGAATTTACAATTCTGCGCTCAAGTCGAGTCAAAGCGCTCAAGTCAAGTCCCTAAACGGACTTGTCTTGAGCGCCCTAAAATTGACTTGAAATTCTTCCGACATCAGAGGAAACCCTAAGATTCAAAAAGAGTGGGGAGGCGCCCAACTCAAGTCGAGTCCAATGGAAACGCGACTTTCAAGTCAATTCCTGTACGACACGCGTACTACAGGCGCCCAACTCAAGTCGAGTGGTCAAGTCGAGTCCAATGGAAATGCACGGTTATTATTATGAGGCAGTTGGTTGACAGTTGGCATCGTGTCGTCGCGCGCCAACATTCGCCAGCGTGGCCACGAACTAACTGCCGGTACTAACCGGATAACCGTTCACGTCTGGGCTGGCCCCAAACATGCAATACCTTGGAAACATTCCATTAAATCAACCAGACCTCTGATTGGTCTCATTTTCGTGCATCAAATTCTTAAAAATACAGCCAATCTATAGATATGCATTGGATAACAGTACAGGCACGTCCAATACTGCTTTTTAATCATCTAACCTACACAATTCCCCTGTGTCGTGACTTTGTAGTCAACAATGCTACAACATCCATCGATTCAATGCAATAAATTACATCCAATTAAATCAAATCAAATCAAATTCGAATTAATACGATTAAAATACATTAAATGCATTCAATTCATGCCAATGCAATTCAATTTGATTAAATTGAATTGATTAAAAAACTCAACATAAAATCAAAATGAATTAAAATCAATTCAATTCAGAACACTGGTAATTTAATTGATTTAAATCACGTCTTCAGACTACGTTCGGCCAGCCCGATGCGGGGTCACGACCGCCAGTGCTGCCACTTACCGGGTCGCAACCTGCGCAGGCAACAGGATATGCCCGGCCGGCGCAGCAGAAGAGGAAGGAGTCGCAGGTGTCTGGGTCAGCGAGACGCGACGGAATACCGAGGGAAGAGTCACAAACAGCGTCGGTACCAAGCAAAGCCCTGCTGCTGCGGTGCGCAAGGCCAGCAAGAACGGTGTCCGTGCTAGCGATTCGGTTTGCTGAGGAGGGGAGGGATGACGAGTAAAGCAGAAACAATGCAGGTAAGAACCGCTACATTTGGTTTGCTGAGGGGGGGAGGGGAGACGATGGGTGTAGTGGGAGTCTGTGTTGTCTAACTGGAAGAAGAAAAGATGAATCGAAGCTGTTGCGATAAGTTGAGTCCTGACTTTATACCGAGCTGAAACGAGGTGCAGGGGATATTCGCACAGTACCTCGAAAAACCCGGATATAAACGATCCCCGGTAAGGAGCTAGATGTAATTGTGAAATTGTCAGATCTCCTCCACTCCCTTGGGACGCCTTGGTGAATGTCTCGAGTTGACGAGTTGACCAGCACAACACTGGTACAAGGATCCTCGGTCGATGTGTAATCGTCCACCAGTAACCCCTGTTCCTCTCGTCCCTCGCACGGGCCAGGAGAGTAATCCTTGTCCTTCGTACAAGAACCCCTGCCGCTAGTCAGTCTTCGCGATGGTCATGGCCAAGACGTCTGGCCGGTAGGGGTGCTCAAAAGTAACCAGCCACTTGAGCATAAGTAACCTAACCACTAATTTATGGGCTTGGACTGCTCCCATCCTTTTCACTTAGACCCCAGGGTAAGAGCTTCCAGGTCTGGATGGGGGAACCCTATATCTAGCTTGGGTGGGTGGGTGCTGGCATGAATGTGAGAGATGAGGGGAGGGAGGGGGGGGGGGGGGGGGGGGGGGGGGGCTGCTTCCACGATTCCACTACGCAAAGTTATGGGTGTTTGGCGGGGTCGATGATCTGCACTGAGCCGAAGACTTTCGCCCACCCTTCGACTATAATTATATGCTGTTACGCAGCAAGTCGGGCCTTTCGCCTACATTTCGCGAAAATGTCAGTTCCCCGAGTGTAGGTCATCGCCTCTGGTTTACATGTTCATTTATTATTTTAATTCAAGCTCACAGTTGTAATTCAAGTTCAAGTTCAAATCTGCAATTCAAGTTTAAAGTGAGTTTAATTCAAGTTCAAAGTTTTAATTTAAGTTCAAGATGTTTATTCGAGTTCAACCATTTGACTATTCAGGTTCTGGTAGGCCACCGCCTTCGGCATTTTTAGTATTTTTTCATTCATGTATTGGAAACCCCTGAATACCTGAACCCTGGATGGGTTCGATATATACCTTGGGCTATTCAGGTGTTGGAGGGGCAGTCCCTACCAGTAAGGCACCTTCCCCTAACTCAGGTGGATGAAATCCCTAATGGCTCAACCCCCAAATTCTAGATGTGAACGATACACGAGTTTATTGGTTGAGCCATAATGTAAGCAAATTGTGCAGACCGATTATTAATGTTTCATCTCCTCAAACCCCAGACCTGGGCATCGAAGACTGTCGATTATTCAAGTTTAGGCCCAAATCCTTAAAATTATTGTTATGTGGGGTCCGTGGGCTGTTATGTGTTTCTGATTATTCAAGTTTAGCCCCCCACCCACCCACCCACCCACCCCATTAGGGGGGGGGGGGGGCTAACCTCCGAACCCTAAACCCACATCGAGGCCAAGCCTTGATTGATGGCCCTTGTGGGCCACAAGTTGATCCTCACAAGGGCCATCAATCAAGGCTTGGCCTCGGTGTGGGTTTAGGGTTCGGAGGTTAGTCCCTGCCCCCCCTTGTGGGACACCTTTCGGTGATAGTTAATTTGGCCGGTCATCACCATTGCGCATCGCTGCGAGCTCTTACCCCTTCACAAAACAGCCTAGTCTCAGTACGCTTTTCTTCTAGCTTCGGGAACCCTGTTGCCGGGTGCTATGCAATTGGAACCCGGAGGGCCCAATTCAACAACTCGCACGCCCAACTGGGAAGTGCGCTAGAACGTGCGGTGGGAAGGGGGGCGAGGCGGGGTGGGGGTGGGGGTGGAGTGGTTGGGTTAAGAAGGACGGTGGAGGGTGCAGTGAGGTGTTGGTAAGGTGAAGACGTGACTGATTAAGGGGGAGGGCAGGGGGTAGGCAGGAGATGCGTGCAGGGGAGGGCAGAGGGGGGGAAGGGAGGGGGGGGGGGGGGGGGGGGTATTACCCGTTGTGTAACCCACCCCAAAACAGATAGGTGAGGCCAGCATATGGACATGCCGGCTGTCTCAAACAATACCATAACACCTGGTATTGGATAGACTCAGAAAACCTCTCGCCCATCCCCTTGGACTCCACACCGGGCGCCTGGCAGGCCATATATGGGCAAATCCTCATCCTTAAAGATGAGAGCGCAGACATGAGGTTTTTGGACCCCCAATTCCAGCTTGGTAATGCGTCGGCTGTTACCAAAGATACAACCCCTCCGAACCCAATGCCTACGCTAACCAACATGGAATATACCATGATGGAGGACACCAGCTCACCCCAACGCACCTCCCCCCCAAACACACGAATGGACTGCGACATGGGAGATGTTGCCTTAGACCCAACCCTGAGTGCTATCCTACCATACATTGAGAAACAAATTCGATGCCACTGCCAAGTGCACGCCATCAATGCCTATCTCGGTGGACCATATGTCGACACAGAAAAAATATTCAAATTTGGGGAGAGACATCACCGGATACTCAAGGCAACCCGTAATGACCTGTGTGTTTGGCCGAACCACTTCATCCCTCGCAGGGGGAATTTTACTAATATGCTGATGCAGGCCTACATGCACACCGAATGCCCCCAGATGGGAATACTTAACCGAATCGTACAACCTGATTATAATCCGGAACACCCAAACCCGCACGACCTTATCCCTGATGAACCCTACAACCTTGGGATCCTACCTGGCAGTAGCAAAGACCACATCCTCCAACGTCTGCAAGGACACAGTAAATGTGTCTTGCACTTTACCACCCCCCTCCCAATCGCATATAAACATGCTGGTTGTCTAAAAAAATACCATAACATCTGGTATTGGATAGACTCAGAAAACCTCTCGCCAATCCCCTTGGACTCCACACCGGGAGCCTGGCAGGCCCTATATGGGAACATCTTCATCCTTAAAAAAGAGAGCGCAGACATGAGATTTTAGGACCCCCAATACCATCTTGACGTTGCGACGATGGATACTATAGACACAACCCCTACTACAACTCCTACAAAACCCATGCCTTCACAACCCAACATGGAAGATACCATGATGAAGGACGCCAGCCCGCCCGATCGCACATCCCCCCCCAACACGCAAATGGACTGCGATAGAGGAGATGCTGCCCCTTCAACTGTCACCAACCTGAAAAAACGTGGTAACACAGAGCACCCCCCCACAAAAAAAAATATCAGGCACCCCAACAAGCATCTGAAACACTCGCAAAAACTGGGACCCAACATTAAACTCAAACAAACACCAATCCACAACTTTTTCCCCCCCACCTCTACCACCACCAATTCCAAGGGAGCCCCCCCCCAACAGGCTAAGAAGCTCAAACAAACATGCTTTAAACCAACCATTCCTTTTACCCCTAAGGATAATGGACCTGCCCAACAACCCACCCACCATGCCCAGTCACCCCACTACTACATGGATAACATACATTTTCTACTCCTCAACTGCAGAGGGCTGAGGAGCTCCTGGGAGCTAATTCTCAATCACATCCTAGACCACAAACCTGATGTGGCTATTCTTACAGAAACCAAACTGCTCTCCTGCCTCTCCTTCATCCAATTCATCAAGAAGGAACTCCCCCAATACTCTCTTCACCACAGTAGTGTGGCCAAAACCCCGGACGACAACCACGGTAAAGGAGGGGTCATAATCCTCACCCACAAGCAATTAGGCCCCCCCGTCCACCATGAAGTCAATGCAGACCTGGCTGGTTGCCTGGTGCACATCACCTTCGGCTCAACCACCCCAACTCCTACACACATCATAGGCGTCTACATGCCCCATGACCAACCCCAGCAACGGCAAGCCGCCTATACATACATCGGGACTCACACCAAAAAGCCCGATCACACCACACTCTGTGGAGGGGATTGGAATGCAACCCTCTTTCCCTCAGACAGATCTACCCACGCCACTTCCCACACAGACCAACATCACATATCTATGTGCTCCCAACTCAACCTCCACCCCACCAACCCTTTCACTAGAGCACCCACCTTCCATTGCTACCAGGAAGGCAACCTCGAGCACCACAGCAGAATCGATGACATCCTCATCTCCCCTTGCCCCAACCCCCTCCACCCCCATATTAGTGAAAAGACCAGGGAGGTCGGAGGATACCTAGACCACATGGCCCTCCACCAAATTATCCCCCCTATTTACCTTCACATACCCCTGACTTTGACACCCCCCCTCCTAGACCCCAACAACTAGTCACCCCCGTCAGCAAGGCTTCCATGAACGCCACTAGAAAGGCCATTGAAGAAACGCACACTACCTTCTTCATGGAACACACTCAAACCATCAGGGACTGGTGGGACCAGGCCACCAACCTCATAGGAGACAATTCCCTCCCATTCAACCTCCACCAAGTCAAACACACTCTCCTTGCAAAAGGATTAGACCTCGACCATCTCAGCAACCAGATTATGGAACCTATTAGGATGGCCCTCACCACTATGTTTGAAAACTGCCCTACCAGGAACCAAATCCCAGGGCACTTCTTTGACAGAAAGAAGAGCAAAGCCCACGCCAAAATCAACTCCCATATCCAACAGCTTAAGACGTACAGGAAAATCCTAACCACCGACCCCAACTCCTGTCACACCGCCCATTCTACTCTCCTAGAAACATGCCATAACCATCCTACCACCCTCACCCATATCCAGCTTGCCTCAGACCATGCCTCACTCTTGGCTGCAATCAATATATCCCTCGATGAGGCCCTCCCTGCCCTCCGGAGAATTCTCACAAACAGCAGACAAACAGCTACCGCCACTGGCAAAGCAGCCTTCATGACCCAACTATCCAACAAACCTAAACAAGCTCACAGAAACATCTTCAAAACCTCTGATAATCCGACGTCACCCCAGACCCTCCAAGACCCCACCACTGGCCAACACAAAACGTCCACTAATGACCTCCTGGACATCTTGGGGGAGCACATGGGACACTTGATGGCCCCCCCTCACCACACGTGCACCGGCAAATACCTACCCCAAGACAGACAGACCGCCCCCCCTCCATGGGCCTCTCTGCTAGACACATTCTCCCTAGAAACTAAGGCCCAACCCCACCAACACTCCAACCCCATCCTACCCTACCTCATGGAGTTCTCTAATTACCAAACATGCATCCAACACGTAGCAAAAAGCAAGCAGGCTGGCCCAGACGGAATCCCCAATGAACTACTAACCTGCCTCCCCTGGTCTTGGCACCACACCATACATAAAATGTTTGGGCTTATGTGGATCACCGGCTACACCCCCATTTGCTGGAAGACCTCCAACACCATCATGCTTTACAAGAAAGGAGACCCCACCCAAGCCAACCACTACAGACCTATTGGCCTCAACAACACGATGGGTAAATTGTGGACTAACATGGTTACAACAGTGATGTCCAAATACTTGGACCAATACCAAGTCCTCAGTGACTCCCAAGAGGGATTCAGACAGAACAGAAGCACCCATAGGCAGCTCACCCACCTCCTACATGACATCGAGGATGCGGCCCACTCAAAAAGAGACCTGTTTGCTGCCTACTTTGACTTCTCATCTGCCTTTAATATGGTGGACCATGACAAGCTGCTCCAAACTATGTATGACCTTAAAATCCCGGTAGATGTCATTGAAACAGTGAAAGGAATTTACAACGGGGCTACTACCCACATGTACCTCAACAACACTCAAGGCAAACCAATTCAAATCACAAGAGGCACCATCCAAGGTGACACCCTCTCCCCCCTACTCTTCATCATCTTCATCGAACCTCTCCTCAGATGGCTACAAGCCGGGGGCAGAGGATACAAGCAAGGCATTACCTCAACATCCAATACTGACCAAGATAAAACAGGTAGCCTAGGATATGCTGATGACACCAGTGTGGTCACTAACACAGCAGACAACCTCAAGGTACAATGCCTTAAAGTGCAACAATTCAGCACTTGGTCTGGGATTCCTCTTAACGGGGGTAAATGCATGATCACTGGCATATTGCATGGCTCCCACCCCAAGGATCCCACCAACCACAAGGCCCTAACCAAACTTCTCCACAACACCATCCTCATTAACGACACATGGGCTACATACCTTCCCCCAAATGAACCATACAAGTATCTAGGGGTGCCGGTTAGCCTCACCCTAAACTGGAGACCCCTCATGAAACAAGCCTTGGCCCTCATACATAGTAAAGGACACCAAATCCTCACCACTGCCAAACCAAAAGGCGCCACCCCTCTCCAATGTCTCAGACTCATCACCACGTGTATTAAACCTGCCATCACCTACCCTATGACTGTAGCACCCTACAGCTACTCGGATATAGGCATCTTAGACAAGGCCTTATGGACCCTGGCTAAAAAATGCTGTGACCTACACCCCTCATTCCCAACTGCTAGTGTCTGCCTCCCCTTGGGACAGGCAGGATTGGGTATCCCCTCCCTAATGGTGGACTATGCTCAAATTACAGCAGCCCACCTCACTAGGTCCCTCAACGACACGGCAGGCTCACTACAGCCCTCCTCCACAAAGAAGCTGCTATGCTCCAGGGTATGGATCCTCTTACCTTGCCCAGCCACACACTTCAATACTTTACCTTGGCCAGGCAAATGCACATCCTCAAAAGAGCCTCCATCCAAATCCATATGGAGGATGAAACCCTACTCAACCCCCTTCAAGACTCCCTCCCGGACTTACCCCAACACACCATTCCCCCCAACCTTCTCAAAACCCTCATCCCCTTGGGCATTACTTCCCTAGCTGACATTGTGAGCCCTGATGGGACCACAATCATCCCATCCAATACCCTCTCGCACACCTATGGCACCAGAGTCTCCACTAGGCATAAAGTTGCCCTCAACAGACTCAGCCTACACCTGTGCTCTCCACCCCCACCTGGAAGCCCATCTCAACCCTACTCCTGCCACAGTCCCCTGCCCTTGGCATCGAGGACCCTCCCCATCCACCTACGCATTCCCCAACGGCACATTACCAAGTTCTCCACATATACTATCAGCCACCACCTTAACAACTGGGACACCGCCCCCAAACTGCCCCGACCCTTGACCCCCAATGCCGGCATCCTTACCCCAACCACAACACAGCCCCCCACGCATAATATCGAGGAGATCCCTGCCTCCAATGCACACATGTGGTGGGCCAGAGAGTCCTATCTTAACCCCACCAAGTATGCTCAAGCCTGGAGCACTGACCCCAAGATTGCTTGGACTGCCAGAATGCAATTCATCAGAAATGACACCCACAAATGTACTGACGCCTCCTACTACAAACACCACACCATCCGTAAGAACAGCTCCCCCGACGACCTGGTGCATGCTGTCTCTACCCCAGACCTTCTTGCTCCCCCAACCCCAGCCAAGCTCCTCCACCTCCTATATGGAAACCAACACAGCCTGACCCACCTCCTGGGCTTCAGAGCCCAAAAGAGAGGAAGGCTAACAAACCTAGAGAGACCCCCCATCACAGATATTGGAGGGTCCAGAAAGCCCCATGCACCATTCTCTGCCACCATCTCCCTTGTTACATATCTGCTGGCCTCCCCGTGCATTCCCACAACTACTCCTCTGCCACCTCCATTGTGGTCACTTGGTCCCCCGTCCATCTCACAGAGGAACAAATCACCCTGCTGGTTGGCCCCACCAGATTTCAGGAACTCCTCCATGCCTACAACACTGAAACTACCCCCAAAGCCCCCTCCCCCTCCATTCCACCCAGACAAGACCTCCACCTCACTAACCTCCAACAACAAGGACAGTGGGCGGAGGGAGGAGAGTTTGATGCCAAATGGTATAGCGAACTCAGGCAAAACCTCATCATTAACACGGCAGACCACCACCCAGACTGGGATATCCACCCCCCCGGCAAATACCACATACAGGCTGGTACACTGAATGACAGGTACCACCACCTCCCTCCCCAACTCAAGAACGGAGACACCACCTACATCTACTCACCAACAGGCCAATGTGTCGGTCATATACCCCTCTCCCAACTCCACCTCCTCCACCACAGATACCATACCACCAAGGCACACTCTCCCCACCTCTGGACCCTCCACAGCACAGGAACCTTCGCTGGAGACGTAGCCACCCTCCTATCACAGCACAAAGACACTACCATCTCCAATGTCTCCCCTGCCATACACAAAGCTATGTCCACCCTGGGGATGACAACGGACCTTGACACATCACCCCTCCTAATGAGTTCCCACCTCCCCATGGGCAACACCCCCACCCCCATTGGCCAACTGTTTGGCTTAGGACCCCACTGCTACACCCAACCTTGGTACGGGGGAAACACACACCTCACCAGCCAGAACCCTGAAGAGGCCCACAAGGCTGTTCGATGGGCACTAGGCAGTGCCATACATGCTCACACCCTTGATATTCCCGCGTGCTCCATTCTCTTGGTCCCACAAAAACCCACATATGCCCATAACGCCCTCCTAAATCACCCATGGGCTATGAAACTAGCCACTCTGCCTCCCAAGGCCAAACCCCTCACCCCCTCCCTAATCTGGACGGGGGGAAAACTCAACCCTACCAAGAGACACAGAGGAACCTACAAACTCATTGCCATCTCAAACCCAGCTGGCCATGCCAAGTACCTCCACAACCCACCCACCACATGGGCCCAAACCATGAGGGACATGGGGGCCACTTCCATCCCACGACCAGGTCCCCCCACCTCCCAACTGGGCCTTCCTACCACCCACCTACCCAAGGCACTTAGCTCCCTCCTTAAGACCTGGGCACAACAACCCACCCCCATGCAGACAGACCCCACACCCATAACACCCCCCGTGCTCCCGTGCACACATGCTATCCTACAAGCACCAGGCCTCTATACACAGATGGAAGTGCCATCATAGACAAAGACGGCGTCCTACGCCTAGGGGCAGGCGTATACTCCCCCAGGGCCGCTGCACGTTGCCTCCGCATAGACCCTGGCGGACAGGGCATCACTGCCGACGTCAATCGCGCCGAACTCGTGGCAATCCAACAAGCACTCATACACTCCGAAATAGATGAAGAACTCACCATCTACTCCGACAGCTTATGTTCCTTGCAGCTTATTAACCTGCACATTTACCATCCCAGCAGGACCCGGGAAAACAAACACCGCGACCTCCTGCAAGACATCGCCATCCACATTATCAACAGACACAACGCTGCTGCTACCACACGCCTGCTTAAGGTCCGATCTCACTCAGGAATCATAGGGAATGACGAGGCAGACACGCTCGCGAAAGAAGCGACGACAGGATACAATGTAATTGGGCCAGTTAAAACAGGGGAACATGCGCACCTCAATATGCATTGGCCGTCTGTCCAGCCCCCCAAATCTATTAATGGGGACCAGCCCCCCCGGCACCCGGCCAACAATCTCACCAAGGGTATCAAGGCTAACCTCCCCACCCCCCTGCACACCGGGCATGCCAACACCACGGGCATATACTCCTCCATGTGGGAGCAAGCCAAACC
The DNA here is from genome assembly GCA_013435795.1 of Chlamydomonas sp. ICE-L. Taxonomy (NCBI): domain Eukaryota; kingdom Viridiplantae; phylum Chlorophyta; class Chlorophyceae; order Chlamydomonadales; family Chlamydomonadaceae; genus Chlamydomonas; species Chlamydomonas sp. ICE-L. The sequence continues at coordinate 11,975,291 of JACBWV010000730.1, forward strand.
CTTCCTCCTCCCTCAGGCTAGTAATCGTTTCTGGCAATCCACCGACATGGTGGCAAAAAATACAAATCCACAAGGCTCGGTGGGGACGCTTATGGACTAGGAAATTGGCGTACAGATACAAACGCCCCTATGGTACTAGCACTAGCCCCCCCTCTGAAGATAACTGCCCTCTTTGTCGCAAAGCACAGGACGGAGCTGGCCATATTCTTGCTGGTTGCAGCCACCCTGTCTTCAAAGGAATGTATATTAACAGACATAATAAGGCGGTCCAAATCATCCAAAAGGCAGTAGCCAAAGGAGCTCTGGGGGCTCTCCCCATGTACATGGATGCAGGCACTTGTGAAGCGAACTCCGACATTCCCACAAGACCCCCAACCACCCTCAAACCCCCTGATCTTCCCCAAGCCACATGGGATAAATACAGGCCTGATCTCCTCCTCATTGACGACGAATCCAAACCAAGAAAAGCCTACCTAGTTGAACTGGGCTACTGCTCAGACACTAACCACCAAATCAAATTCCAGGAAAAGAGCGTTCAGCATAAGGAGCTCCAATGTATCCTTCAACAACAAGGATTCCTTGTACACTACCTAGTCTTCACCATAGGTACCACTGGTACCATACCAATCACAACCATTACCAATCTCTCCACCTTAGGGATCAGTCGCGAACAGTAGACAAACTCATCTCTAAGCTGCACAGAGAATCTACCGCCTCCTGTACCAGCATTCTTGCCACACGTCGCATGAAGGAGTCCCTCCCGCCTGGAGGGTGACACTTACTATGTCTGCCATGGTGACTTTCCCCAGCTGCGGCGTACGGGAGGGTCCCCTTACATTACATTACATTACATGTTAAAGTCTACTTGACACCGCGAGGGTGTATGAGACTCTGTGCTTTAAACAAAAAGAAAAAGCACCCACAAAGCAAAAAACCCCATTACATCAGGGGTGTGTCGAGGACAAACAAACCAAACTCCCAACCACCGTTTTGGTGGCGTAGGTATTAAACCCCTTAGAGCCGGACCCAGATCTCAACCACTTACAGTGGCGGAGGTAAGAAGCTAACAAATGAGAAGTCACAAGAAGAAGAAAAAAAGGGATGATAAATTGCGGTGCCACTAAGCAGTCCAGGGCTTCCTGTCTTGCTCTTCTACAAGTAGAAAGATAGTCGGCTAGGTTGCTCCAAAAAGACTTAGTGCCATTTCCATTCATAAAGGTTCTGAATGTGGAATCGCAGAATTCCACATTCCATACGGTTAAGTTGGTATCCTCATGGACATGCCTATAAATATCTGTAAACAGCTTCTGGTAGCGGAGGCGAATAACCCCTTAACACCACGCCCCTCCAGGCGTTATTTTTTTTTTTTTTTTGAGGCCAGCAGCCACATTTTAATGTAAGTTCTTTACATCGGCATAGGCTTGATAGCGGAGAAGATACTATTAAGCGCAACAGGCACAATCATAAAGAATAGGGATGTGTACTGCAAGGTACTGCAGTCACGTGCAGGCCACAGCTAGCCTGTGGCCTGGCGGCAGGCAACACGGGTCCTGGAGGAAGTAGGTACCTGTGTGCACCATGCCAACTCAGAGACTGATATATAAATCAGTAAATAACATCCCCCCCAATTCAAAGTATTCTTGAACTCAAGAATTCCTGGAATTAACTGAGGGGCATAAGGAAATAATAATAATATAATGTCAGGTAAGACTTTGAGAGGGTTGCTAAAGGCTGATATGAAAACTGTGAATAATAAATTATTTGGAACAGGATTCGAGGGGGTATAGCACATTAGCAGATGTCTTCAAAGAAATGTCAGTCTACTGAAGTAGCTGGCCCTGATAGGAAACTGCAAAGGGACAGCAGGCTAGATTGCAGGGAAGCTGCTAGGAAACTAAAGGGGACTGCAGATAGGCTGCAGGCTAGGTTGCAGAGAGGCTGCTGGGAAGCTGGAAGGAAACTTCCAGGCTTGGTTAAATCTTGTGGAGATAACCTTGGTTACGAGAAGGGGATGCATGATTTTAGGCTAGAGAATCTGTTCTAGGCAGGATGTCTGGACTAGTACCCCCATAATTTGGGTGTTTGTAGCTGCATACGGTATAGCTTGTAACCTAAATTAAAACACAGACATCTGGTAGAGACTAGGATAATTCTAAATTCAAAATTTGACTGCCTGTGAAAGTACATGGGGCAGTACAGGTGGCAGGCAATCTAATACATTCTAGAGTGTTCAGGTCTAAAACAACAGATGGGGAGCAATGTTTGTATCTACTAGGTGCCTGGAATGCTGGGGAAACCGTCAAGGGCAAGCTGGTGGCAGATCTGGGCAAGGAACTCATCAAACGATTTGGGAGCCAGACTGGGTGGAGCAAGGATGTTGACAAAAGTGAAGTCCATGGGACTCCAGTCCATGCTGAGGTGATTGACACACAGCACTTTTCCTCCAGGGTAGGCACAGCTCCTGGGGTCCATGATCATTTTTGGTCGAAATGAGAGGGCATATGCATGTGCACTGGTCATGGCAGTCTGGAGACAGATGGCCCACTGTAAGGTGGGTCTGGCTGTGGTAGAGACAGTAGGGTAAGCTTGCATTATCTGTTGGAGTCTGCCAGTGTGCTTGAGGATAGGGGCATAGGCGTCAGATGGCTGCCTGTGCATTGATCTGTGTGGGAATTGTTCTTTCTCAGAAGTCAGCAAGGTTGGGAACCTGCTGGTGAAGGCAGTGATGAGTTGTGAAAGTGGAGGCCTGGGCTTGATAGAGAAGGACGGTGAGGCAGGTCTGTTGTTCAGTTGGTGTAGGGTGCATCCAAATCTTGTCAGGCTGAGTCTGGAGTTGTTGGAGAAGTGGATGTGGTTGACATTCTGGTTGACTTCTCCCAGTGGAATTCCAATGTCTGGTGAGCTGTTGTGCAAGATCCACTGGTCCCAGTTGGTTGCTGTGTCCAGATCAGATGTCTTGAGTGGTCCATCCCCATCTATGGGGCCATCATACTCTTCATAGTTGGTCCTGATCTGGTCGCTGAGGAGTTCCATCTCTGCTCTGGCTTGTTGCAAGGTCAGGTTGTCCAGTTGCCGGGGAAGAGCAGAAGTGGTTGGGATGGTATCTGGTGGGTCACCCACTTGCTGGTCTTCTGACAGGGGCTGGAATCCTTTTGCACGGTCTGCCAGACGTTGTTGGTAGACCTCCTCTGTAATGAGCTCAGGCAAGTCATCACTGTCAGTGTCACTGTCAGTCTCTCCAATGAAGTTCTCTGAAGTGGAGGGGATGTTGTGATGGAAAAATGGAAGGGGTTTAGTTCTGGCAGGGCCATCATGGGCATTGGGGGCAGTCAAATGAGTGGGTGGGTACTGCCCTGTCTCAGAGTCAGTGTTGGATGTAGATGGTTCAGTAGTATGGGAGGGGTCATGAAGGTCTTGATTTGCCTCCACATGAGTGGGTGGGTACTGCCCTGTCTCAGAGCCAGTGTGGGGTGCAGATGGCTCAGCAGTAGTAAGGAAGGCCTGGCAGTCTTGGTCAGCTCTACTGGGGGTAGCCACAGGAGTGGGTGGGTACTGCCCTATCTCAGAGCCAGTGTGAGGTGATGGAGTCTTGGTAACCATCATGATGTAGGCAGTGGGTGGTCCCACAGAGACATTACTGGTGGTAGCTGGGGAAGTTAGAGTGAGATAGAGTCCATGCCTTTTGGGGCATGATAAGAGGAGTTTGGTGCCAGAATTTCCTGGAATGGAGAGGGTAGCCTTGGACTTGGACAGGTGGACTTGGAGATCTGGGCACAGATTGGTGGCTGCATTGATGCTAATGATGTTGGGCATTTTGCAGTCAGCAAGGAGTACACCGCTCAGGATGATCAGAGCTCTGCCATGGCCTTTGATCTTGGCCTTCCCTATCTGTTTGCGTGCAGAAGATTGGTGGAGAGTCTTGATCTGCCAGCTGCAGCCTAATAGGCTGTGGAAGGTCGACCTTCCTGAATGTCATGCAGATAGGAGGTGTTACTTGTGGCATGGAAGTGAGCTGCAGTGTCTATGATCCATTCTGTCTGCAGTGCTGCCTGAAAACTTCTTCACCATCTTCTATAGTGCATTCATCATCAGCACTTATTTGTCCAAAGGGGTCATGTGGCAAGGAAAATGATAAAGACTTGCCTCTGGTTAGTGCAGCAAATCTCATGGGCTTTGGGGTGTCTTCATTCAGTGCCAGAGACAGGAAGTTGTGCTCCTCACCCTCACTGTCAGAGTTGGAGGTTGAGGTAGACTGGTCACCATCAGCAACATGGGCATGGCGTCCTCTGCTCTGATATCTTCTGGGTCGTTGTTTCCTGTCACCTCTCTTGTAGAGCTTCTTCTTGTCATCAGATTCCTTGTCATCTCCTGATCTCTGCTTGGGAGGTGTGACTTGGATCCATTGTCAGCTTCATCAGAGTCAGCTGGTTTGAAGGCCAGTTCAGTGCATTCTCTGGAGCTATGACCTATTCCTCCACAGTTCCAGCAGGTCATCTTCTTGTTGGCTTCTCTCCTGTCCCTGGTGGGGAGGTTCTTGGTGTTGAAAGGTCTTCTGTATCTGTAGGCTGCAGCAGCCAGCTCAGCTTCCTCTGGGGATGGGGCGGGGGCAACGTTCTTCACTAGACACCAGTTAAACATTGCACTTCGGAGTAGGGCAAAAGTGGTGATTTCTCTAGGGTTGAACTGGTTGATGTATCCATCATATTCAGGACGTGAGTTGAGTCCTTTGACAACGAGATTGATGAGGAAGTTGTTGACAGAACAGGTGGAAGTACCTTGGATCTTGGGGACTTGGGCATACATGTCAGCTGCCTTGGAGAGGTAGGTCTGCAGGGATTCAGTGCTAGTCATACGAATGGCATAGAGGTTAGTCATGGTTGTGTACTCTAGCTTGCTAGCTTCGTCAGAGTAGAGGGAATCCATGAACCTGAAAGCTTTGGTGGCCATATCCGTGTGAGCCATGATGGCTGTCTGGATTGAGTCTGAAACCCGATCTAGGATCATCTTGAACGCTTTGTTGTTCTTCCAGATGGAGATCCTTTTGGGGACACCACGAACTGGAGCAGCTGCATCAGCGCCTTGAGCAACAGGGTAAGCAACATCTTCAGCAGGGTAACCGTCAGAGTTATTAGGCTCACCATCAACGACCGGCTGTTGGCAGTCGAATGCGATGGCAATGCAGTCTCTGTCGGACTTGAGATCGAGGATTATATGCACCCTGGCGTTACGCCAGGTGTATAAGTTGTTACCGGTGAAGATCCTGGGGTGTTGCACGATGATTTGTTGATCGGGGTCTTCTTGGCGGGGGTCTTGTTATTGTAGTTCGGAGTGTTGGGTTGTGGGGGATTACGGGGGCGGGGCAGGGGAAGGGGGGATGGAGTGCTTGTGGGGATCGGCGATACAAAAGGATCCAGCGGAGTGGGAATGGTGAACTTTGCCGGGCGGCAATGTTCTGCAACAGTAGCTTCTTGTTGAAAGCTGTGGTCGCAAGCACCTTGATCGTCTGGGATCAATACAGCTCTGTTTGGTATCTCAGTGAGGGCGTCTTCCTAGACTCACTTCATAGATTTCGGTGATATCAGCTTGAAATCACTCCGGTAGAGTGGACAGTAGATTAAAGCAGCGGAACAGACGCACCAATCTATACACGGAGACAAGGATAACGTTACAGACACAGGAGACCCATAAAGGGGCACCTGTGGTGAAAGGAGGCGGTAGACAGGAACCTAACAGGGTACAGATCAGACCGGAGACGTAGGTGACAGGAAGCTGCCACTGAGTCATCTCAAGATGACTCAGTCCCACGGGAAGCTGGCTCAGGAGAGCCGATAGTTCTAAGGGAGTACATAAGTAGTCACCAAGTCATAAAACGCGTGAGAGCACCGCTATACATGCTGATACTCCACCTATGACACAGGTGACATACAATAGTACTACTCCACCTATGGCACTGGTGACATAGAACTATATGTAACAAATAAAAAAAAATAAAAAAAATCAAAGAACTCCGGAAAAAAAAATCGAGAGAAACTTCAAATGAAACCCGAAGGGTGTAAGGGAAGGTATGAAGCAAGGCAAAGAACCAAAAAATGCCAAGTGGATATAAGAGGACAACTAAATATCAAAGTCGGGTAACAACGGTATAGAAAACCCGATCCGGGAATAGGAACCTAATGCCAATCAATGATAACTTAAAGAAACTCTAAATGTAACCAAAGAAACCTTAAAATGTAACCAAAAATTCCAGAATACATGTAACCAAAATTCTAGAATACATGTAACCAAAAAAAAATGGTTTAAGGAGAAGCAGTCATTCCAAACATGCGAATGAAACGCCAGAACACCATAGGATCAAGGGGCTTGGTGAAGGGGTCAGCACAGTTGTCCTTAGTGTTAACATAGGCAACATCCACCTGGCCATCCTCCACCAGCTCCTGGATATAGTGATGGATGACATCAAAGTGCTTGTTGCGAGGGAGCAGCTGACAGTCATTGGCCCAGCTCAAGGACCCCAAGTTGTCACCCTGAATGGTGACCAGGTCACAAGGCAGCCCTAGATCAATTCTCAACTTTTTCAACCATTGCACCTCCCTGGCAGTCTGAGACAGGGCCTGATACTCAGCCTCACTGGAGCTAACAGCAACAGTGGGTTGCCTTTTGCTCATCCAATTCACAAGGCAGCCTCCAGCAAGCACAGCATAGCCAGTCTGAGATCTCCTGTCAGACCCATCATCAGCAAAGGATGAGTCACTAAAGACAGTAAAAGAGAAACCAGGGCTGTGAGTGTAAGTGAGGCCCAGATGGGAATGTTCTCTCAAATACAAAAGCAAGCGCTTGGCTGCAGCCCACAGGGGGGCAGTGGGTTGAGCAGAAAACCTGGACAGGTAGCTAACAGCAAAAGAAATATCAGGCCTTGTGCAGGTAGCCAGGTACAGCAAAGCCCCCACAAGAGAGAGGTACTGGCTATTAGAGGCCAGAGGTTCTCCAGGAGGATCAGTGACAGTGCACTTGGACATGGGAACTGAAAACTTGGGCTTGGTAGCAGCAGTGAGACCAAACTGCTCCACCAGCTCAACAATGTAGGAGTGCTGGGAGAGGTCGATCTTAACACACCTGCCGTCAGAATCAAGTGTACAAGTCATGTCCAATGAAAGGAACTGGACAGGTACACCCATTTCCTTGACTTCCCACCCAGCTGCTTCCATAGCCTTGATCAGCAAGGAATACCTATGCAGCTCACTAAAAGCACAGATAAAGTCATCCACATAGGTCAGGACATAGCTCCACCCACCAGTAGAATCCCTCCTGAAATACAGAGCAGGTTCAGCTTTGCACATGGTAAAACCGTGGGCAACCAAAACCTGCTTTACATCTTTGCTCCAAGCCCTGGGTGCCTGCTTCAAACCATAAAGAGATTTAATTAGCTTGCACACAAGGGGAACATTGTCAGGACCAAGTTCATGAAAGCCCTCAGGCTGGTAGCAGAACAGGTCCAGACCAGGTTCCAGCTTGGCATTCAAGAATGCAGTCTTGATGTCCAGCTGCCTCACAAACATTTTTCTATGAGTGATGGCAGCAAGGAGCACACGAAGACCTGCTTTAGAGGAGACGGGGGCATATACATCATGGTAGTCCAGCCCAGGACGTTGCAGAAAACCACGAACTACAAAACGAGCTTTAAAACGCAAAGAACCATCAGCCCCATGTTTCTTGACAAATAACCATCTGCCAGATAGAATCCTCTGCCTAGGAGGCTGTGGAGTGAGGACCCAAGTGCCATGAGCATGGAGGGAGGCCATCTCATCCTTCATAGCCTGCAGCCAGAGATCTCTGTCTGGGTTGGTAGGTAACATTGCAGCTTTATAAGAGAGTTCAGTAGAGGTAGAAATAAAAGCCCCCACGTACAAGCAGTGTACTTGTACATGGGCAGCGGGGATATCAGCAGTATCAGCAGTAACCGGTAATAAAGCCCCCAGCGCAGCACTCATGCGTGGTTGAACAAGGCCGACCTCCTTTGCCTCTAAATCGTCGAAGCCTGGGTACACTGGAACACCCCAGCCATACGCAGTATCTGACCCGGACCAGTGTTCGAGGTCATCACTCACATCATCTGTGACGGCCACATCGTCGCAATGCCTGGTCCGGTATAAACCACCAGGTATAGCAGGGGGTGAAGTGATCAACAACTCCCGCGAGCTATCCGAATAGGTGGACGGGGGGTGGCGACTAGTGGGCAGTGGACCTGTACTAGGTTCCACTATGACCCGAGGCTGTCCTAATCCTACGACTTCACCGACGAAACGTGGCGCAGAGGAAGGCCCGGCGACCCCCTGAGATTCGAATAAATTAGAGCTTGAAGGAACATCAGACTCCCCCTGGCCCAATGCCGCCACACGCGATACAGCACCATCATTACCTGGCCTGGGACGCATCGTCATCCCATGACCAGTAAAGCGGTCAACAATCGGGGTTGGTAAAGGGCCCAGGACATTGTCAGTAGTATCAAGCCCATTACCGATGATAGCGGCAGAGGTGCGAGAAAAATACTGAGATCCATCATAGGGAAAAAGCCCAGGGATACAGTTATAGCTAAACTGTTCATAGAAGAGCACATCACGACTCTCTACCACCTGGCGCAACTTCGGAACCCAAACAAAATAACCCTTACTCACCAGAGAATACCCAACCAGTCTACCAGATAACGCCCTTTCGTCAAGCTTATTGCGCTTCTTCCCATTCACTAAGGTAACATAGCATGGGCACCCGAACACGCGCAATAACGATACATCAGGTAGAACCCCAAAGAACAACTCATAAGGAGTCTTGTCACCCTGATTAGGCAGCCGGTTGCGTAGGTAACACGCGGCGAGGAAGGCATAGGGCCAGAAGGACTTAGTGAGCTTAGACTCCAAGTGAATGCTCCTAGCTACGTTCTGAAGGACCCCATTGTACCGTTCCACAGTCGCATTCTGCTAAGCAGTGTAAGCCATGGACAATTCATGCACAGCACCAACCGATTCTAACCAATCCTCGAACCACTTCACTATAAATTCCTTAGCCCTGTCAGACCTAAGACACTTGAAAACAAATCCATGCAGCTGAGTCATCCATCTGAGGATGGTAGTTTGAACTGCTAAGGGAGCTTCATCCCTGGTTCTCAAGCACAAGACCTCAGCATAGCCAGAGTATTGGTCAGTGAGACACAGAACATAAAACTCCCCACGCAAGCCCCTAATATTAAATGGCCCCATGATGTCCAAGTGAAGGCGTTGTAATGGGGCACGGATCCTAGTTTTGCTTTCTTTAGGAAAAGGGATACGTTTTCCCTTTGCCTTCTGACAAGCATCACATGGGATCTTAGACAGTCTTTGCACCTGTTGGAGAGTGAGGGGTAAGTTCTGAACCAAACCCTTCCCTACAAGGTTGTGCATGGCATCATAGCCAGGGTGACCCAGCCGCCTATGCCACAACCATTCAGGAGTGGTAGGGATCACAACTCCACCATCCTCATCAACATCAAGAGCAAAAGCTGGATAATTTTCAGCACCATACAAACGGCCACGAGGGGTGTGACAAGGCCTACATGCAAACTTGTACACACCATCACTAGAGGCAGGGAAAGACCACAGAACAGAAGAGCCCTGTGTGGCAGTACAACTAAGACTATCAAAAGAAATCTTGCAGTTGTGAGCATGGGCAACAGCATTTACTGACATGAGGTTCACCGGACAGTGTGGGATGTAGAGAACATTGGTTAAAGTGATTGGTGTTGGTAACCAATCACTACATAACACAATGGAACCCTGACCCACAGACCGTTGAACCACACCATCACCAAATTTAACTGCTGGCCCAGTCTCAGAAGCATGAAACACAGTGAACAAAGACATATCACCTGTGATTGACATCCCAGCTCCAGAATCAACATGCCAGACACCCTCAGACAGGCTTGGGCTGCAGACATTTGAAAATTTCGCAGTGCAAGAGAAAAGGACAGAGCGAACCTCCTATTTCTTTTCCAAAGCATACCCATCAATCTGAGCCTGCAAGGAGGCCAGCTGCCGCGGAGTAAGCACACCTGGAAGGGCCAAGGCCATGGGCACCGGATTGGTAACCGGTGCACCAGGCTTGGTCTTACGCAGGTGCGGATGCTTCGTGAAACAGCGATCCTCCGAGTGGGTCGTCTTGCTGAGGCATGGGCCCCAAGTGCAATCCAGACGTCGCTTGTTGGAACCAGAACCCTGAGAACCAGATCCCTGCCCACGCTGAAACGCAGCATTGGCAGGAAACTGGGGAGCGTCCCGGGACCAACCAGGATGCCTGGAGTCGGACCTGGGGAGAGCAATGTTCAAAATGTCGAGAGACCGATATGCCTCTAGACAAGACCAGTAATCTACAGTCTGTCTGTTAGCCAACATCATACCGTACTGGATCCGCAGCGATTCAAATCGGATCAAACGGATCCCATTCACAATGGTTTCCATGGCGTGGCGCTGAGTGACAGGATGTCCAGCACTGCGGAGGTCAGTGCACAGACTGCGAACCATGCGAAAGAAATCATCGACACGGTCAGAAGGGCCCATGTGCGCATTATGAAGTTCGATACGCATGAGAGGGACTCTAGAGGCAAGGGCATCAGACTGCGTCTTCCGGATATCCAAAAGGATATCCCGAGGGGTGGCAAAGTCCTGGTATACCTTGACCATATCGTCCTCCATGTTCGCGAGCATCATAGTTAAACACATGAACTCCTGACGTTCGAGAGGCAGTGCACTGAAACCCAACAGTGCAGGATCAAACCGAGACTCACCATGAATGAGGGTATTAGACCCAGCTCCAATCGCAGAAGGGACAGGAGCCAAGGACCTACGAATGTCCATGAAATACTCCGCAGCAAGACCAGCGTCAAGAGCGCGCTGGTCGTCTATGTTCCTAATCACAGGAATGGACCTCGCAACACTCATAAGCAGCTCGAAATCTGGGCTAACAGGACACCGAGGGACAGGCACTCGCACAAACTGATAACCAAGCTTCTCGTGATCACTACGCCTCGTACCACCAAAGGAAACACCATGATCTGGGGGATACAGAATCCCAGAAGTGACTGGACCAAGAAAAGAACGACACCTGGTACCAAGCTCAGAGAAAGCCATCACTCGGCGATGCCTCAGCTTCACACTAACATTTGCCATTGTAGCCTGCATATCCATCCGACCGTACAAAGAGCGGTTCAAGGACTCACCATCCCGTCGATCCTGGTTGATCAGGCGGTAGTCCCGCAAGTTCAAAGTCGGAGGAGATCCACCAGTGAGCAGATGCTCCCAAGATTCGCATGACCGCGTATATAGCATAGGAGGAGGGCCAGGGGCAGGAGGCAGCTCCACCGGCGGAGGCGGAGGGGGTTCCAGGGAGGCACCAGCAGCAGAGGTGCGTGCAGAGGAAACAGCAGCCTCGCGAGAGCGAGTGTGGTAGCCAGGGAGGCCACGCTCCATGGGGGCAGATGCAGAGGAAAAAGAAGCAAAGCCCTTCAAGAAAGTGGGCTTTGCCACCTCCGGGTAAGCCGGGGGAACAGGCTCAAAGGGAGGCGCCGACGAAGGCTGAGGCTGATACACAGGCGAAAGCTCTCGATTAGGCATCTGCTGATCAGGAGGCTCATACACCGGCGAAACAGCGGAAGTCTCAAAGACACGAGTGGCAGCAGCAGATGGGGTCACGCCACCGAAGTCAGCACTCGTAGCACTCTTCAAGTCCTCCTCATCATCAGTAGTAGTAGAGTAGTCTTCATCATAATTGAAGGGGACGCAATGAGGCTGCGGGTCTGATGCACAACGGATGATCTGTGTCTGTACACAACACAGCTTCATCAGGACATCCTCAACATCAGAGGACAGGCGTCGAACATTGAGAGAAGGAACCGTAAAGTTGGAGGATTGATCGGGGGGGGTTACTTCCTTGATGGCGGAAGGACCCTCCTCTCCGGCAGCAGAGGCCGCTGGCGTGCAGTCGTCTAGCCAATCTAGAGGAACCTTCACCCCCGTTGGGAGGATTCGGTCGCATCCATTGCTCACAATGACACTGCGGATCCCACGAGCCCATGAAACACCATTAAGTTTGGTAAGTTTCACAAAGCCGGCAGGAGGCCCTCGCGGAAGTTGCATTATCAAAGCAGTGGTAGTGATGAGGAGCCCAGTAACCTATCAGCTTGAAATCACTCCGGTAGAGTGGACAGTAGATTAAAGCAGCGGAACAGACGCACCAATCTATACACGGAGACAAGGATAACGTTACAGACACAGGAGACCCATAAAGGGGCACCTGTGGTGAAAGGAGGCGGTAGACAGGAACCTAACAGGGTACAGATCAGACCGGAGACGTAGGTGACAGGAAGCTGCCACTGAGTCATCTCAAGATGACTCAGTCCCACGGGAAGCTGGCTCAGGAGAGCCGATAGTTCTAAGGGAGTACATAAGTAGTCACCAAGTCATAAAACGCGTGAGAGCACCGCTATACATGCTGATAGGTGACTAGTGGGCGCTCTTGCTTGCTCCAGTCGTAGGACGCAGTGGCAGATCCAAGTAGGTCTTGGTAGGAAGCGGCAGGCGGAGCAGCGGGAAGTTGGATCCGCACGTGGGGTCCAGATGCTTAAAACTCGGGCCTTCAAACTTGTCAGAGGGGAACTGATTCCTGAGTGTCGGAAAGCAGCGGCTGTTCTTCGTTAGCGTCTATTGATGGCGCACATAACCTTTTAATGTAAGTTCTTTACAACGGCATAGGCTCGATAGCGGAGAAGATACTATTAAGCGCAACAGGCACAATCATATAGAATAGGGATGTGTACTGCAAGGTACTGCAGTCACGTGCAGGCCACAGCTAGCCTGTGGCCTGACGGCAGGCAAAACGGGTCCTGGAGGAAGTAGTTGCCTGTGTGCACTATGCCAACTCAGAGACTGATATATAAATCAGTAAATAACACCAAATGGGTGCTGTGCTAACAGTGCACAACCATGAATGGGAGGTAGGGGTCTTTGCTGCAACTCAGGGTGGGCACAAGTGGAGTATGAATGCAGTGTGCACGCAGCATGCACGGGGTGTTAACGGAGTATGAGGGGATACAAACAGAGTATAAACCGAGTATGGACAGATTATGAATGATGTATGAATAGAGTGTGACTGGAGTATGAATTCAGAATGAACACATTATAACCAGAGTGTGAACGGAGTATGAATAGAGAATGAATGGTGAATGCATGGAGTGTAAATGGAGTGTGGCCAGAGCATAAATGCCGCATGAACATATGGAGAACAGAGGATGAACAGAGTAGGACAAATAGCACATGTGCTGGGGGTACGTAGATATTGGTACGTTTATTCGCCTCCGCTACCAGAAGCTGTGTACAGATATTTATAGGCATGTCCATGAGGATACCGACTTAACCGTATGGAATGTGGAATTCTGCGATTCCACATTCAGAACCATTATGAATGGAAATGGCACAAAGACTTTCTGGAGCAACCTAGCCGACTATCTTTCTACTTGTAGAAGAGCAAGACAGGAAGCCCTGGACTGCTTAGTGGCACCGTAATTTATTATCCCTTTTTTCTTCTTGTGACTTCTCATTTGTTAGCTTCTTACCTCCGCCACTGTAAGTGGTTGAGATCTGGGTCCTGCTCTAGGGGGTTTAATACCTGCGCCACCAAAACGGTGGTTGGGAGTTTGGTTTGTTTGTCCTCGACACCCCCCTGATGTAATGGGGTTTTTTGCTTTGTGGGTGCTTTTTCGTTTTGTTTAAAGCACTGAGTCTCATACACCCTCGCGGTGTCAAGTAGACTTTAACATGTAATGTAATGTAATGTAATGTAATGTAATGTAATGTAATGTAATGTAATGTAATGTAATGTAATGTAATGTGATGTAATGTAATGTAATGTAATGTAATGTAATGTAATGTAATGTAATGTAATGTAATGTAATGTAATGTAATGTAATGTAATGTAATGTAATGTAATGTAATGTAATGTAATGTAATGTTTAATATGTAAGCCCCGCTATTATGTCCCTGTATGTTGTTACAGTCCAGGGGTAGCCAAATATAGGTTAAAGGGACATGCCCAACCATAATATCAGCAGGTGCTAAAACAGAAAAACACTGATCTACTGTATCCCCAACAATCATTGTAATATAAGGAAGAAGGCCCTGAGTACGTGATACACACAGCAGGGTTGTTCACAACGTTACGTCTCATACTCTCATGTCTCCATCGCAGCTTTTGAAGGGTCTTCTACATAGCAAAATAATTGTTTTACTATGGAACCCAGATTTTGAGAACGCCTGTACGAATGATGAAGTAACCTTGAATAATTCCGACACATCACACATGCATGCCAAATTTGACATCGTTGTTTACTTGTTTGTCCCCTCACCTGGTTTGTCCTTCCTTTTATTGCTTCACTTATACCGGGTCTGTTACAGTATGTCCTGGTCAGTCCTTTTGTCCTTCTCAGTCATTTTTAGATCATAGGTAGTATCTGCTAACAGCTCAAAACCCTCTGACCAGAGCGCCTTGTCCCAGTACTGCCTTTACCGACTTTTTACCCGATGATCGGCCCAGACTAGACCTTCCACGATCACTGCCGCCTAAACCCTAAACACACACCGAGCAACGTGAGCGTGAGGTCAAGCCTTGGTTAATTTGGCCCTCTTGGAGCACCCGTCCAGGCTCGCGTTCAGTTACAGTTAATTTAGCCGGTCATGGCCATTGCGCATCACTGCGCGCACCTACTCCTTCATAGCTCAGCCTATTCTCTTTGCGCTCTTCCTCTTGCTTCGGGAGCCCTGTCGCAGCGCGCTGTGCTACTGGATCCCGGAGGGCCAAATTTAACTACTCGCACGCCCAACTGGTAAGTGCGCTCGAAGAACAATTCAAGATCTAGAGGTCTGCGTGTGCGAGGGGAGGGGGGGTTCCAGGGGGGGGGGGGGGGGGGGGGGGGGGGGGGGGTCTAACCCATTGTGTCACCCACCCCAAAACATGTAGGTGTGGCCAGTAGGCGCATGGGCGCTGTGATACCAGTGCTCAACTATGCATGGAAGGTAGGGGTCTTTGCTGGAACTCAGGTTGGAATAGAGTATGAGCAGAGTGTAAATGGGGGTATGAGTGGAGTCTCAATGCAGTGTGCACGAAGCATGCACGGGGTGTGAACGGAGTATGAGGGGATGCAAACAGAGTTTAAACAGAGTATGAACAGAGGATGATCAGCATATGAGTGATGTAAGAATATAATGTGAATGGAGTATGAATGCAAAATGAACGAATTATAACCAGAGTGTGAACGGAGCATGATCAAATGGAGAACAGAGGATTTACAGAGTAGGACAAAGAGCATGTGATGGGGGGGTGTAGGTATTGGTATGTATAATATGCAAAACCCGCTATTATTTGCCCTGTATATTGCAACAGTCAAGGGGTAGCCAAATAGGCTAAAGGGACATGCCCAACCATTATATCAGGAGGGGCTAAAGCGGGGAAAACACTGATGAACTGAATCCCAAACAATCATTTTAACGAAAGGGGCCCTGAGTTCGTGCTGCAGTGATAATCTAATTTTACGATTCTTATGAAGCCCTATACCAAACTTCCTGACCATGCCACTGACCCGTAGCTGCCCTGTCTCATGCCCCAGGCCTGAGAGCCTGTAATGGAGGACTCCTCCTTCAGCTGCCCTTCCTGCCCCTACTGCCTTGAAGACTTGGGCCACTGTGGGGGCCCTACAACACTACCATGTGGTCACAATGGATGCTTGGAATGCTTCACCATCATTGTCAATAGCCGCGATCCTTCCTGCCCGCTGTGCCGCATTCCGCTGGACCCCAACGTCCCCCTCAAACAAAACAGCCAGTTCAAAGAGGTGCTTGAAGTGCTGGCCCGGCTGTCCTCATTTGTGTCTGAGCTATGCCTAGGCACTGCCCCCTCCCCCTTGCTCACCACCTCCGACGAGCTCTCCCCCTCACCCACCGCTTGCGAACAGTCTAGGGCGGAGGACGAGTGCAAGTGGCCCCTGCATCCTGATAGCCTGTGCCAAGCTTGTGAGGCAGGAGACTTAGAAGGTGTGCAATCCCTGTTAAGGAGAGGGAGTGAGGAGACGTATTCATGTCCAGATCTTCATAGAGCCCTTCACGCTGCAGCTAAGGGGGGCCACTTGGAGTGCTTGAGTGCCATCCTTGAGCATGTTGCTTGCGTGCTTGGGCCTTCTGCTCCTGCCAACATGGTGAACCTAAAGACAGCGTGGGCTAGGAAGTCAGCCTTGCATGCAGCTGTGGTGTCAGGTCAGCGTGGCTGTGTGGCCGCCCTCCTAGAAGCAGGAGCCAAGTCGGATGAGGTGGATGCTATGGGGGACAGCCCTCTGGTGTCAGCTACGGAAAGAGGTGACATAGAGTGTGCCCTCCTCCTCCTCAATGCCGGTGCTCACTTCCCCCCCAACACTCTGATGAGTCACACAGGAGCTGAACCTGAGGTGGTGGCTACCAAACCCATTTGTGCGGGTTGGACGCTGCTGCATTTTGCATCTTGGGGGGTGCCTGTGCATCATGTCAAGGCCACTCTCAAGCGGGGTGTTATGTTGTTTGAGTCAGCAGGGCCTGATGGGCTGAGCCCCCGCTTTGACAGTGCATCCTTCCTGTCCCACTTGAAGCCCTCTGACAGTGTGGTATCAGTGCTGCTGTCCTGCAGCAGCAGCAATGTGTCAGTGAACGCCAAGGACATCATGGGCATGACTCTTCTGCACCTGGCCGCCACAGGTGGGCAGGCTGCTCACATGACTGGCCTGTTGTCCAAGGGGGCGACAGCAGAGGCACAGGATGCGTTTGGGAGAACGCCCCTGCACCATGCAGCTAGGCAGGGTCACTTGCCCTGTGTGTTGGCTCTCCTTGACCATGGGGCCAAGGTGGACACTCAGTCCATGGATGGAAACACCGCCTTGCATGAGGCTGTTGACAGTGGACGTGTCTGTTGCTACGCCGCTCTGTTGAGCCGGGGTGCCCAGTTGGAAAGTCAAACCAATTGTGGGTGGACCCCTCTGCATCTGGCTGTGATCCGGGGATCTGTGCTGTGTTGCACTTCTCTCCTAGAGCAGGGGGCCAAAGTGGACGCCCAGGGTTGCTATGGCTGGACCCCATTGCACGTGGCTGCAGGCCGAGGAGCGACCGACTGCATGTCGGCCCTCATGGATAATGGGGCACCATTGAGTGCTGTGGATGAAGCTGGATCTACTCCCCTGCATCAGGCTGCAGCCGAGGGACATATGAATTGCATGGCCCTTCTCCTGAGTCATGGTGCGGATGTGAATGAAGTGGGTTTGTGTGGCATGACAGCCTTGCATGAGTGTGCCAGCCATGGCCATACTGTATGTGTGGAGCTACTCTTTCCATGGGAGCGGGTGTGGATGTGCGTTGCCCAGAGGGATTGACTCCCTTGCACTGCGCTGCAAGCAGGGGGCATGCGGAGTGTGTGAGCTTACTCCTTGAGCATGATGGAGTGGACATTGATGCCCGCAGCCAAGATGGAATGACGGCCCTGCTGTACGCTGCATGTGCAGGAAGCTTAGATTGTGTGATGGCTGTCCTGAATAAGGGGGGCTGGGTGGGTGCTGCAGACAATGCACTACGCACGGCTCTGCACCATACTGCTGACCGTGATTGTGTGCTTGCCCTCCTGACCCATGGGGCCAAGGTGTCTGCTAAGGCAGAAGATGGATGCACTCCCTTGCATCATGCAGCCAGCCTGAGATCTGCAGGTAGCTTGATAGCTCTGCTTGACAGTGGTGCCAAAACGAATGTGAAGTGCAAGGGAGGACTGGTGCCCTTGCATGTGGCTACTCAACATAAACGTGCAGAATGTGTTGTGGCTCTCCTGAACAAGGGGGCCAAGGTGAATGTTCAGGGGCAGGACGCATGGACTGCTTTGCACTACGCTGTGGGTCCTATGTTGAAGACTCCGGAAGCCTGTTTGATGGCTCTTCTGAACAAGGGTGTCAGAGTGATGCCAATGTCTGACGGAATCCCAAGTGTGCATCAGGTTGCTGTCAGGGGATGGTGGGCAACAGGCAACCCTCATTTACATCCCCCCCAACAGTCTGCACTCATCAGTGAGGATGTACGCTGTGTTGTGGCTCTCCTGGACAAGGGAGCAAAGGTGGATGCTCAGTCTGTGGATGGACTCTCCTCCCTACATCAGGCCGCAATGGTGGGCAATGTTGATTGTGTGCAGGCCCTCATGGACAGGGGAGCCAAGCTGGATGTTCCAGCTAAAGGTGGATTGACTCCCTTGCACCAGGCTGCAGCAGCGGGACACACACAGATTGTGATTGCTCTGCTCAAGAAGATGTGCAGTGAAGATGTCCTTATGTGCAAGGCAGATGTTCAGAACAAAGACGGATTGGCACCCCTGCATATGGCTGTATGGGCGGGTCACACAGAGTGTGTGAATGCTCTCTTGGTCATGAATGCCAAGGTGGATGTGCAGACCAAAGATGGAAGGACACCTCTGCATGTTGCTGCTCAAGAGGGGCATGCAGCATGTGTGGAGGCTCTCCTATTTGGTGGAGCCGACGTGGATGCTCAAGACCACAAAGAAGAAGCTGCCCTGTACCTGGCTGCCCACAGAGGACACCTAGCTTGTGTGAAGGCTCTCCTAGGCAGTGGAGCCATAGTAGACGCAGCAAATGGGCTGGGAGTGACTCCTTTGCAGATAGCCATTGATCAGGGACACACAGAATGTGTGAAGGCTCTTGTGGACAGTGGAGCCATGGTAGAAGCTGGGGACAAGTTTGGAAAGACTCCTTTGCATTTGGCTTCTGCAATGGGATATGCAGAATGTGTGAAGGCTCTTGTGGACAGTGGAGCCATGGTAGAAGCTGAGAACAAGCAGGGAATGACCCCCTTGCATTTGGCTGCTGCATTGGGACACCCAGAATGTGTGAAGGCTCTTGTGGACAGTGGAGCCATGGTAGAAGCTAAGGACAAGAATGGAAGGACTCCCTTGCATGTGGCTGCTTATCAGGGGCATGTAGTCTGTGTGAGGGCTCTCCTGGACTGTGGAGCGATTGTAGGAGCTGTTGATATGTACGGAAAGATCCCCTTGCAATTGGCTGCTGAAGACGGGCATGCGGATTGTGTGAAGGCTCTCCGAGACTATGGAGCCAACTTAGGCGCAGAGGAGAAGCATTTTTTTTTTTTTTTAGTTGTGAAAGGACTTTCACCCCACCTCCTGGGGTGGGTCTCCCGACACAAACCAGCGACACAGAGGGTTCAGTTCTAATGGTGGTGCCCCTCCTACAATATGCAAAGTAGGCGCACTTAGGGTTGGAAATTACTCCCTTACAAGTCGCTGCTTCACCCTTGTACCTCCTTTGTACCACCACTGATTGTTACCAGTCTCAACCTGGAAGGGCTTCTGCTTGTATCCAATTACAAAAACGTGCAGGTGGATAGTTTTCTCTACACCCTGTAGCCCAGTGTGGGTGGATGGGAAGCTTTGTTTTTATTTATTGAATGGTTTTCCATCTCAGGAATTGGGACCCCATACACAAAATGGCGCCCACCAATAATTCAGAAAGAAAGGCGGGTTAGGGGCGTGTGTGCGGGTGGAGCATTAGGGGGAAGCTGGTCAGCACTTAGCTGGTGGAGCACTTAGTGGTTAGTTTAACTGGAACTTGGCTACAAGGCTCCAGCTTTCAGGCTGCTCCCTATCTTCAGCTGCAACAGCGACAGTTGTCGGATTAGAGGCTAGCTTGCCAGGTAATGCTCAAAGCGTTATTGTATCCCACTGCACTCAGGACGTGTCGGCCACCAACCAGTGTTCTTTTATAATCTTTTTCTGTAGGCCATGTTGGGCTACTCATGCCTGATTTCAGGACTGCTGCATAGCCATCGCATGGCGGAGCACATGGCGGAGCGTGAATTGCAGAGACCATGCCACCAACAGGCTGATCCAGAGTTGCATGCCCATGACTGAGTGATTTCAGCCACTGCATCTTTTTTTAGCTTAACGCAGCAGCTTCTACCGAGCTCCCTTTCCCTGTACTTGGACCAAACCTGATGCCAGCTAGTGCACATGAAAGCTGACATGACAGGCATTCCAGTGCGGATGAAAGCTTCAGGATTGAAACAGTAGCTGGCTATTGGAGCTGGCTGGTAGCTGCCATGCGTTGACCAAAAAAGAGACTGTGATTTCAACAATCCAGGATTGTCTAGTTTAGTTTCTAGGCAAGAATTCTCTATTTTATTTTCAGCTACAAGTATCAGTTTATAGCAAGAATTTCAGGTACATGTCAGCTACATTATCGGCTACATGATCAGCTACATTATTAGCTACATGATCAGCTTATAGGCCAGGCTTTCAGCTACATTTGAGCTACATGTAGCATCCTCTAGGCAAGGCTTTCGGCTACATTTTCAGCTACATGTAGCAGCTTCTAGGCAAGGCTTCTAGGCTCCTCCTTTCATTCCTGCAACAGCTCAAGGCATTAAGAAGGTGAGCAGGCTGCAGGCCGCTTATGGCGCATAAGTGCATAACTCAAGCAAGCACTAGCTATAGACGATGAGGGTGACAGCAATTCAATTTTGGGGTTTCTAAATTGAGAATTGAATCATCGCTGTAGAAGTAACTCAGGCCCCCCGTTGGTTAAACGATGGTTTGGGGTTCAGTTCATACGTTTATTACGGGTGTGAAGTGTGGGCTCCAGACCGTCTTGGTAATATTAATACTTCTTACGGTCTCGAAGGAAAATGTGAAACTATTCAGAATAAGTTTATGAAAAGGGCTCTTGGCGTTAGAGAGAACACCTCTACCGACTTGGTCCATAATAAACTCGATAGGTCACCTACATTGGCTCAATGATTGAGACAACGTATTGGCTTTTGGAATAAATCGTTGACCGTAAGGACAATGATTTTGTTAAAAGAGCCTTGCTAGAGAATGTTCTAATGGCAACCATAGATAGCAATAAACAATGCTGGTCTCATGGATTACTACGATGCATTCAGAGATTAGGTGTCATAGAACATTTCTCTGATATTATTCAAGATAATCAGACGTCACTGAGCAAGATTGACTTCGAAAAGGTTAATGAAGGCATCTCTAAAATAACAGACATTGACTGGCAATCCCTGTGTACATTGAACCCCAGGAATCTTGATGATAACCAAGGAAGCGGTATTAAAACTATTACGTATGCGAATTGGATGATGTCAGAGGATAGAAACCATAGTTCAACCTACACTAACTCATTAAACAATAGGGATGATGTTAAATGCATAGCAAGACTACGTCTTTGAGCCCACAACTTGAATGTCGAATCAGAAAGGAGTACCTCTCGTTCTGGTAGAATTTGCAGATGCTGCGATATGGTGGTTGACGGTAGAAGAGTAGTCGAAGATGAAATGCATTTCATATTAGAATGTCCGTTATACGCTGAGGATAGAAATATATTTTGAGAAAATGAACATTGAACCTGAATTGGTGGATAAAAACTCCAGTAGGAAGCTGGTCATGAATCCTGATTCCTTTGAAGGATGGAAATACTTAATTCAATTTATAAAAAAATGCGATAATAATCGCACAATTAAATTATCATCCCAGCTGAGATGATGATTTAATAATGTTGTAGAATTAAATTATCACTGTAGCACGAACTCAGGGCCCCCATCGGTTAAACGATTGTTTGGGGCTCAGTTCATCAGTGCTTGTTCTTTTTAAGCCCTTCCTATACGGTTGGGCAAGTCCCTTTAGCCTATATGGCCTACCCCTGGACTGTGACATACATACATACATACGTTTGTTTCGTTTTAGCCCCTCGTGATATCATGGTTGGGAAATTCCCTTAAGCCTATTTGGCCTACCCCTAGACTGTAACCAAACAACATTCTACATGATACTTGTTTCAGTAGTACTCAACCTGCATCAAGCCACTGCAAGATGTGGCCTGCAGGCTGGTCGCTAAATGGCAAACAAACTGACTGTTTGACTAGCTGACTAGCTAACAGTATACGGTATGAGCATTACATTACATTACATGTAATATAATGTAAGCATGTTTACGATTCAAGGGGGATCAGTTCATCAAGTGTTTCGTTTCATCAGCTGTTCCTGCTCATCTATAGTTGGTCTTCCATTCTTGATTGTTCAAGGTTAGGCAAGTCCCGATAGCCTTTTCAGTCACTCCTGGACTGGAACATACTCACACATCTACGTGTAGCTCAACAATGCCCCAGAGCAAGCAAACGGGCCGCCCCCCTCAATCTCACGCCTCGCAATAATGTATACAAAAAAAAGAGTAGCAGCAAAGTTCCGACTTCAGCAACTCAATCTGAGGTCCGCGACAAGTCATGCACGTACCGGTACTTATGAGTACACACGTACGGTACATACACACAACAGGATGGTTCTAAACGTTACGTCTCACGTCTCCAACGCAGCTTTTGGAGGTACAGTTCCATTTCAAAAGTGGATTTGACTCATGAAGCCCAGATCTAGAGAACATCAACGCCTGTACACGTAGACGTTCAAGTAGCCTTGAATAATTCTGACACACGCATGCCCAAATGTGTCATCGATGGTTACTTGTTTGTCCCCTCACCAGGTGTATCCTTCCTTCTAATGTTTCACTTGTATCGGCTCTTTTACAGTATGTTCTGGTGTCTCAGTTTTTTAAGGTCAGGTAGGTATCGCTCTTAACCCTCTGACCAGAGTGCCCAGTCCCAGTACTGCCTGTACCGACTTTCGTACCCAGACCTTCCACGATCAGATCACTGCCGCCTTAACCCTAACCCCACACCAAGCAGCCTGAGGTCAAGACTTGGTTAATTTGGCCCTCTTGGAAATCTCGTCCATACTCGCGTTCAGTGAAGGTTGATTTAGCCGGCCATGGCCATTGCGCATCGCTGCGCGCTCTTACCCCCTTCACAGCTCAGCCTAGTCTCTGTACGCTCTTCCTTTTGCTTCGAGAACCCTGTCGCCGCGCGCTGTGCTACTGGACCCGGAGGGCTAAATTCAACAACTCGCACGCCCAACCGGTAAGTGCGCTCGAAGAACAATTCAATATCTGCATGTCTGCGTGTGCGGGGGGAAGGGGGTGCGGGGGGAGGGGAGGAGGGGAGGGAGGCTTGGGGACGGTGGATGGTGGAGTGAAGCTTGCGTAAGGTGGAGATATGTGTAGGGGGTAGGGCGGGCTGGAGAGAGGAGATGCAGGGTAGGGGAGAGGGGAGGGGGAGGAGGGGGGGGGAGTGTAGGTATGTGTTGGGTGTGGGGGGTTGTAACCCGTTGTGTCACCTACCCAAAAACAGATAGGTGTGGCCAGCAGCCACATGGGCGCTGTGCTAACATTGCACAACCATGCATGGGAGGTAGGGGTCTTAGCTGCAACTCAGGGTGGAACAGAGTATGAACGGAGTTTGAATGGGGTATGAGTGGAGTCTCAATGCAGTGTGCACGAAGCATGCACGGGGTGTGAACGGAGTATGAGGTGATACAGAGTATTAACCGAGTGTGAACATAGAATGACCAGCGTATGAATGCAGTATAACCAGAGCGTAAACAGAGTGTGAATGGGGTATGAATGCAGAATGAACGGAGTTTAACCAGAGTGTGGACGGTGTATGAATAGTGTATGGAGAGTATCAATGGTGTATGCACAGAGTGTGAATGGAGTGTGAACAGAGCATGAACGCTGCATGAAAAAACGGAGAACAGAGGATGAACTGAGTTGGACAAACAGCACATGATATATGTGATGGGGGATGTAGGTATTGGTATGTTTAATATGCAAGCCCCGTTGTTACAGTCCAGGGGTAGCCAAATAGGCTGAAGGGACAAGCCCAACCATGATATCAGGAGGGGCTAAAACAAACAAAACCTGATGAATTGAACCCTCATTTTATCGACGGGGGCCCTCAGATCGTGCTACAGTGATAAGTTAAGTTTAGCTTTCAAATAATGCCCTATACCAGAGATCCTTCTGATGCCACTGACCCTTAGCTGCCTTGTCTCATGCCCCAGGCCTGAGAGCCGGTAATGGAGGACTCCTCCTTCAGCTGCCCTTCCTGCCCCTACTGCCTTGAAGACTTGGGCCACTGTGGGGGCCCTACAACACTACCCTGTGGTCACAATGGATGCTTGGAATGCTTCACCATCATTGTCAACAGCCGCGATCCTTCCTGCCCGCTGTGCCGCATTCCGCTGGACCCCAACGTCTCCCTCAAACAAAACAGCCAGTTCAAAGAGGTGCTTGAAGTGCTGGCCCGGCTGTCCTCATTTGTGTCTGAGCTATGCGTAGGCACTGTCCCCTCCCCATTGCCCACCATCTCCAACAAGCTCTCCCCATCACCCACTGCTTGCGAACAGTCTAGGGTAAAGGACGAGTGCAAGTGGCCCCTGTATCCTGATAGCCTGTGCCATGCTTGTGAGGCAGGAGACTTAGAGGGTGTGCAATCCCTGTTAAGGAGAGGGAGTGAGGAGACGTATTCATGTCCAGATCTTCATAGAGCCCTTCACGCGGCAGCTAAGGGGGGCCACTTGGAGTGCTTGAGTGCTATCCTTGAGCATGTTGCTTGCGTGCTTGGGCCTTCTGCCCCTGCCAACATGGTGAACCTGAAGGCAGCGTGGGCTAGGAGATCAGCCTTGCATGCAGCTGTGGTGTTAGGTCAGCGTGGCTGTGTGGCCGCCCTCCTAGAAGCAGGAGCCAAGTCAGATGAGGTGGATGCTATGGGGGACAGCCCTCTGGTGTCAGCTACGGAAAGAGGTGACGTAGAGTGTGCCCTCCTCCTCCTCGATGCCGGTGCTCACTTCCCCCCCAACACTCTGATGAGTCACACAGGAGCTGAACCTGAGGTGGTGGCTACCAAACCCATTTGTGCGGGTTGGACGCTGCTGCATTTTGCATCTTGGGGGGTGCCTGTGCATCATGTCAAGGCCACTCTCAAGCGGGGTGTTGTGTTGTTTGAACCAGCAGGGCCTGATGGGCTGAGCCCCCGCTTTGACAGTGCATCCTTCCTGTCCCACTTGAAGCCCTCTGACAGTGTGGTATCAGTGCTGCTGTCCTGCAGCAGCAGCAGTGTGTCAGTGAACGCCAAGGACATCATGGGCATGACTCCTCTGCACCTGGCCGCCACAGGTGGGCAGGCTGCTCACATGACTGGCCTGTTGTCCAAGGGGGCGACAGCAGAGGCACAGGATGCGTTTGGGAGAACGCCCCTGCACCATGCAGCTAGGCAGGGTCACTTGCCCTGTGTGTTGGCTCTCCTTGACCATGGGGCCAAGGTGGACACTCAGTCCATGGATGGACACACTGCCTTGCATGAGGCTGTTGACAGTGGACGTGTCTGTTGCTACGCCCCTCTGTTGAGCCGGGGTGCCCAGTTGGAAAGTCAGACCAATTGTGGGTGGACCCCTCTGCATCTGGCTGTGATCCGGGGATCTGCGCTGTGTTGCACTTCTCTCCTAGAGCAGGGGGCCAAGGTGGATGCCCAGGGTTGCTATGGCTGGACCCCATTGCACGTGGCTGCAGGCCGAGGAGCGACCGACTGCATGTCGGCCCTCATGGATAATGGGGCACCATTGAGTGCTGTGGATGAAGCTGGATCTACTCCCCTGCATCAGGCTGCAACCAAGGGACATATGAATTGCATGGCCCTTCTCCTGAGTCATGGTGCGGATGTGAATGAAGTGGGTTTGTGTGGCATGACAGCCTTGCATGAGTGTGCCAGCCATGGCCATACTGCATGTGTGGAGCTACTCCTTTCCATGGGAGCGGGTGTGGATGTGCGTTGCCCAGAGGGATTGACTCCCTTGCATCGCGCAGCAAGCAGGGGGCATGCGGAGTGTGTGAGCTTACTCCTGGAGCATGATGGAGTGGACGTTGATGCCTGCGGCCAAGATGGAATGACGGCCCTGTTGTACGCTGCATGTGCAGGAAGCTTAGATTGTGTGATGGCTGTCCTGAATAAGGGAGGCTGGGTGGGTGCTGCAGACAATGCACTACGCACGGCTCTGCACCATACTGCTGACCGTGATTGTGTGCTTGCCCTCCTGAGCCATGGGGCCAAGGTGTCTGCTAAGGCAGAAGATGGATCCACTCCCTTGCATCATGCAGCCAGCCTGAGATCTGCAGGTAGCTTGATAGCTCTGCTTGACAGTGGTGCCAAAACGAATGTGAAGTGCAAGGGAGGGCTGGTGCCCTTGCATGTGGCTGCTCAACATAAACGTGCAGAATGTGTTGTGGCACTCCTGAACAAGGGGGCCAAGGTGAATGTTCAGGGGCAGGACGCATGGACTGCTTTGCACTACGTTGTGGGTCCTATGTTGAAGACTTCGGAAGCCTGTTTGATGGCTCTTCTGAACAAGGGTGTCAGAGTGATGCCAATGTCTGACGGAATCCCAAGTGTGCATCAGGTTGCTGTCAGGGGATGGTGGGAAACAGGCAACCCTCATTTACATCCCCCGCAACAGTCTGCACTCATCAGTGAGGATGTGCGTTGTGTTGTGGCTCTCCTGGACAAGGGAGCAAAGGTGGATGCTCAGTCTGTGGATGGACTCTCCTCCCTACATCAGGCCGCAATGGTGGGCAATGTTGATTGTGTGCAGGCCCTCATGGACAGGGGAGCCAAGCTGGATGTTCCAGCTAAAGGTGGATTGACTCCCTTGCACCAGGCTGCAGCAGCGGGACACACGCAGATTGTGATTGCTCTGCTCAAGAAGATGTGCAGGGAAGATGTTCTTATGTGCAAGGCAGATGTTCTGAACAAAGACGGACTGGCACCCCTGCATATGGCTGTATGGGCGGGTCACACAGAGTGTGTGAATGCTCTCTTGGTCATGAATGCCAAGGTGGATGTGCAGACCAAAGATGGAAAGACACCTTTGCATGTTGCTGCTCAAGAGGGGCATGCAGCATGCGTGAAGGCTCTCCTGGGCATTGGAGCAATGGTAGAAGCTCTGGACGAGGAGGGATGGACTCCCTTGCATGTGGCTGCTGGCCTGGGTCACGCAGAATGTGTGAAGGCTCTTGTGGACAGTGGAGCCATGGTAGAAGCTGAAGACATGCATGGAAGTACTCCTTTGCACGAGGCTGCTGGACGGGGACACACAGAATGTGTGAAGGCTCTTGTGGACAGTGGAGCCATGGTAGAATCTGTGGACGAGGAGGGAAGGACTCCCTTGCATGATGCTGCTGCCCAGGGTCACGCAGAATGTGTGAAGGCTCTTGTGGACAGTGGAGCCATGGTAGAATCTGTGGAAGAAGAGGGAAGGACTCCCTTGCACGAGGCTGTCGGGGAGGGTCACGCAGAATGTGTGAAGGTTCTCCTGGACAGTGGAGCCATGGTAGAAGCTGTGGACGAGGAGGGAAGGACTCCCTTGCATGAGGCTGCTGAGGAGGGTCATGCAGATTGTTTGAAGGCTCTTCTAGACAGTGGAGCCATGGTTGAAGCTAAGGATTTGTACGGATGGACTCCCTAGCATTGTGCTGCTGGACAGGGGCACGCAGAATGTGTGAAGGCTCTTGTGGACAGTGGAGCCTTAGTAGAAGCTGAGAACAAGCAGGGAAGAACTCCCTTGCATTTTGCTGCTTCAGTGGGGCATGTAGTCTGTGTGAGGGCTCTCCTGGACTGTGGAGCGATTGTAGGACCTGTTGATATGTACGGAAAGATCCCCTTGCAATTGGCTGCTGAAGACGGACATGTGGATTGTGTGAAGGCTCTCCAAAACTATGGAGCCAACTTAGGCGCAGAGGAGAAGCAGTGAATGAATCCCTTGCAAGTCGCTGCTTCACCCTTGTACCACAACTGATTGTTACCAGTCTCAACCTGGAAGGGCTGCTGCTTGTAGCCAATTACAAAAACGTGCAGGTGGATAGTTTTCTCTACAGCCTGTAGCCCAGTGTGGATGGATGGGAAGCTTTGTTTGTATTTATTGAAAGGATTTTCAAATCAGGAAGTGGGACCCCATACACAAAACAGCGCCCACCAAGGGGTCAGAAAGAGAGGCGAGGTAATTGCTGTTATTTGAAAGTGCGATGAAAGCACAGGTCTTCCTGATATCTACCCACTACATCCCAACACCTTTATTTTCTGAATCAGTGTAGGCAATCAATAGACAGTTGTTAGGTTTATAGTGTTGGAAGTTAAAAAAAAGAATTGCTGACCAGCTTCCCCCTACCAGGTGGAGCGCCGTGTGTTTAGTTTAACTGGAACTTGGCTACAAGGCTTGAGGCTGCTCCCCATCTTCAGCAGCAACAACAACATTGCTAGGATAAGTGGTTGGCTTGCCAGGTAATGGTCAAAGCATTATTGTCTCCCAGCGCACTGAGGACGGTTAGGCCACCGACAGGCTGAACCTTAGTTGCATGCATGCCCATCACTTATTTTTCAGCTTTCTGTAGGTCCAGTTGTGTAGCAAACGTTGCCACGCAAGCCTGATTTCAGGATTGTGGCGGAGCACGGTATAAAGCGGAGAGCGAAGCGCAGAGCCTTAGGGGTTTCCTGGCGCAGCGCGTCGCACTGGGGTTGCATTGAGTCGCTCAATTTGCCACCAACAGGCTGGGCCAGAGTTGCATGCCCATGACTGCCCACTGCGCTCAGGACGTGTAGGCCACCAACAGGCTGGGCCAGAGTTGCATGCCCATGACGGAGTGATTTCAGCCGCCTTTTTTATTTTAAGCCAAACCTGAAGCTAGCCAGTGCATCTGAAAGCTGACATGACAGGCATTCCAATGCAGATGAAAGCTTCGGGCATGAGCCAGTAGCTGGCTATAGGACCTGGCTAGAAGCTGCCACGCGTAGCCCCAAACAGAAACCGTGATTTCAGAAAAACTGGATCGTCTAGTTTAGTTTCTAGAGCACTCTCTTTCTTTACAGCTACATGTAGCAGCTTATAAGCAAGGCTTTCAGCTACATGTTTAGCTACATTTTAAGCTACATATGGCAGCTTGTAAGCAAGGCTTTCAGCTACACTGAGCTAGATGAATAGGTCAGAGGCAGTAGTGTTTGCTTTCATTCCTGCAGCAGCTCAAGGCATTTAGAAGGTGAGCAGGCTGCAGGCCGCATATGGCGCATAAGTGCATAACTCAAGCAAGCACTAGCTCTAGACGATGAGAGTGAAAGCAATTCAACTTTGGGGGTTCTAAGTCTTAGAATTAAATTATCACTGTAGAACGAACTCAGGGCCCCCGTCAGTAAAACGATGGTTTGGGGTTCAGTTCATCAATGTTTTTGTTTAGCCCCTCGTGATATCATGGTTGGGCAAGTCCCTTAAGCCTGTTCGGCCTACCCCTGGACTGTAACAACACAACATTCTAAATGCTACTTGTTTCAGTAGCACTCAACCTGCATCAAGACACTGCAAGATGTGGCCTGCAGGCTGATTGCTAAGTGACTAACAAACTGACAGACTGACTGTCTGACAAGCTTACTAGCTAACAGTATACGCTCTGAGCAATTGAGCATGTTTACGGTTCGAGGGGGATCAGTTCATCAAGTGTTTCGTTCAATGAGCTGTTCCTGCTCAGGGTACTACTTCTTGCCAAATTAGTCAGCGCTTAAAGCGCACGAACGTCAAATTGGTCAGCGCTTTTTAGTGCATAAGGCGCAAAAACTGCGCGCTGCGCCCACAGGGGGTTGAAAAACTGCGCGAAACGCGCAGAGGGGCTCAAAAAGGCAGCGCGGCACCGCGCTGCCGCTCGCGCTTAGTAGTACCCTGTCCCTGCTCATCTATAGTTGGTTATGAATTCTTGATTGCTCAAGGTTGAAACCAGGGTACTACAAAGTGCGCGCGGCAGCGCGATTTTGCGTACACTTTTTGAGCCCCACTGCGCGTTTCGCGCGGTTTTTCAACCCCCTGTGGGCGCAACGCACACTTTTTGCACTTTTTTGCACTACACAGCGCTGACCAATTTGATGTTTGTGCGCTTTAAGCGCTGACCAATTTGACAAAATGTAATACCCTGGTTGAAACATGGGGGTAAGGAAGCCCTATCGGGCAGTACCCTACGCAGCTATATCGTGGGCTGCATCTATCTCCCGATTGCTCCACTGTGCTATATGTAGGGATAGGCAATATGATATCATATGATATCATGTCATCATACGATATCATATGATATCATATGATGCCGGCAGTCTGACTAGGCCAAAGCTACCATTTATATTCAATATCATATGATGCAATTTGTATGATATCATATGATATCATACTCGCCTTTGGTCAAAATCATATGATATGCCGATCCCTAGCTATATGCACCGGTATGTTACAGTCCAGACTCCCCGTTTCGAAGAATTGCTCAATGGCAGAGCTCGTTGAGCGAAGAAGGTGCTGGGTTCGAATCCCAACTGGTGCGCTTTAGTGTTCGCGTTCGCTATCAATTGCCATGGTAGCTTTGTCCAGGTAAAGTAGCAGCCCGTTCCCTCGATACCACGCCCCACCAGGCATTACCGGTACTTAACAGTCCAGGGGTAGGTCAAATAGGCTAATGGGGCTTTCCCAAGTCCCAACCGTGATATGAAGGGCTGAAAAGAAAAGGCACTGCGTTATCTATACCGGTATCAGTCAACATTTCAACAATAAGGCCCTCCAGATGCCTAGCAGTCTGCATAATATCCCCCCCCACCCACCACCACCACCAAATTGGCCGACAGCACGTTTGTCATTGGATTCAGCCCAATTGGTCCCCCTCGTATTCAAAACCATAGAGAAAATGTTAGGTAGGACTGATCCAACCGCAATTCCTCTATATTTATCATACTCAGTATCAGCTTGGATAACACTCCGGAGAGTGGACTTTGTGTGTGCAGCACGCCAATCTATAAATGCGGAGACGAGAATAAGTTACAAGCACAGGAGACCCATTAAGGGGCACCAGTGGAGGAAAGGGGGCGGTAGCCTGGATCCTGATCAGGGTACAGGCTAGACAGCGCGTGTCAGAAGAACCGATGACGCAGTCAACAGGAAGCTGACATAGTACTGTCAGGACCGATAGTTCTAAGGGAGTACACAAGGAGTCACCAAGACATAGAACAAGCGAGAGCACCGCTATTCATGCTGATACCCCACCTATGAAGCAGGTGACATACAATACTAGTACTCCACCTATGGCACTGGGGACATAGAACCATAAACTGGTAGGAAACAAAAATTATTAAGGAACGGAAAAAAACAGGAAACCAGAAGAAAGCCTTGTCTAAAATAAAAGGATGAGAATGGATGAACCAAAAACCACTGTAGTACTCCGAAAATGTAGCAGCAAAAAACTTGGGTCATACCGAGCTGAGCTGAGACCAAAATGGAAATGTAACCATCCATGGTAAGCGCAAAAATACTATTCATCCAGAATAGTAGGCACCAAACCAGAAAATCACAGGGAGGCCAAACAGAAATCAATCCTAATACCAAAGGAAGGGGAACAACGGTGACTGAAAGAACCGAGAACTTAACCTAAAGAGAAGACTGAAAAAATCGTATATCAAAGTTGGGGAACAACGGTATAGAAAACCCGATCCGGGAATAGGAACCTAACGCCAATCAATGATAACCAAAGAGACGGATTGAAATATCGTGTGAGCGCAGCACACGAGAGAATCAAAGCCTAAAGGACGCAGACAAGAGGACACTAAAGACTACGATGGAAAAAAAAAGTCGATGGAAAAATCCACTACCTTAAAAACTATTCTTAGCATAGAATTCATGACTAGATTGGGATGAAAAAACCATGATGAACTGGTTTCTCACTCAAAGATGGAAGTAAGAAGATTTATGAAAGTTAATTATCATAAATCCCCAGCTACGGCACTAACGAAAAACATTCTAAGAGGTGGGTATCGCACCGCAAAGAACTCATGCACTCAAGACACACCAAGCGCCTAACCACAAGCAAACCAAACCTGCAGCAACTGAAAAAATCCAAAGGATGCGAAGTTAAAATTTTGAAGAAACTTGTAACCAACAAAGGAAACACAGTTCAATGAACAATAGAAGGGTAGATGTACAACCATAGTACATAAAAACTATTGTCCACCTGAAAAATAGTAAACGCATAAAAAGGACTTCAAAGAATTTACTGCAAAGGATGGACTGAAAGGGCGCTTGAAATACACTCGGAAAACAAGAAAGAGGTGAGCGGCGGTACATCTGCAAGTACAACTGCAAGATTACCCAGCCCACCAATTCACAGTAAAATCCGAAGGGAAACAACTACTACACTCCACAAAAAGTTCCAATCACATGAGGGGCTGGTGATCTAAAAACAGTGTGGAGTAAAAAGAAATAGCTAATCTATGATGAGCTCCACCGAACGAACCATCTGCCTATGGAACTAAGAGTCAGAAACCATCAAGACGCTATAACGGTGGTCTGAATTAAGTACCACCTTCCACCAAAACCAAGAAAGAAAGCTGAAAGGAAGCTGCCTAAACAAAGCGTCGTAACGCTCCACCAATCTAGACTACCCTATAAGTCAGTCTAGGAGGTGCTGAGGAATAGGCACTCACACATAGGGCCATGTTAACCTACGTATGAGAACCAGCAGCACCTAAAACAATGAATCCTGGGTTGACTGTAACACCCCAGCCATACGCAGTATCAAGCTAGACCAGTGTTCAAGATCATCACTTACCCATTCGGCAACGGCTACATCATCACATGGGCTTGACCCGAGTAATCCACCAGGGACGACAGGAGGCGTCGGAATTATCGACACCCGCGAGCCATCCGAGGTGGTCGGAGGTTGGCGACTATTAGTCAATGGACCTGATCCAGGTACCACTATGATCGAAGGCTGTCTAAATCCTAAAGCTTCACCGCTAAAACGTGGCACAGAGGAGGGCCTGGCGACCCCCTGAGATTCGGCTAAGATTATAGTTGGATATCCAACTCCCCCCCGCCCTAAAACTTCACACACAATACAGCAAGATCAGGCCCTGGTCTAGAATGCAACAATGATACATCCAGCCAGGCCAGCCAACAACAATTGGGGTTGTTAAAGGGCGTAGGGAATTACCGGTAACACATAACATATCACCGTTTGATGACAGGAGGGATGCAAGCGGGCACGGGGACCCATACTAAAGGGAGAACCCAGGAAGACAGTTTAGAACTGAACTGGAGATAGAGAGTACATCACTACTCACTACTAACTGGCGCAACATTAGAAACCCAAATATAATAACCCTTACTCACCAGTGAATACCCAACCAGTCTACCAAATAATGCCTTTCTAACTAGCTTGTTGCGTGACTCCCCAATACTAAGATTACATAGCAAGGGCAACCAAACAAACGCAACAACGACACATCAGGTGCAACCCCAAAGAAAAGCTCCGAAGAAGTCTTGTCTCCCTAGATGAACACGCGATTGCAAAGATAACACACTAGCACCATGCTGAGCAGTGTCATCATCAACAAAAATCAACAAAAATCAACAAAATGGCGGGAGGTCCTCGCGGAAGTTGCATCGCAAAGCAGTGGTAGTAAATGAAGGGCCGTATAACCTATCAGCTTGGATAACACTCCGGAGAGTGGACTTTGTGTGTGCAGCACGCCAATCTATAAATGCGGAGACGAGAATAAGTTACAAGCACAGGAGACCCATTAAGGGGCACCAGTGGAGGAAAGGGGGCGGTAGCCTGGAACCTGATCAGGGTACAGGCTAGACAGCGCGTGTCAGAAGAACCGATGACGCAGTCAACAGGAAGCTGACATAGTACTGTCAGGACCGATAGTTCTAAGGGAGTACACAAGGAGTCACCAAGACATAGAACAAGCGAGAGCACCGCTATTCATGCTGATACTCCACCTATGACGCAGGTGACATACAATACTAGTACTCCACCTATGGCACTGGGGACATAGAACCATAAACTGGTAGGAAACAAAAATTATTAAGGAACGGAAAAAAACAGGAAACCAGAAGAAAGCCTTGTCTAAAATAAAAGGATGAGAATGGATGAACCAAAAACCACTGTAGTACTCCGAAAATGTAGCAGCAAAAAACTTGGGTCATACCGAGCTGAGCTGAGACCAAAATGGAAATGTAACCATCCATGGTAAGCGCAAAAATACTATTCATCCAGAATAGTAGGCACCAAACCAGAAAATCACAGGGAGGCCAAACAGAAATCAATCCTAATACCAAAGGAAGGGGAACAACGGTGACTGAAAGAACCGAGAAATTAACCTAAAGAGAAGACTGAAAAATCGTATATCAAAGTTGGGGAACAACGGTATAGAAAACCCGATCCGGGAATAGGAACCTAACGCCAATCAATGATAACCAAAGAGACGGATTGAAATATCGTGTGAGCGCAGCACACGAGAGAATCAAAGCCTAAAGGACGCAGACAAGAGGACACTAAAGACTACGATGGAAAAAAAAGTCGATGGAAAAATCCACTACCTTAAAAACTATTCTTAGCATAGAATTCATGACTAGATTGGGATGAAAAAACCATGATGAACTGGTTTCTCACTCAAAGATGGAAGTAAGAAGATTTATGAAAGTTAATTATCATAAATCCCCAGCTACGGCACTAACGAAAAACATTCTAAGAGGTGGGTATCGCACCGTAAAGAACTCATGCACTCAAGACACACCAAGCGCCTAACCACAAGCAAACCAAACCTGCAGCAACTGAAAAAATCCAAAGGATGCGAAGTTAAAATTTTGAAGAAACTTGTAACCAACAAAGGAAACACAGTTCAATGAACAATAGAAGGGTAGATGTACAACCATAGTACATAAAAACTATTGTCCACCTGAAAAATAGTAAACGCATAAAAAGGACTTCAAAGAATTTACTGCAAAGGATGGACTGAAAGGGCGCTTGAAATACACTCGGAAAACAAGAAAGAGGTGAGCGGCGGTACATCTGCAAGTACAACTGCAAGATTACCCAGCCCACCAATTCACAGTAAAATCCGAAGGGAAACAACTACTACACTCCACAAAAAGTTCCAATCACATGAGGGGCTGGTGATCTAAAAACAGTGTGGAGTAAAAAGAAATAGCTAATCTATGATGAGCTCCACCGAACGAACCATCTGCCTATGGAACTAAGAGTCAGAAACCATCAAGACGCTATAACGGTGGTCTGAATTAAGTACCACCTTCCACCAAAACCAAGAAAGAAAGCTGAAAGGAAGCTGCCTAAACAAAGCGTCGTAACGCTCCACCAATCTAGACTACCCTATAAGTCAGTCTAGGAGGTGCTGAGGAATAGGCACTCACACATAGGGCCATGTTAACCTACGTATGAGAACCAGCAGCACCTAAAACAATGAATCCTGGGTTGACTGTAACACCCCAGCCATACGCAGTATCAAGCTAGACCAGTGTTCAAGATCATCACTTACCCATTCGGCAACGGCTACATCATCACATGGGCTTGACCCGAGTAATCCACCAGGGACGACAGGAGGCGTCGGAATTATCGACACCCGCGAGCCATCCGAGGTGGTCGGAGGTTGGCGACTATTAGTCAATGGACCTGATCCAGGTACCACTATGATCGAAGGCTGTCTAAATCCTAAAGCTTCACCGCTAAAACGTGGCACAGAGGAGGGCCTGGCGACCCCCTGAGATTCGGCTAAGATTATAGTTGGATATCCAACTCCCCCCCGCCCTAAAACTTCACACACAATACAGCAAGATCAGGCCCTGGTCTAGAATGCAACAATGATACATCCAGCCAGGCCAGCCAACAACAATTGGGGTTGTTAAAGGGCGTAGGGAATTACCGGTAACACATAACATATCACCGTTTGATGACAGGAGGGATGCAAGCGGGCACGGGGACCCATACTAAAGGGAGAACCCAGGAAGACAGTTTAGAACTGAACTGGAGATAGAGAGTACATCACTACTCACTACTAACTGGCGCAACATTAGAAACCCAAATATAATAACCCTTACTCACCAGTGAATACCCAACCAGTCTACCAAATAATGCCTTTCTAACTAGCTTGTTGCGTGACTCCCCAATACTAAGATTACATAGCAAGGGCAACCAAACAAACGCAACAACGACACATCAGGTGCAACCCCAAAGAAAAGCTCCGAAGAAGTCTTGTCTCCCTAGATGAACACGCGATTGCAAAGATAACACACTAGCACCATGCTGAGCAGTGTCATCATCAACAAAAATCAACAAAAATCAACAAAATGGCGGGAGGTCCTCGCGGAAGTTGCATCGCAAAGCAGTGGTAGTAAATGAAGGGCCGTATAACCTATCAGCTTGGATAACACTCCGGAGAGTGGACTTTGTGTGTGCAGCACGCCAATCTATAAATGCGGAGACGAGAATAAGTTACAAGCACAGGAGACCCATTAAGGGGCACCAGTGGAGGAAAGGGGGCGGTAGCCTGGAACCTGATCAGGGTACAGGCTAGACAGCGCGTGTCAGAAGAACCGATGACGCAGTCAACAGGAAGCTGACATAGTACTGTCAGGACCGATAGTTCTAAGGGAGTACACAAGGAGTCACCAAGACATAGAACAAGCGAGAGCACCGCTATTCATGCTGATACTCCACCTATGACGCAGGTGACATACAATACTAGTACTCCACCTATGGCACTGGGGACATAGAACCATAAACTGGTAGGAAACAAAAATTATTAAGGAACGGAAAAAAACAGGAAACCAGAAGAAAGCCTTGTCTAAAATAAAAGGATGAGAATGGATGAACCAAAAACCACTGTAGTACTCCGAAAATGTAGCAGCAAAAAACTTGGGTCATACCGAGCTGAGCTGAGACCAAAATGGAAATGTAACCATCCATGGTAAGCGCAAAAATACTATTCATCCAGAATAGTAGGCACCAAACCAGAAAATCACAGGGAGGCCAAACAGAAATCAATCCTAATACCAAAGGAAGGGGAACAACGGTGACTGAAAGAACCGAGAACTTAACCTAAAGAGAAGACTGAAAAAATCGTATATCAAAGTTGGGGAACAACGGTATAGAAAACCCGATCCGGGAATAGGAACCTAACGCCAATCAATGATAACCAAAGAGACGGATTGAAATATCGTGTGAGCGCAGCACACGAGAGAATCAAAGCCTAAAGGACGCAGACAAGAGGACACTAAAGACTACGATGGAAAAAAAAGTCGATGGAAAAATCCACTACCTTAAAAACTATTCTTAGCATAGAATTCATGACTAGATTGGGATGAAAAAACCATGATGAACTGGTTTCTCACTCAAAGATGGAAGTAAGAAGATTTATGAAAGTTAATTATCATAAATCCCCAGCTACGGCACTAACGAAAAACATTCTAAGAGGTGGGTATCGCACCGCAAAGAACTCATGCACTCAAGACACACCAAGCGCCTAACCACAAGCAAACCAAACCTGCAGCAACTGAAAAAATCCAAAGGATGCGAAGTTAAAATTTTGAAGAAACTTGTAACCAACAAAGGAAACACAGTTCAATGAACAATAGAAGGGTAGATGTACAACCATAGTACATAAAAACTATTGTCCACCTGAAAAATAGTAAACGCATAAAAAGGACTTCAAAGAATTTACTGCAAAGGATGGACTGAAAGGGCGCTTGAAATACACTCGGAAAACAAGAAAGAGGTGAGCGGCGGTACATCTGCAAGCACAACTGCAAGATTACCCAGCCCACCAATTCACAGTAAAATCCGAAGGGAAACAACTACTACACTCCACAAAAAGTTCCAATCACATGAGGGGCTGGTGTCGAAACAACAGTGTGGAGTAAAAAGAAATAGCTAATCTATGATGATCTCCACCGAACGAACCATCTGCCTATGGAACTAAGAGTCAGAAACCATCAAAGACGCTATAACGGTGTCTGAATTAAGTACCACCTTCCACCAACCAAGAAAGCAAGCGAAAGGAAGCTGCCTAAACAAAGCGTCGTACGCTCACCAATCTCTAGACCTATAAGTCAGTCTAGGAGGGGAAGGCACTCACACATAGGGCCATGTTAACCTACGTATGAGAACCAGTCAGCACCTAAAACAATGAATCCTGGGTTTGACTGTAACACCCCAGCCATACGCAAGTATCAAGCTAGACCAGTGTTCAAGATCATCACTTACCCCATTCGGCAACGGCTACATCATCACATGGGCTTGACCCGAGTAATCCACCAGGGACGACAGGAGGCGTCGGAATTATCCAGCACCCGCGAAGCCATCCGAGGTGGTCGGAGGTTGGCGACTATTAGTCAATGGACCTGATCCAGGTACCACTATGATCGAAGGCTGTCTAAATCCTTAAAGCTTCACCGCTTAAAAACGTGGCACAGAGGAGGGCCTGGCGACCCCCTGAGATTCGGCTAAGATTATAGTTGGATATCCAACTCCCCCCCGCCCTAAAACTTCACACACAATACAGCAAGATCAGGCCCTGGTCTAGAATGCAACAATGATACATCCAGCCAGGCCAGCCAACAACAATTGGGGTTGTTAAAGGGCGTAGGGAATTACCGGTAACACATAACATATCACCGTTTGATGACAGGAGGGATGCAAGCGGGCACGGGGACCCATACTAAAGGGAGAACCCAGGAAGACAGTTTAGAACTGAACTGGAGATAGAGAGTACATCACTACTCACTACTAACTGGCGCAACATTAGAAACCCAAATATAATAACCCTTACTCACCAGTGAATACCCAACCAGTCTACCAAATAATGCCTTTCTAACTAGCTTGTTGCGTGACTCCCCAATACTAAGATTACATAGCAAGGGCAACCAAACAAACGCAACAACGACACATCAGGTGCAACCCCAAAGAAAAGCTCCGAAGAAGTCTTGTCTCCCTAGATGAACACGCGATTGCAAAGATAACACACTAGCACCATGCTGAGCAGTGTCATCATCAACAAAAATCAACAAAAATCAACAAAATGGCGGGAGGTCCTCGCGGAAGTTGCATCGCAAAGCAGTGGTAGTAAATGAAGGGCCGTATAACCTATCAGCTTGGATAACACTCCGGAGAGTGGACTTTGTGTGTGCAGCACGCCAATCTATAAATGCGGAGACGAGAATAAGTTACAAGCACAGGAGACCCATTAAGGGGCACCAGTGGAGGAAAGGGGGCGGTAGCCTGGAACCTGATCAGGGTACAGGCTAGACAGCGCGTGTCAGAAGAACCGATGACGCAGTCAACAGGAAGCTGACATAGTACTGTCAGGACCGATAGTTCTAAGGGAGTACACAAGGAGTCACCAAGACATAGAACAAGCGAGAGCACCGCTATTCATGCTGATACTCAGTGAGGGTTCCTTTGGATTTAGGAAAGGGGTAATGGCACTACCTGCACATTGACTAGGATAGTCATCACTCAGGATGCGATTGTATGCCAGGACAGCTGGTCGGCTTCCTATAGGAGACAGACCTATTCGATACCTACGCGTAATCGTCACATCTTCAAATCTTCAAAAAATCCCAAGAACGCCGGTCAAATTTGCCGGTTAATCTGACTGGCCTGAAATCTAAGCGATTCGTGTTCGATTCCCGTCGGGGACGGATTACCTCGGAGGGCACTTTTTCGCGTTCGTATCTCAGGGTTGCAGACTGTGTACGCGGCGTTTTCATTTGTCGTTTCCCTACTGTCCTGTGGACTCAATCTTGGGACCTGGAGCATGTTAACGATTTCCCCTTTGCTTCTTTGTGCCCCTCGTAGCTCATTGCATCAGCGCATTGTGCTTGACAAGGAAATCTGCTCTTTCGCACTAGTTCCTGCAGCAGGTTGCACAGTGGCAACTGTAGCCTCGGGAGTTGCTACACCTGCCTCCATGGAACTTCGGGAAGTCAGTGAGCTAATAAGTTCATTAGCCTTCCAGGCCACCAAGTTGAATAATAATGCCATGCCATGCCATGCTTGATTGATTCTTGTCCCCCCCAATATTAAATTGTACGGATAATTAAGCAACTGCTTGAGCATCTATCACCAAGGAGGCTGCCACTGTTGCTTGACGAAAATTACACCACCGGGGCCGACCTCCAGGGGACCCCGCCAGGGCACCCTACTATTTTAATTGCAGGCTTGAGTCGTACCCGTCGTACCCTGGTCGTACCCCAAGTTCAGGCAGAGGAGTTCTGAGTTCAGGCAACTCCGTTCGATTCGATTAGACTAGGGTTATCATTTATCATCGATTCATCAATGAAAGAAGTTAAATGCCGAGTGTGATACGCACGTAGGCATCAGCTCACAGCAGTCCGCCAGTGTATATGCCCACCCATGCCGTTCGCTTGCGCTAAAGTCTGGGCCTCACCCCGACCTCAACAACAATTACTCGCTGTCTGATATGACAATCACGCATATGTCATTCTTGCTGCGCAAGCGCATCCCCGCGCTGGACTTGACCGCGTTTACATTTTACATCCCACATTGGTGCAGACATCGGTGGCTGGGCCCATGCACCCACCAATGTGGCGGGGTCGGTTTTGTCGGTCCATGCGAAATTCTCGCCTAGCCCCGAAACAGGAGGTACAGTTCCATTTCAAAAGTGGATTTGACTCATGAAGCCCAGATCTAGAGAACATCAACGCCTGTACACGTAGACGTTCAAGTAGCCTTGAATAATTCTGACACACGCATGCCCAAATGTGTCATCGATGGTTACTTGTTTGTCCCCTCACCAGGTGTATCCTTCCTTCTAATGTTTCACTTGTATCGGCTCTTTTACAGTATGTTCTGGTGTCTCAGTTTTTTAAGGTCAGGTAGGTATCGCTCTAAGACACCAAGCAGCCTGAGGTCAAGACTTGGTTAATTTGGCCCTCTTGGAAAGCTCGTCCATACTCGCGTTCAGTGAAGGTTGATTTAGCCGGCCATGGCCATTGCGCATCGCTGCGCGCTCTTACCCCCTTCACAGCTCAGCCTAGTCTCTGTACGCTCTTCCTTTTGCTTCGAGAACCCTGTCGCCGCGCGCTGTGCTACTGGACCCGGAGGGCTAAATTCAACAACTCGCACGCCCAACCGGTAAGTGCGCTCGAAGAACAATTCAATATCTGCATGTCTGCGTGTGCGGGGGGAAGGGGGTGCGGGGGGAGGGGAGGGGGGGGAGGGAGGCTTGGGGACGGTGGATGGTGGAGTGAAGCTTGCGTAAGGTGGAGATATGTGTAGAGGGTAGGGCGGGCTGGAGAGAGGAGATGCAGGGTAGGGGAGAGGGGAGGGGGAGGAGGGGGGGGGAGTGTAGGTATGTGTTGGGTGTGGGGGGTTGTAACCCGTTGTGTCACCCACCCAAAAACAGATAGGTGTGGCCAGCAGCCACATGGGCGCTGTGCTAACATTGCACAACCATGCATGGGAGGTAGGGGTCTTAGCTGCAACTCAGGGTGGAACAGAGTATGAACGGAGTTTGAATGGGGTATGAGTGGAGTCTCAATGCAGTGTGCACGAAGCATGCACGGGGTGTGAACGGAGTATGAGGTGATACAGAGTATTAACCGAGTGTGAACATAGAATGACCAGCGTATGAATGCAGTATAACCAGAGTGTAAACAGAGTGTGAATGGGGTATGAATGCAGAATGAACGGAGTTTAACCAGAGTGTGGACGGTGTATGAATAGTGTATGGAGAGTATCAATGGTGTATGCACAGAGTGTGAATGGAGTGTGAACAGAGCATGAACGCTGCATGAAAAAACGGAGAACAGAGGATGAACTGAGTTGGACAAACAGCACATGATATATGTGATGGGGGTATGTAGGTATTGGTATGTTTAATATGCAAGCCCCGTTGTTACAGTCCAGGGGTAGCCAAATAGGCTGAAGGGACAAGCCCAACCATGATATCAGGAGGGGCTAAAACAAACAAAACCTGATGAATTGAACCCTCATTTATCGACGGGGGCCCTCAGATCGTGCTACAGTGATAAGTTAAGTTTAGCTTTCAAATAATGCCCTATACCAGAGATCCTTCTGATGCCACTGACCCTTGCTCCTGCTGCCTTGTCTCATGCCCCAGGCCTGAGAGCCGGTAATGGAGGACTCCTCCTTCAGCTGCCCTTCCTGCCCCTACTGCCTTGAAGACTTGGGCCACTGTGGGGGCCCTACAACACTACCCTGTGGTCACAATGGATGCTTGGAATGCTTCACCATCATTGTCAACAGCCGCGATCCTTCCTGCCCGCTGTGCCGCATTCCGCTGGACCCCAACGTCCCCCTCAAACAAAACAGCCAGTTCAAAGAGGTGCTTGAAGTGCTGGCCCGGCTGTCCTCATTTGTGTCTGAGCTATGCGTAGGCACTGTCCCCTCCCCATTGCCCACCATCTCCAACAAGCTCTCCCCATCACCCACTGCTTGCGAACAGTCTAGGGTAAAGGACGAGTGCAAGTGGCCCCTGTATCCTGATAGCCTGTGCCAAGCTTGTGAGGCAGGAGACTTAGAGGGTGTGCAATCCCTGTTAAGGAGAGGGAGTGAGGAGACGTATTCATGTCCAGATCTTCACAGAGCCCTTCAC
This sequence comes from Chlamydomonas sp. ICE-L, assembly GCA_013435795.1. Taxonomy (NCBI): domain Eukaryota; kingdom Viridiplantae; phylum Chlorophyta; class Chlorophyceae; order Chlamydomonadales; family Chlamydomonadaceae; genus Chlamydomonas; species Chlamydomonas sp. ICE-L. The sequence goes on from JACBWV010000730.1 coordinate 12,017,776, forward strand.
GCGGCAGCTAAGGGGGGCCACTTGGAGTGCTTGAGTGCTATCCTTGAGCATGTTGCTTGCGTGCTTGGGCCTTCTGCCCCTGCCAACATGGTGAACCTGAAGGCAGCGTGGGCTAGGAGATCAGCCTTGCATGCAGCTGTGGTGTTAGGTCAGCGTGGCTGTGTGGCCGCCCTCCTAGAAGCAGGAGCCAAGTCAGATGAGGTGGATGCTATGGGGGACAGCCCTCTGGTGTCAGCTACGGAAAGAGGTGACGTAGAGTGTGCCCTCCTCCTCCTCGATGCCGGTGCTCACTTCCCCCCCAACACTCTCATGAGTCACACAGGAGCTGAACCTGAGGTGGTGGCTACCAAACCCATTTGTGGGGGTTGGACGCTGCTGCATTTTGCATCTTGGGGGGTGCCTGTGCATCATGTCAAGGCCACTCTCAAGCGGGGTGTTGTGTTGTTTGAGTCAGCAGGGCCTGATGGGCTGAGCCCCCGCTTTGACAGTGCATCCTTCCTGTCCCACTTGAAGCCGTCTGACAGTGTGGTATCAGTGCTGCTGTCCTGCAGCAGCAGCAGTGTGTCAGTGAACGCCAAGGACATCATGGGCATGACTCCTCTGCACCTGGCCGCCACAGGTGGGCAGGCTGCTCACATGACTGGCCTGTTGTCCAAGGGGGCGACAGCAGAGGCACAGGATGCGTTTGGGAGAACGCCCCTGCACCATGCAGCTAGGCAGGGTCACTTGCCCTGTGTGTTGGCTCTCCTTGACCATGGGGCCAAGGTGGACACTCAGTCCATGGATGGACACACTGCCTTGCATGAGGCTGTTGACAGTGGACGTGTCTGTTGCTACGCCCCTCTGTTGAGCCGGGGTGCCCAGTTGGAAAGTCAGACCAATTGTGGGTGGACCCCTCTGCATCTGGCTGTGATCCGGGGATCTGCGCTGTGTTGCACTTCTCTCCTAGAGCAGGGGGCCAAGGTGGATGCCCAGGGTTGCTATGGCTGGACCCCATTGCACGTGGCTGCAGGCCGAGGAGCGACCGACTGCATGTCGGCCCTCATGGATAATGGGGCACCATTGAGTGCTGTGGATGAAGCTGGATCTACTCCCCTGCATCAGGCTGCAACCAAGGGACATATGAATTGCATGGCCCTTCTCCTGAGTCATGGTGCGGATGTGAATGAAGTGGGTTTGTGTGGCATGACAGCCTTGCATGAGTGTGCCAGCCATGGCCATACTGCATGTGTGGAGCTACTCCTTTCCATGGGAGCGAGTGTGGATGTGCGTTGCCCAGAGGGATTGACTCCCTTGCACTGCGCAGCAAGCATGGGGCATGCGGAGTGTGTGAGCTTACTCCTGGAGCATGATGGAGTGGACGTTGATGCCTGCGGCCAAGATGGAATGACGGCCCTGTTGTACGCTGCATGTGCAGGAAGCTTAGATTGTGTGATGGCTGTCCTGAATAAGGGAGGCTGGGTGGGTGCTGCAGACAATGCACTACGCACGGCTCTGCACCATACTGCTGACCGTGATTGTGTGCTTGCCCTCCTGAGCCATGGGGCCAAGGTGTCTGCTAAGGCAGAAGATGGATCCACTCCCTTGCATCATGCAGCCAGCCTGAGATCTGCAGGTAGCTTGATAGCTCTGCTTGACAGTGGTGCCAAAACGAATGTGAAGTGCAAGGGAGGGCTGGTGCCCTTGCATGTGGCTGCTCAACATAAACGTGCAGAATGTGTTGTGGCACTCCTGAACAAGGGGGCCAAGGTGAATGTTCAGGGGCAGGACGCATGGACTGCTTTGCACTACGTTGTGGGTCCTATGTTGAAGACTTCGGAAGCCTGTTTGATGGCTCTTCTGAACAAGGGTGTCAGAGTGATGCCAATGTCTGACGGAATCCCAAGTGTGCATCAGGTTGCTGTCAGGGGATGGTGGGAAACAGGCAACCCTCATTTACATCCCCCGCAACAGTCTGCACTCATCAGTGAGGATGTACGTTGTGTTGTGGCTCTCCTGGACAAGGGAGCAAAGGTGGATGCTCAGTCTGTGGATGGACTCTCCTCCCTACATCAGGCCGCAATGGTGGGCAATGTTGATTGTGTGCAGGCCCTCATGGACAGGGGAGCCAAGCTGGATGTTCCAGCTAAAGGTGGATTGACTCCCTTGCACCAGGCTGCAGCAGCGGGACACACACAGATTGTGATTGCTCTGCTCAAGAAGATGTGCAGGGAAGATGTTCTTATGTGCAAGGCAGATGTTCTGAACAAAGACGGACTGGCACCCCTGCATATGGCTGTATGGGCGGGTCACACAGAGTGTGTGAATGCTCTCTTGGTCATGAATGCCAAGGTGGATGTGCAGACCAAAGATGGAAAGACACCTTTGCATGTTGCTGCTCAAGAGGGGCATGCAGCATGCGTGAAGGCTCTCCTGGGCATTGGAGCAATGGTAGAAGCTCTGGACGAGGAGGGATGGACTCCCTTGCATGTGGCTGCTGGCCAGGGTCACGCAGAATGTGTGAAGGCTCTTGTGGACGGTGGAGCCTTAGTAGAAGCTGAGAACAAGCAGGGAAGAACTCCCTTGCATTTTGCTGCTTCAGTGGGGCATGTAGTCTGTGTGAGGGCTCTCCTGGACTGTGGAGCGATTGTAGGACCTGTTGATATGTACGGAAAGATCCCCTTGCAATTGGCTGCTGAAGACGGACATGTGGATTGTGTGAAGGCTCTCCAAAACTATGGAGCCAACTTAGGCGCAGAGGAGAAGCAGTGAATGAATCCCTTGCAAGTCGCTGCTTCACCCTTGTACCACAACTGATTGTTACCAGTCTCAACCTGGAAGGGCTGCTGCTTGTAGCCAATTACAAAAACGTGCAGGTGGATAGTTTTCTCTACAGCCTGTAGCCCAGTGTGGATGGATGGGAAGCTTTGTTTGTATTTATTGAAAGGATTTTCAAATCAGGAAGTGGGACCCCATACACAAAACAGCGCCCACCAAGGGGTCAGAAAGAGAGGCGAGGTAATTGCTGTTATTTGAAAGTGCGATGAAAGCACAGGTCTTCCTGATATCTACCCACTACATCCCAACACCTTTATTTTCTGAATCAGTGTAGGCAATCAATAGACAGTTGTTAGGTTTATAGTGTTGGAAGTTAAAAAAAAGAATTGCTGACCAGCTTCCCCCTACCAGGTGGAGCGCCGTGTGTTTAGTTTAACTGGAACTTGGCTACAAGGCTTGAGGCTGCTCCCCATCTTCAGCAGCAACAACAACATTGCTAGGATAAGTGGTTGGCTTGCCAGGTAATGGTCAAAGCATTATTGTCTCCCAGCGCACTGAGGACGGTTAAGCCACCGACAGGCTGAACCTTAGTTGCATGCATGCCCATCACTTATTTTTCAGCTTTCTGTAGGTCCAGTTGTGTAGCAAACGTTGCCACGCAAGCCTGATTTCAGGATTGTGGCGGAGCACGGTATAAAGCGGAGAGCGAAGCGCAGAGCCTTAGGGGTTTCCTGGCGCAGCGCGTCGCACTGGGGTTGCATTGAGTCGCTCAATTTGCCACCAACAGGCTGGGCCAGAGTTGCATGCCCATGACTGCCCACTGCGCTCAGGACGTGTAGGCCACCAACAGGCTGGGCCAGAGTTGCATGCCCATGACGGAGTGATTTCAGCCGCCTTTTTTATTTTAAGCCAAACCTGAAGCTAGCCAGTGCATCTGAAAGCTGACATGACAGGCATTCCAATGCAGATGAAAGCTTCGGGCATGAGCCAGTAGCTGGCTATAGGACCTGGCTAGAAGCTGCCACGCGTAGCCCCAAACAGAAACCGTGATTTCAGAAAAACTGGATCGTCTAGTTTAGTTTCTAGAGCACTCTCTTTCTTTACAGCTACATGTAGCAGCTTATAAGCAAGGCTTTCAGCTACATGTTTAGCTACATTTTTAGCTACATATGGCAGCTTGTAAGCAAGGCTTTCAGCTATACTGAGCTAGATGAATAGGTCAGAGGCAGTAGTGTTTGCTTTCATTCCTGCAGCAGCTCAAGGCATTTAGAAGGTGAGCAGGCTGCAGGCCGCATATGGCGCATAAGTGCATAACTCAAGCAAGCACTAGCTCTAGACGATGAGAGTGAAAGCAATTCAACTTTGGGGGTTCTAAGTCTTAGAATTAAATTATCACTGTAGAACGAACTCAGGGCCCCCGTCAGTAAAACGATGGTTTGGGGTTCAGTTCATCAATGTTTTTGTTTAGCCCCTCGTGATATCATGGTTGGGCAAGTCCCTTAAGCCTGTTCGGCCTACCCCTGGACTGTAACAACACAACATTCTAAATGCTACTTGTTTCAGTAGCACTCAACCTGCATCAAGACACTGCAAGATGTGGCCTGCAGGCTGATTGCTAAGTGACTAACAAACTGACAGACTGACTGTCTGACAAGCTTACTAGCTAACAGTATACGCTCTGAGCAATTGAGCATGTTTACGGTTCGAGGGGGATCAGTTCATCAAGTGTTTCGTTCAATGAGCTGTTCCTGCTCAGGGTACTACTTCTTGCCAAATTAGTCAGCGCTTAAAGCGCACGAACGTCAAATTGGTCAGCGCTTTTTAGTGCAAAAGGCGCAAAAACTGCGCGCTGCGCCCACAGGGGGTTGAAAAAACTGCGCGAAACGCGCAGAGGGGCTCAAAAAGGCAGCGCGGCACCGCGCTGCCGCTCGCGCTTAGTAGTACCCTGTCCCTGCTCATCTATAGTTGGTTATGAATTCTTGATTGCTCAAGGTTGAAACCAGGGTACTACAAAGTGCGCGCGGCAGCGCGATTTTGCGTACACTTTTTGAGCCCCACTGCGCGTTTCGCGCGGTTTTTCAACCCCCTGTGGGCGCAACGCACACTTTTTGCACTTTTTTGCACTACACAGCGCTGACCAATTTGATGTTTGTGCGCTTTAAGCGCTGACCAATTTGACAAAATGTAGTACCCTGGTTGAAACATGGGGGTAAGGAAGCCCTATCGGGCAGTACCCTACGCAGCTATATCGTGGGCTGCATCTATCTCCCGATTGCTCCACTGTGCTATATGTAGGGATAGGCAATATGATATCATATGATATCATGTCATCATACGATATCATATGATATCATATGATGCCGGCAGTCTGACTAGGCCAAAGCTACCATTTATATTCAATATCATATGATGCAATTTGTATGATATCATATGATATCATACTCGCCTTTGGTCAAAATCATATGATATGCCGATCCCTAGCTATATGCACCGGTATGTTACAGTCCAGACTCCCCGTTTCGAAGAATTGCTCAATGGCAGAGCTCGTTGAGCGAAGAAGGTGCTGGGTTCGAATCCCAACTGGTGCGCTTTAGTGTTCGCGTTCGCTATCAATTGCCATGGTAGCTTTGTCCAGGTAAAGTAGCAGCCCGTTCCCTCGATACCACGCCCCACCAGGCATTACCGGTACTTAACAGTCCAGGGGTAGGTCAAATAGGCTAATGGGGCTTTCCCAAGTCCCAACCGTGATATGAAGGGCTAAAAAGAAAAGGCACTGCGTTATCTATACCGGTATCAGTCAACATTTCAACAATAAGGCCCTCCAGATGCCTAGCAGTCTGCATAATATCCCCCCCCACCCACCACCACCACCACACACACCCCACCCCACCCACCCGTGAGATACCCAGGAAACCAGGGAGCAGAACCTCCATACGAGGCTAACCGACCAGGAGACTCCCTGTCACCGGGGGCCTGTGGGCGCCTATTGGGTCTGACAGGGGGAAATGGAATGAGGGGGTTGGCTCCGTTATGTTTATGTATCAGACGCCGAGCCCCACATGCTTTGCTATCTTTGGATTTTCGTAGAGTGGTCTCGTTGAATCTAGTTTTCTACAGCATACCGGTATTGATAATGATGCTTCTATTTGAATTGATTCTTTTATTGTCGAAGACGGCGAGCAGCCTAAAAGGCTGGAGGCATGGAACTAAGTTCAAGGTCAAGTTCAAGTGATTGAATACCAGGTGAGAGGCCCCTGTTGAATACCGTACGCTGTTGGTCGGCCCCCTATGTATGTATGTATGTATGTATGTATGTATGTATGTATGTATGTATGTATGTATGTTACAGTCCAGGGGTAGGCCATATAGGCTAAAGGGACTTGCCCAACCGTATAAGAAGGGCTTAAAAAGAACAAGCACTGATGAACTGAGCCCCAAACAATCGTTTAACCGACGGGGGCCCTGAGTTCGTGCTACAGTGATAATTTAATTCTACAATATTATTAAATCATCATCTCAGCTGGGATGATAATTTAATTGAGCGATTATTATCGCATTTTTTTAAAATTGAACTAAGTATTTCCATCCTTCAAAGGAATCAGGATTCATGACCAGCTTCATACTGGAGTTTTTATTCACCAATTCAGGTTCAATGTTCATTTTCTCAAACATTATTTTTCTATCCTCAGCGTATATCGGACATTCTAATATGAAACGCATTTCATCTTCGACTACTCTTCTACCGTCAACCACCATATCGCAGCACCTGCAAATTCTACCAGAACGAGAGGTACTCCTTTCTGATTCGACATTCAAGTGGTGGGCTCGAAGACGTAGTCTTGCTATGCATTTAATATCATCCCTATTGTTTAATAAGTTAGTGTAGGTTGAACTATGGTTTCTATCCTCTGACATCATCCAATTCGCATACGTAATAGTTTTAATACTGCTTCCTTGGTTATCCCCAAGATTCCTGGGGTTCAATGTACTCAGGGATTGCCAGTCAATGTCTGTTATTTTAGAGATGCCTTCATCAATTTTTCCGAAGTCAATCTTGCTCAGTGACGTCTGATTATCTTGAATAATATCAGAGAAATGTTCTATGACACCTAATCTCTGAATGCATCGTAGTAATCCATGAGACCAGCATTGTTTATTGCTATCTCTGGTTGCCATTAGAACATTCTCTAGCAAGGCTCTTTTCACAAAATCATCGTCCTTTCGGTCAACGATTTTATTCCAAAAGCCAATACATTGTCTCAACCATTGAGCCGATGTAGGTGACCTATCGAGTTCATTGAGGACCAAGTCGGTAGAGGTGTTCTCTCTAACGCCAAGAGCCCTTTTCATAAACTTATTCTGAATAGTTTCACATTTCCTTCGAGACCGTAAGAAGTATTAATATTACCAAGACGGTCTGGAGCCCACACTTCACACCTGTAATTAAGGATGGGTTGTATAAGTGTGCCATAAAGGTAACTCAGGATATTGGTATTTGCGAGATCCATCTCGTTGCGCCGTTTCCAGAGCGCATGAGTAGCCCTGTTGGCGGCAACACGTTGTCTCTCGCCGGCATCGTGTGTGCCACCATTCCTGCCGTGTTTCCCCTTAAAGAGAATCCCTAAATACACAAACTCCTCCTTAATGGGAAGGCCTTTGAACTGCCATTTATAGGTCATTCTTCCATTTACAAGGTCGCTATTAAAAACAACAACTTCAGATTTAGATCTGTTTACTTCCAGCTTCTTGTAAGCCTCACAGAATTCTTCCAAACAATTGAGCCTAATCTGTAAGCCTGACTGTGACTCGCTCATCATAGCTTGATCATCGGCATACAAGATTACTCTGCAAATGTTATCAGCAATTCTGAATTTCTGATACCTTCCTCTTCACCACATTTATTGGTAAAGAACTTCTCTAGTTGGTCAATAAAGAGACCAAATAAAAGCGGGGAAAAATTATCTCCTTGTTTAACACCTGCCTCATCTAAGAAGGCAGAGCTAATACGATTGCCTACACGTACTCTCATACGGACTTGTTTATACATGTTTCTCGGGGTACCGTATTTAGGTAGTTGCCGTGAATACCCATCTGCTCAAGGCAGCTCCAAAGTATGTTTCTGTTGACACTGTCATAAGCCTTTCTGAAGTCAATGAAAGCACAAAATACCGTTTTTTTAATGGTAAAGCTCCACCGTGTGGCGCAGTATAAAAGCTGCATCTACAGTGCTCCTATTTGGTCTATACCCAAATTGGCCGACAGCACGTTTGTCATTGGATTCAGCCCAATTGGTCCCCCTCGTATTCAAAACCATAGAGAAAATGTTAGGTAGGACTGATCCAACCGCAATTCCTCTATATTTATCATACTCAGTGAGGGTTCCTTTCGATTTAGGAAAGGGGTAATGGCACTCCCTGCACATTGACTAGGATAGTCATCACTCAGGATGCGATTGTATGCCAGGACAGTTGGTCGGCTCCCTTAAGGAGACAGACCTATTCGATACCTACGCGTAATCGTCACATCTTCAAATCTTCAAAAAATCCCAAGAACGCCGGTCAAATTTGCCGGTTAATCTGACTGGCCTGAAATCTAATTCGTGTTCGATTCCCGTCGGAGACGGATTACCTCGGAGGGCACTTTTTCGTGTACGTATCTCAGGGTTGCGGACTGTGGACGCGGCGTTTTCATTTGTCGTTTCCCTACTGTCCTGTGGACTCAATCTTGGGACCTGGAGCATGTTAACGATTTCCCCTTTGCTTCTTTGTGCCCCTCGTAGCTCATTGCATCAGCGCATTGTGCTTGACAAGGAAATCTGCTCTTTCGCACTAGTTCCTGCAGCAGGTTGCACAGTGGCAACTGTAGCCTCGGGAGTTGCTACACCTGCCTCCATGGAACTTCGGGAAGTCAGTGAGCTAATAAGTTCATTAGCCTTCCAGGCCACCAAGTTGAATAATAATGCCATGCCATGCCATGCCATGCTTGATTGATTCTTGTCCCCCCCAATATTAAATTGTACGGATAATTAAGCAACTGCTTGAGCATCTATCACCAAGGAGGCTGCCACTGTTGCTTGACGAAAATTACACCACCACCGGGGCCGACTTCCAGGGGACCCCGCCAGGGCACCCTACTATTTTAATTGCAGGCTTGAGTCGTACCCGTCGTACCCTGGTCGTACCCCAAGTTCAGGCAGAGGAGTTCTGAGTTCAGGCAACTCCGTTCGATTCGATTAGACTAGGGTTATCATTTATCATCGATTCATCAATGAAAGAAGTTAAATGCCGAGTGTGATACGCACGTAGGCATCAGCCCACAGCAGTCCGCCAGTGTATATGCCCACCCATGCCGTTCGCTTGCGCTAAAGTCTGGGCCTCACCCCGACCTCAACAACAATTACTCGCTGTCTGATATGACAATCACGCATATGTCATTCTTGCTGCGCAAGCGCATCCCCGCGCTGGACTTGACCGCGTTTACATTTTACATCCCACATTGGTGCAGACATCGGTGGCTGGGCCCATGCACCCACCAATGTGGCGGGGTCGGTTTTGTCGGTCCATGCGAAATTCTCGCCTAGCCCCGAAACCATGCTACGGGCTCATACGAAGAGACGGCGCTGTATAATTGATTTAGATGCCGAACTGGGGCATTGATGTAGTGCGAGGTCCATCGACAGTCGCAGTCGACTCCAGTTGAGTGATCGGTTAAGATCGATTCCCCAAGTATTCGGTATTTGAAGGGACTCGACTTCCGGGCAGTTGGAAGATACCGTTTCATCTTGCTTTATGCGAATCTCGCCATACGGTCTCGTAGCATCTCTTTCGCGTTCTACTCCGAAGCTCCATAGTAGAATACAACTTGCATATTAATGCGCAGCATTTAACTCTCGCAGATTGCTCCACCGGAGACAATTTGTAACGAGTGCCACCCGAACAAAACGTTTTATCGCAACAGCTCAATTCGCGTAAGCGAGGAGACAGTAGCTCGCAGCAATATCCAGTCCGCACGTCATTCCCAGTAAACAGCTAATTACCTCCTCCGTACTGCTATTCTGAACAAACAAACATGTCCAGCTCCACTCTTGACATCGAGTCTGGCGCTCAGCTGCTTTCCGGCCAACAGTCCTGCTCCATCGATATTGTCTATACTCTGCTATTTGCAACCTTGCGAGGTATCGAGAAGAGGAGCAAGCATCGGAAGACGCAGTTGGACGCCACGACCCCCTCGTTGTGCGAGAAACCCAATGCTGGACTTCTGAGCAGTCCTAAGGTGCGCTCTTGGACAACTGCCTCGACCTGAATGTAATTGCTTAGTCCGAGGTTGTCTGCGTCGCTCTATGTCGCGCAGTCCCACCCCAAGTGGTGTCCCCCAACTCTAAAGCTGCCCCCTCGGAAATTGAAATCCATTCACGTACCTAATTACCTATCCGATGGTTCGCAACCAACGGTTACTTCCCCACATCTCTTCCCCATCGCCCTCAACACGATAATACCGCCGATAACGATAACTACGACCCCTTTTACGACTAGCCCCGAAGCACAGCAACGATGCCCAATCCTCAGCAGCTGGCAACCACCTACGCCACCCTGACTTCGACATCCCGCTACCTCTCCTGCGACCCGCCGACGCATGACTCGCTTACTTCTACTCCCCATTTGTATTCCAGAGTCGCCAGCCGAGATCCACGCTGTCCGTGTCTGCGCGACAGATGCCTCGCTCGGGATACCACTCGAGCGACAACGATTCCCCGCGTGATACCCACCGCCCACCATCCCAACCCCCCACCCCCCTCAGCACAGCCATCCGAAATGATTCCCACGTTGTTGTGCTTATCGCGCGGCTGGCAGCGTGCTTGTCATATAGATCGAGCAACTAACTCGTGAGGGTGGATTCGCACGTAATTCGCACCTAATTCGCACGTACGTTGACTACCCCTTCCCCCCCCCCCCCCCCACCACCACCACCACCACCACCACCACCACTCCATGCACCAGTAAAGGCCTCACCACTAAAGACCTCACCACCAACCTCTAGTCAAGTCCTCACCACTTAAATAGTACACCATCACTGAAGACCTCACACCTAACCACTTACACCACTGACGGCCCCACGACCCTACCACCCTTACCACCCTACCACCCTGCCACCCTACCACCTAACCACCCAATCACCCTACCACCCTACTTCCCTATCACCCTACCACCCTATCACCCTACCACCCACCTCTAGGTTGTTGATGTCTTGAGTGGAGCATCAGCCCGCATCGCCTCCCAGGCGCTCATATATCCCTTGGATACCCTGAAGACCCGCATGCAGGTGGGTTGGCCTTCCCACACTCCGGCGGTTAGGTGGGGTGGGCGGTGGGCTGAGAGGGAATGGAACTTCTCACACTCCGGCGGCTAGGTGGGGTGGGTGGGCGGTGGGCTGAGAGGGAATGGAACTTCCCACACTCCAGCTGTTAGGTGGGGTGGGTGGGCGGCATGCAGGTGGGGTGGCCTTCCCACACCCCAGCGGTTAGGCGGGGTCGGTGGGCAGTGGGCTGAGAGAGAATAGAACTTCGCACACTCCGGCGGTTACACAGCTGACTAGGGGGGTCTACGGCACCCTTTTATTTCGCTGAGAAGTGTGCATTCTGGATAGAAGGGTATTGAGTGGAGATGCGTTGGTTGTCGCCAGTCTTCCTACACAATAATCATAGTAATCACCACTTCTCCCCCCACCTCCCCCCGCTGGTAAATGATGTTACACAATTTAATTGTGGTCCAGACGCAAAGTCCTCAGGAACACCAAACATAACATTAGGAAAAATCCCCCACTGCCCCCCTCATCCTTCACCCCTCCACTGCCCCCCTCCCCCCACCCCCCTCCTTGCCCCCCCCTCCCTTTCCTCAGGTATCAGCTACTGGCATCAAGCTTGCGTCAAGTGGTGGCAGCCTACTCGCCGGCTTCTCATGATATATGGCCACCTGCATCCCTTCCTCCTCCCACTGCCCCCCTCCTCCTTCACCCTAACCCCCACCCCACTCCTTGTCCCCTCCCCCCACCTCCCCCCACTGCGCCCCTCATCCTCCACCCTACCCCCATCCCCCTCCCCCCACCCCCCCTACCCCTACCCCCCTCTTCTTCCCCCCTACCCCCCCCCCCCCCCCCCCTCCTAGTCCCCTCCCTCCTCCTCTCCCCTCCCCCCTACCCCCTCCTTGTCCACTCCCCCCACCTCCCCCCACTGCCCCCCTCCTCCTCCACCCTACCCCTACCCCCCTCTTCTTCCCCCCTACCCCCCCCCCCCTCCTAGTCCCCTCCCTCCTCCTCTCCCCTCCCCCCACCCCCCTCCTTGTCCCCTCCCCCACCTCCCCCCACTGCCCCCCTGATCCTCCACTCTACCCCCCTCCCACCCCCCTCCTTGCCCCCCCCCTCCCTTTCCTCAGGTATCAGCTACTGGTATCAAGCTTGCATCAAGGTGGTGGCAGCCTCCGGCCTGGCTTCTCATGATATATGGCAACCTGCATCCCTTCCTCCCTCCACTGTCCCCCTCCTCCACCCTACTCCCCACCCCCCACCTTGCCCACCCCCACCCCCCTCCTTGTCCCCTCCCCCTCCTCAGGTGTCAGCAACTGGCATCAAGCTTGCGTCAAGTGGTGGCAGCCTGCTCACCGGCTTCTCAGGGTCCATGGCCACGTTCATCCCCTCCGCCATGGTGTACTTCGGTGTCAACACCCTTTGCAAGGAAGTGCTGAAACAGCGTAGGAAGAAGAGCGGCCATGGGGACGACACCGCTCCTTTATCTCGAGTCAGCAACCTGATTGCATCGACGGCCTCAGCTTTCTCCTCCTCCTTCTTCCGCGTTCCCTCCGACGTTCTGAAACACCGAGTGCAGGTAGGGGAAGCTGGTCAGCACTTAGCAGGTCAGCACTTAATTCCCTAAACCACCCAAACCACCTAATCCTAAAACACCAGAACCTAAACCACCTAAACCCTAAACCACCTAAACCCAAGTGCTGACTAGCCAAGTGCTGACCAGCTAAGAGATGAACAGCTAAGATCTGACCAGCTTCCCCCCAACCCCGTGTGCAGGCCTATGTGTACCCGTCTGTCGCCAATGCCGCCTCCCAGATCATGAGGACCAAGGGCCTCCGTGGGATGTACGCCGGCTTTGGCGCCACACTTATGCGGGACGTGCCTGAATTGGCCCTCCAGTTCTTCTTGTACGAGGAGTTCCTAAAGATATTCTGCCCTGCCACTTCATCTGAGGGCGGTGCGGCAGCAGCCAAAGCTAGTCCTCAACGTCACCTCCTGCTGGGTGGCTCAGCCGGTGCGGCAGCTGCGATGCTCACCAACCCGCTGGATGTGATCAAGACCAACATGCAATCTGGAGGTGGTTTTTGTTGGTTGGTTTTTGTTGGTTGGATGTGATCAAGACCAACATGCAATCTGGAGGTGGGGTTTGTTGGTTGGGGTGGGTGTTGGTTGGGATGGAGTGGTTGGCGTGAGAGTGTGGTTGGGATGGGGTGGGTGTTGGTTGGAATGAGGTGATTTTTGTTGGTTGGGATGGGGTGAGGGAATCAAATTTTACACCTTACATGTCAGCACCCATGCCCACACTCACATACCTACACCGCACGAACAAACCACTAACCTACACAACACCCACCACACAGTGCACACACAAACCACTAACCTACACCACACAAAAACCACACACGCACAGGCGCTAGTTACCTCAAAGGAGCACTGCACATACGACACACACCACACGCACACACCACACACCACCCAACACCACTTATCTACACCACCACTTACACAGGCGCTAGTTCCTTCAATGGAGCACTGCGCATGGTGCTACAGAAGCGAGGAGTGCTGGGCTTGTGGTGCGGCTCCGGCCCACGCGTTGCCATGACAACGCTGCAGTGCGCGACCTTCTTCTGCCTTTACGAGGTCTTCCAGTCCGCACTGACCCATCACCACGGCAGCACCAGCAGCAGCAGTGCATCAACACCAGCATGCAGTAGCAGCAGTAGTGCAGTGCTTGCCCATGCCTCCACTCCCTCCACCTCCAGAAAGGAGGTTGTCCAGCCCGCCCTGCACCATCGCTACAGCAGCAGCAGCAGCAGCAGCAGCAGTACAGCGCGTGCCCATGCCTGCACCTCATTCAGCTCCTCCACCTCCAGGAGGGAGGTTGTCCAGATGCCCGTGCCAACATCCCTGCCAGCATCAGCTCGAGCCTCGATCCAGGGATACGTAGTAGGAGAGCGCCGACAGCGATACTCTCGAGTCCCATCCTCCCCTCGGGTGGGAGGACCTCCCATGGACATCATGGATTTGGCCTCACCATTGGTGCCGCAGCTACAATGAACCTCGTGGTTGTCCACTTTCCCGTGCTGATATCCATGCTAGCATTTGGCGGAGCCCTGATCCAGGGGTATGCAGTCATGGACATCATGGATTTGGCCTCACCATTGGTGCTGCAGCTACAATGAACCTCGTGGTAGTCTATATGCCCGTGCTGATATTCATGCCAGCATCAGGCCGAGCTCCAATCCAGGGACATGGAGTCGGAGAGCGCCCCCCTCGGATGGGAGGAGCTGCTATGAACATCAAGGATATGACCTTGCGCCCCCCGCCCAAGCGCCCCCCGCCCCCGATGACCTTGCGCCCCGCGCCAAAGCGCTCCCCCCCCCCCCCCCCCCCCCCCCCCCAAGTGCCCCCCGACCAAGCACACCCCGACCAAGCGCCCCCCTCGGATGTGAGGAGCTGCTATGAACATTATGGATATGACCTTGCCATTGGCACTGCAGCTATATCGGACCTGTTGGCGTTGGCTGGCGTGAGCTGTGGTGAACCTGTTGGTGTCGGCTGTACTGAACCTGTAGGCTTTAGATTTAGTAAACCTGTCAGTGCTGCACACTTGAGATAGTCCCTTTCCCTATCCGTGATCTTCCGTGATGCTGCCAACCACATCTGTGTAGAGTGTTGATTGTCTGAGGTACAATGTTCGATACAAGCAAGACACCAGCCCCTGGGAGTGTGTTCTTTTGATATAAATTATATTAGAATTGCCCAGAATAGCATTAGCCTTCAACCGTGTTAAGAGTTAAAGATTGATTGGATTGAGAGAGATTGATTAAATGATGACGAGAGCAAGATGAGGGTATAGCAGGAAGTATGGGGTCTGAATTGCTTCTGGATCGTGATTTTTAGAGTTAATGATAGGTAGGGTCCAAATTGTACACTAGGGTTATTGTAGTTTATGCCCCTATTTGATTGGAGTATGATAGGGTCCAAATTGTACACTAGGGTTATTGTTTCCTTGACTGACCTTGATGTCCCTTCCTGCTGCCTGCAAACCAGGTTGCTGGCTAGGTAGGGATGTCCTGATATTGTCAAAATGTACACTAGGGTTATTGTTTCCTTGACTGGTGATGCCCCTTCCTGCTGCCTACCAACCAGGTTGCTGGCTAGGCAGGGGTGTCCTGATAGTGTTAAGACTTAAAAGTGTTCACTAAGGTGTGTTGTTTCTGTGACTGGTGGCACTCCTCCCTGCTGCCTGCCAACCAGGTGGCTGGCTAAGCAGGGGTGTCCTGAAAGTGTCAAAAGTGTACACTAAGGGTGTTTTGTTTCTGTGAATGATGACGTCCCTTCCTGCTGCCTGCCACCCAGGTGGCTGGCTAGGACGCGGCGTCTTGATAGTGTCAATAGAGTACACTAGGATGTATTATTTCCGTGATTGGTGGCGTTCCTTCCTGCTGTCTGCCAATCACATTGCTGGCTAGGATGGGCGTCCCTATCAGCCGTTCTTAGCTCTTTCAGATGCTTAGTGTTTGTTTGCTGTATCCTTATGTAGTTATCGCAACAGCCGTTGCATATTTCCCATGCCCAAGCAGTCCTAGTGTAGATTGAGTCGTTTAGCTGGTGGGTGGCCCTCATGGCCTTACCCGCCTTAACCATTTATGTGCCGGGTGTGTACCTGGCCTGGCCTGTCGCTGGTGCACATCCATACAAAAGTGTATGCATGTTACAGCCCCCCCCCGCTGGCACACCCATGCATAAGTGTATGCATGCCACAGTCCCCCGCTGGCACACCCAGTAGTACGCTAACTAGTACATCCAGAGGGCAGTAGTGCACCAATTAGTTCATCAGGATGGCACGAGACAGCTTGAACCATTCATCCATTATTCCATTCTTTGTTCGCTGTGTGTTCTATGGTTGGAGGGTTTGATTCCTTTTCATGCCTTTCCATCCAATAGCTGGGAGAAGCTGGGGCTACTTCCCTAACCTCAGAAATATGAACTTGGTCACATCTTACAAGGCTCCAGACTGCAAGGCTGCTCGCGTCTTGTGAGCTGGTGACTGATGGAACTATCAGCTTAGTGATTTATCCACAAATATGTTTTTACCGCAACTCTTCAACATATTTGAGTTTGTAACAGCAAGCCTGGTGGAATTAAATATAGAGTCGATTGTCTGTTTCACTTGCTCAATCTTGAGCTTGGTTACTATTCGCCGCCTGGGCAGAAACTAAGGGGTGAACTAATGCCCTGCTTCCTGTGTTCGGCCGGTCGACTTTAGGCTGTTGACGTTCAAAATCCAGCCTGGCATGTACTGCTGGTATTGTTTCCTGAAATTACTTTCGGAGTCTGCCTTGGCGCTGACGCTGTCCCTAGACCGTTAACAGTGTCGAGATCGCATTGCAGCATAACAAAATGGATAGAGTAGTTCATGGTCTACCAGCCTTCTGTTGTGAAAGGAATTTCACACCAGGAGGTGGGTTTCCGACACGAGCGACTCCGAGCGACACGAGCGACACCGAGGATTCAGTTCGAATGGCATTGCCGCTTGTACAAAAGAGTAGGCGCACTTCGGGTTTGTCCGTAGAATTACCTTTCGACCTTGTCCAGTTGTGTGCACATTTGGACTCAAAGAGGTCACCAGGATACGGTTATGTAACCATCCTCCCGCTCCTTTTGAGTAAAAAAATAAATACAAAATCCACGTGAATTTTCCTGCCAAATTTATTTTCACTGCCGAAGACGGCCAAATTGGTGGCTGAAGATAACCAAGTTCAAGTTCTTGTGAGCGATGATGTCACAAACAGTTTTTTTTATCAGAGTACTACAATTGGTCAAATTGGTCAGCGTCTAAAGCGCACATGTAGTTTTTGTAGCACGAAAAGCGCAGCTGCCTTCAAAAACTGCGTGTTGCCAAAAAAAGGCAACTAAAAAAAGAGACTGCGCTTTTCACCCAACTGGATTTTGTTTTGCGCGCTTTTAGTAAACAAATCAAGAGGGGGGGGGGGGGGGGGGACTGGAAACTGTGGGGACGTGGAGACATATGTCCCCTGTTCGGTATTACCACACGGTGGTAGGTGGGGTCTTCCAGACCCCTCGTACCTAATCAATTCCTCTCCTCATTGCTCATACAGGGGCAATGCTCCATTCCTCGTTTCCTCAATTTCAGTGTTTTCTTCTGAAAGATCAATTGTTACACCTTCTGATATTTCCACTGAAATTGAACATTATAGCTAAGAGGAAGCCCATGATAAAACCAGTTAAATGGTATATTGGTAGGATAGAGTCATGGGCAGTTGGGCACGCCTTAAACTGCCATACCTCATGTGGTCGCATTCTGTACCCAGGAGTGTGGTGTAGTGGGGTTTATACCCCCCTATATATTGGAGCTGCAGATGGTGAGCAGCCTGAAGGCTGATACATCATGTAACCAATCAAAATCCCCGTTGCTCACGTAGAGTCCTCAAAACTTGGTCTTGGTTACAGCGCTGGAACCAGCAATTTGGCTGCTCACCGCCTTCGACAATAAAACAGACTAGGGAAAATGTAATCATGACCAAAACAATCAAAATGGAAGCATTATGATAAAAATACATGTGATCTAACCTCTCCATACATTCATGGATAAACAGAGGTAACTTTGCACAGCCGGGCGTCCTGAAAACTCTATTGCCTCGGGGCAGCGGCAGCAGATGCAGCCTTCTTCTTCTCTTCTTCTTCTTCTTCTTCTTCTAAAAAGTGATTTGTTCGAGTTTACATTTTCTAGAAATCATTTTTTTACTGCCGAAGACGGCGAGCAGCCAAATTGCTGGCTGAAGCTATGTAACCAAGTTAAAGTTCTTCTTCTTCTTCTTCTTCTTCTAATCTTCATTCAGTTGCATAAAGCGCCGCATAGTCATATGTTTGGGGCTCAGTTCATCAGTGCTTTTCCTTTTTAAGCCCTTCCTAAAAGGTTGGGCAAGTCCCTTTAGCCTAGTTGGCCTACCCCTGGACTGTAACATACATACATACACATACGGACTGTAACATACATACATACACATATGGACTGTAACATACATACATACACATATGGACTGTAACATACATATCACATTGACTATAACATACCATATGGACTGTAGCATACATACATACACATATGGACTGTAACATACATACATACACATATGGACTGTAACATACATACATACACATATGGACTGTAACATACATACATATACATATGGACTGTAACATACATACATACACATATGGACTGTAACATACATACATACACATATGGACTGTAACATACATACATACACATAGTCAACACCACCGCCCTGTTAATTCCTCTTCGGACTGAGCTCTACAACGTCTGCAGCAGCAGCAGCAGCAGCAGATGCACCAGAAGCAGGAGCAGCAGGGGCGGCAGGAGCCGGGGCAGAGGCAGGGGTGGTGTATTGCTTGGAGGTAGAGGCAGCAGCCTTCATCTTCTTTTCCTCCTAGGTGTCATTAAGTGCCGCGTAGTCAACACCAGTGCACCACCGCCTCGTCGACTCTTCTTTGAAATCTGGGCTCCACTTTGTCTGCAGCAGCAGGAGTAGAGGCAGGAGTAGGGGGTCTTCTACATGGAGGCAGCAGCAGCAGCAGCCCTCATCTTCTTTTCCTCCAAGGTGTCATTAAGCGCCGCGTAGTCAACACCAGTACACCACCACCTCGTCGACTCCTCTATGGACTGGGCTCCACTTCGTCTGCAGCAGCAGAAGTTGCACCAGAGGCAGGAGCAGCAGCAGGGGCGGCAAGAGTGGAGGCAGGATCAGGGGCAGAGGCAGGGGGGTCTATCGCTTGGAGGCAGCAGCAGCCTTCTTATTCTTCTTTTCCTCCAAAGTGTCATTAACCGTCGCATAGTCAACACCAGTACACCACCGCTTTGTCCACTCCTCTTTGTACTGGCCTCCACTTTGTCTGCAGAAGCAGGAGTTGCAGGAGTGGAGCAGGATAGTTCAGAAGGATCCCCAGCTCTGCGTCCTGAGACGCAACACATTTTACAGCCTGCGCAAGCAACCCACTGAAGGTGCGTCTGCGGCACAACGGACCCTTCGACGTTGCATCTGCGACGGAGGACGCAGCGTCCTGAACAACCCTGGAGTGGAGCAGGGGCAGGGGCCGCAGGAGCAGGGGCAGAGGCAGGAGCAGGGGGGTCTATTGCTTGGAGACAGAGGCAGAGGCAGCAGCAGCCTTCTTCTTCTCCTCCTCCATGGTGGCATTAAGCGCTGCACAGTCAACACCACCACCCCGTCGACTCCTCTTCAGACTGGGCTCCACTTCGACTGCAGATACAGAGGTAGAGGCAGGAGCAGGGGGTCTACTGATTGGAGGCAGAGGCAGCAGCAGCAGCCTTCTTCTTCTCCTCCTCCATGGTGGCATTAAGCGCTGCATAGTCAACACCACCACCCCGTCGACTCCTCTTTGAACTTGGCTCCACTTCGTCTGCATCAGCTGGAGATGGACCAGAGGCGGCAGTGGCAGCAGGGGCTGCAGGACCGGAGGCAGGAGCAGGGGCAGAGGTAGGGGGGGCTGCGCCCCCCTCATCAGCTGCCTTGGCCTCCCCAACGGGGGCGGCCTCTACGGGTAGGGACAGGGTGGACTTGCGTAGTGCCGCAGCTGCTCGTACTGCCTCGCGTCGCTTGGCCTCTTGCTCTCGGGCCATCTGAGGGAGGAGTTGGATACATTCAGCATTTTCAGCAGTTCAGCATTTTCAAGCAGTTCAGCATTAAAAAAGTTTAGGGTTTAGGGTTTTAGGGCTTAGGGTTCAGCGGTTCAGCATTTTCAGCAGTTCAGCATTTTTCTTCTTCTTACATGGCCTGGCGATGACTACGTAAAACGACAAACCCAACTGTACTGTGCTGTACTTTATGGAGGTACTATGTGTGCACATTCATACACCAGCACATGGCGTAATACCGCCACAAACCACGTGCAAAACCAGTGGGTCTCATTCTTAGCTGTGCCCTTCAACAAGACATGCATGTGTGCACATTCATACACCAGCACACAGTGTAATACCGCCACAAACCACGTGCAAAACCAGTGGGTCCCATGCTTAGCTGTGCCCTTCAACAAGACATGCATGTGTGCATATTCATACACCAGCACATGGCGCAATACCGCCACAACCCACGTGCAAAACCAGTGGGTCCCATTCTTAGCTGTGCCCTTCAACAAGACATGCATGTGTTCACATTCATACACCAGCACATAGTGTAATACCGCCACAACCCACGTGCAAAACCAGTGGGTCCCATGCTTAGCTGTGCCCTTCAACAAGACATGCATGTGTGCACATTCATACACCAGCACATAGTGTAATACCGCCACAACCCACGTGCAAAACCAATGGGTCCCATTCTTAGCTGTGCCCTTCAACAAGACACACTCGTGTGCTTACAATAGCCCCTCAAGTTAATACATACATGTTCTGAACGTTTCGAGGTTGGCCAAGTCACTAAGGCCTAGTAGGCTACCCCTCGAGTGTAACATACATACCCATACCCATTCAGCGTACATGCCAGCATACATACATCTACACATTAAAATGTACAGGCCAACATACATAAATCTACAAATAAAAACGTACATGCCAACATCCATACACCCGCACATGTCCCGATATCGAGCTTGGCGAAGTCACTGAAGCCTAGTAGGTTACCCCTTGAGTGTAACAAACATACCCAAACCCATTCAGCGTACATGCCAGCATACATACATCTACACATTAAAATGTACAGGCCAACATACATACATCTACAAATAAAAACGTACATGCCAACATCCATACATCCGCACATGTCCCGATATCGAGCCTGACTAAGTCACTGAAGCCTAGTAGAATACCCCTCGAGTGTAACATACATACCCATACCCATTCAGCGTACAGGCCAACATACGTACATCTACAAATAAAAACGTACATGCCAACATCCATACACCCGCACATGTCCCGATATCGAGCCTGACTAAGTCACTGAAGCCTAGTAGAATACCCCTCGAGTGTAACATACATACCCATACCCATTCAGCGTACAGGCCAACATACATACATCTACAAATAAAAACGTACATGCCAACATCCATACACCCGCACATGTCCCGATATCGAGCCTGGCTAAGTCACTGAAGCCTAGTAGAATACCCCTCGAGTGTAACATACATACCCATACCCATTCAGCGTACAGGCCAACATACATACATCTACAAATAAAAACGTACATGCCAACATCCATACACCCGCACATGTCCCGATATCGAGCCTGGCTAAGTCACTGAAGCCTAGTAGAATACCCCTCGAGTGTAACATACATACCCATACCCATTCAGCGTACAGGCCAACATACGTACATCTACAAATAAAAACGTACATGCCAACATCCATACACCCGCACATGTCCCGATATCGAGCCTGGCTAAGTCACTGAAGCCTAGTAGAATACCCCTCGAGTGTAACATACATACCCATACCCATTCAGCGTACAGGCCAACATACATACATCTACAAAAAAAAACGTACATGCCAACATCCATACACCCGCACATGTCCCGATATCGAGCCTGGCTAAGTCACTGAAGCCTAGTAGAATACCCCTCGAGTGTAACATACATACCCATACCCATTCAGCGTACAGGCCAACATACATACATCTACAAATAAAAACGTACATGCCAACATCCATACACCCGCACATGTCCAGATATCGAGCCTGGCTAAGTCACTGAAGCCTAGTAGGCTATCCTGGACTGATAGATACATACATATACAATTCTACATGCCAACATCCATACACCAGCACATAGCGTAAAACCTTCATAACCCACCATACTGTCATAACTAGGGACCGGCATATCATATGATGTTGACCAAAGGCGAGCATGATATCGAATTGCATCACATGATATAGTACATACATGGTAACTTCAGCTTTGTCAGACTGCCGGCATCATATGACATCATATGATGACACAACATCGAATGATGTCATGATATCATATGATGACATGATGACATATAGGCGTTCCCTACTCATTACCCACCGTACCGCCATAACCCACCGTACCGCCATAACCCACCAAACCGCCATAACCCACCAAACCGCCGTAACCCACCAAACTGCCATAACCCACCTGTGCGTCCGCTGGGTCCCATTCTTGGCCGTGATCATCTACCAGGGCACGCACGTGTGCTGCCACACTGCGCGCGAAAGCGCTGACGATACCGCCCCTCAAGTTGTAGCCGCCTTCCAACACGCTCACGATGCGCCCACTGCAACAACTGGGGAGGCAGGGCAGGGGAGGGGAGGGGTGTATGCATGGGCAAGGGGTTCAAATTGGTTCCAGGGGTTATAAGTGGTTACAGGGGTTAAAAGAGGCACGTGCTAGGGGTATAAGTGGTTTGAAAGTGAGGATGCACCGCTGTTGCTGAGGGGAGGGGGGGGGGAGGGGTGTGTTGAGGGGAGGAGAGGGGGGGGGGAGGGGTGTGTGGAGGGTGTGTTAGGGATGGGATTGGGTATG
>JACBWV010000730.1:12041584-12073351 GCA_013435795.1 Chlamydomonas sp. ICE-L
GGTTGAATCTGGTGAATACTTCCCTAGTTATTGTTTCTATTGATCTTGCACACGCTCGGGTAACGATTTATCTTGCTTCTATCTTCTTTCTTTGCCTTGTTCTTTGTGGGGGTATTTGCCTCTTCTCTGTATGCTTTACCTGTTGATTTTCTTTTGAGATGGTTGGGGGCGGAAGCCCCCAATTCCACCTCCTTGTCAGTTTTGTCGTGTTGTTTGTCGGCACGTAACCCTGCATTTACTGCCCCCTGGGCCTGCCGTTCACCCTGGTCTTCGGTCCCCCCGCACACTCGATTCCTTACACTGTCGCGCGAATAAGCGGCCCAACTCTCCTCTGCAAATGTTTAATCGTTCTGTGTCGCCACTGATGACATTTTTTCCTTCTTCGTTTGGAGATACCCACCAAGATTGTATGCTGCTGTGGCATGTGCGTTCTTGGATAATGGTTATCGGCCCTGTGCAAAGCTATGTCCTAGGCTGAGGCTTCAGCTTTTCTATTGGTCTAATTCGAGACGGTCGAACCGCAACCTAGCAACTCAGGGATCCACCTCTAAATCTGACAGGAACAAGCTTTACTTCCTATGGGCACCGACACGTGGACAGAATTAGGGGCGCGGATTTAAGCAGTCACGTTTCCCTGTTGGGCTATGCGTTGCACAGCTTCTAGAGTCAACTCCCTTCTGGTCATTGGGCGAAACAGAAGCTATGTAGGTGTATCCCAAGGCTGGATACAGCGCGGCCCTTCTAAGCATGCGGCTGAAAACTGCGAGGTTGATGCATGGCGTGCCAATGGAGCTGGGCGGAAGCTGCCACAGTAATAAACAAGAAATAGTGGCAGCGGCTCGGCGCCTGCGGAGGGCGTTTAGCAGCTGTGGATTGATTGAGCTCCAGGCTGGTTCTCTAGAGGTGATGTCACTCACTACTCGGTGTATTAAGCCCGTCGTAGCCCTACATCGGATTTGATTTGATTGTCAAATGGTTTTCCAGCCAACTCTGGGCTGCTTACCTGCGCTACCGTTTTCAAATTATGATTCCCTCCGTGCGAACGCTAAAGTTTTCCGTATATTTGTTAAGTTACCCCCTGAGGTGCAACCTGTTTTCTAGTACCAGACCAGCCAGGAGCATCCTAACCTAATATCGCTCGTTTCCGTCGGAATATGCTACCAGGCGCCACCTCGCCAGGTAAATACCTGTCTGATGTTGCATGATCCGGCCTGGGTGCCCTGGGGCGGGGCCTGCCATCTGGTGCCGGGCCCTAGCACCTTGGTGCCTGCTACCGGTACTCGTGCCGGATCCCTGGTTCCCGTGTGCCCCTGCCAGCGCTGGTCGTGCCTCCCTAGTGCCTGGGTGCCTGGGCCGCCTAGGCCCACGCCTGATTAATCCAAAGTTGGTCTGATGGTGGTTTCGTGTGCAGTTGAGCCCCTTCACCCTTTTTGGGTTGACACACTACACTGTCTGTACATGACAAACACAAAGGGAAAGTATTGCAAACGCCACCGTCACTGAAATGTCCCGACTGGGTTACAGTGGGCCACAAGGATCTCTTGGACGTCGGCTCATTACCAATAGCCAGGCAGGGATGCCATGTCATTTGGGGGCCGCATGAGCGTGCATTCGCGGGAGATCGCCATATCCTAACTACCGGTAAGTGGCCTCGCGAACGCCTGTTTTCAGGCCATCCGCTAGTACCGCAACTGGACGTGGACGACATCCAGCCGGAGTGCACATTGGTAAATAGTTAGGTAGCGGTAAAAGACGCTCGGTCGTTTTGCGGCGTCTCGCTGCCCCAGGGAAACAGGTGTCGACCAGTCCGTAGCTATCGTAGTACTGGGTGGTTCCGATTTGTTGATGCAGCACTGGAACGCAATTATGGGCAAGCAATGTTTATCCAGATGTGAGCGGTGGGGCGGGGTTGTGGTGGAGGTGAGGTGGCGATTAGATGGCAAGTGGGGCGGGGAGGGGCCACGGGTACGGGCTTCGAGATCCTCCATTTAAGTTAGAGGCAAGCAACGAAGAGCACCACCTGGCGTTTGAACCGCCTTATTGCAGTTGGTGTCTGCCGCAGCTCGTATCGGTTCAATTCATCGATCTCTGGCGCGTCGCTGTCGGTGTCGGTTCTAATGACGGTTGGGCACGTCGGGCACAGCGCTGTGGCAAGGCGAGAAGCGTGTAGTGCCAGTTCACCTGGCGTATTGCCCACTATGAGGGCCGTTGCTGCAAACTCAAAAATTAAGAGTTTTGCTCAGCAAATCGGATCCTTCTCACTGATTGGCACGATCCAACCATGTTTCTCAAGCCTTTACCCTAACGGCTCCGTTTCGGATAATCCAGCCACCAAGCGGGCCCACCGTGTCCGCGTGGCGTCGTACTACATACAACTCGCCCCGTTACGTAGGTCCGAATGGCGCTGCTGCAATCTGTAGATGGCTTGCGAGTCTATTATCCACCAAGCGGGGCCGAACTGCGATGAAGCAGTCCATATGGTCTCGGCCCCAGTTATGTAGGATTGCCTCAATCCTGGTTCCACTGTAGTGCACCATCCATACGCTCCCGACAGGCGGCGGTTCAATCTGGCTCTTCGCTCAGTCTTGGTCCAACAGCCCGGGACATCGCGGGCGCTCCTGCTGCCATTTGCCTCCACCCCCCTGATTTTTCGTCCCTCGTGGCCCACACCTCCCCCAACTGTGCTTCCCCCTCCGAGGTGTGTTCTGTGCAACGTTGGTTACTCTTTGCTCTTTGCACTGGCGTAGGTGGCTCCCAACGTGGACAAGGTACGCGCCGAAGGCGACGATGCTGTCAGGGAGTTCACCTCCAAGTTCGACCGGGTAGATCTCCAAGCGGTCTGCGTTCGCATTGAGGTGGGTCCTATTTAATACCCTCGCCATTGTTGTTGGCAGGCCAGAATTGACCACAAGGAGCTTGTTTGGTTTTGATGTGCATGATCTGTTAAAGACTTCAGACTTGCTCACCTTCTTTTGGTCGGGTAACGCATTGGTAAGTATCAGGTTACTACAGCTAATGCAGATCCCCTTCAATTTTACATTGCAGTCACATTACGTTCACTCTAGCATACCCTTTTTCACGAATTGAAAATCACGATAAAACCTTTAATCGTCTAGAAATTCGTTAATCAATGCCAATACTGTATTTCAGGACATTAACACCTAGGTCCAATCAATACCACCTTCATAACCACAGGGCATAGTTCATACCGCCCATCTCATTATACCTAGGGAACGGTAAATCATATGATGTTTGACCAAAGATGAGTTTGATGATCATTGGACTATCAGGCATAAATCATATGGGTAATATCTAGATTGATAGCCAGGCCAACGTTACCTGGTCAGGAACTGCCGGCAATCATATGATATGCTATTATGACATGATTCATATGATTCATATTTGGCCTGTCCCTATTATACCACCTCAATGACCTCATTATTACCAGAGCGCTCAGTATAGCCCTAGGGTCATTTAACCACATTAATTGAATTATTGGTGTATGAATTGTGGGTCCAAAGGACACAACCATACTTGTTCTTAGGTCAAATCTCCCCAGAATGCGCACATGTCATTTAAAATTGGAGATATGAAGTCCCCGTCCCCATCATGCCCGGTGCACGAAAAAAAGCCAAAACCCCATTGATACCAGAACGGACCAACTTCACATTAGTGACGGTATGTCAACAAGAGCCCAATTCACCCCTGGAAAAAACCGCGTGCAGAAAACACCACCCCCCACATTAGAACTCAGCTCAAAACTATTACAAGGAGATTAGGAGTCGGGCAATCATAATGATTTTAGAGCAACCAAAGGCGATTATGATATCGTATGAGTGCTGTATATACACTGGAATAACTTTAGAGAAACAGCCTTGTCAGACTGCCGGCATCACCTGATATCATATGATATTGTATGATGACATGATATCATCTATATATCATATTTCCTATCTCTTAATATGGTTCAATAATAAACAACACCTATTTCCTTTTGAAACGAGGCAATGGGTTTCATTCACCAGTGTCCAGCCACTTGCCGTGCTCGAGGGAGCTCTCCAAGCCTTGATATTTTTCAAGAAGGATTTTCAGCCCTGAATGCGACTAAAAAATAAAAACATATTTTGACGGGTTTTCGTCCAGCAGGCTAAGCGTTTTTTTTTTATAACTGGATTGTTCGCCAAGGCGAGTAAGGAGCCGTCATTGCATTATTTTTGGCACATGAATAAAACTTGTAAACCTGGTAATTACGAATTTGTTCATATTATTATGAACTATTATTGCATGCTGGGTCTCGGCACATGCTAAGCCCTGTAAACTCACAACATTGAAGCTAAATGTCATTGAATATAAGCATAGTTTTGGCGGAGCTCCACTTCTGGAGGGCAGGAGCCCCAGGCACCATTGGTCCGTTAACCACGAACCTGACTGAACTGACTAAATGACACGACAAGTTGACTGAAAAGACCGAAACACATCCATCCTCCCGGTCCGCCCGTCAAGCCGCCTGAGACGATTGAATCCTGGCACGTCAGCCAACGGTCACGTAACTAACTCCCTTCCGTTGCCACCTTTCGCTCTGCCGCGAACACTCTCAACCGATTTGTAACGTCGCATGCGACGCTGCTTAAAACTAGTCGTCACCTTCACAACTCAAGTTGATTGGAGCATCAGGGTATCAGCATATCACCCATCATCACACTTGGAATGACGCGAACCGGATCTCCCGAGCTAGATGGGTCAATATGACAGCTTTTCGTCTCTTTTCCGTTATTGACGTTTACCGAGTCGGTTTCAAATGTGTGTTGTTAATAAATAACAAATGAAGAACCAATTTTTGATGCAACGCGTCGCTGCGACTCTAAAATTGCGGAGAGTGATCGTCGAGGGAGCGACAGTGGCAACGGGAGCGTGTTAGTTACAGGCCGTTGGCTGACTTGTCGGAGGCTCAATCAACGGTCAGATGGATGATGGATGATTGTCGGCGTACAGACAAAGGGTAAGCAGGGGGTTCCCGCCCCCCATAAGGGGGGGCTCGCCAAAAATGAACTTTTTATCCCTTGGGAAGTACCAATGTTTTTGAAAATTACAGATTTCCCCCCTTTTGCCCCCCCCCCCCCCTTGCCCCCCCCCCCCCCCCCCCCGCCCCCCCCGCGGCCCCCAAACTTTGGAGACCAGCACTTATTTTTTTTTCTACGTGCCAAATTAAGGATACCAATCGATTCCCTTCAGCCCTGTATGAATCACACAGTTGGGTGAATGTGTCATTTAGGTTAGAAGTTGCCCCCCCTGAGTTAGTCCTAGAAGACAAGTCTATGGCTCGTGCGCCTGCGACGCTTAAATTGGCGGAAGTGATCGCGACTGGAGCGACAGGTGCACAGAACGAGTTTGACGATACCGTTGGCTGACGTGTCAGGCTTCATGCACGGTCAGATGGAGATGATGGTCCACTGACAATGGTAACACTGGGGGCTCCTGCACCCAGAAGGGGGGGCTCCGCCCAAAAACACTGCAGCACATTGATGTACTCATTGCATTGTGTCAGTACTGCCTCCAGGATGTCCCTGCCCATGTTAATTGATATGAAATAGGAGTCGTTTCAAGTGTGTTAATAAAATGAACTAAGTGAAGGGGAAAATGGATATTTATGCCAGATATAAAACAATGCAGCAAAAATATGTACTCTTACATGTTCACGACTGCCACTTCCCTTACGCCCTCCAAGGATCTCCATAGCCTATTTTGGGACCGGCCGCTGATTGGACCGGAGCTTTTGACATTGCTTTTAACAACATCAAGGCCTTCCATGAAGCACAGATGCAGACAGCTCCCTTGGTGGTGGAGACCATGCCAGGTGTCACTTGCCGACGGGTGACCCGACCGATCGGTGAGCTACTCTTAAACCCTAAACTCTAAACACTTAAATGGTTTGACCGTGCCAGGTGTCACTTGCCGACAGGTGACCCGACCCATCGGTGAGCTACTCTTAAACGCTTAACCATAAACCCTTAAATAGTTTGACCATGCCAGTTGTCACTTGCCAACGTGTGACCGAAACCATTGGTGAGCTACTCTTGAACCCTAAACCCTGTAATGGTTTGACCATGCCAGGTGTCACTTGTCTAGGCATTACCTGACCCATTGGCGAGCTACTTTAAAATCCTAAACCCTAAAAATCCCTCGTCCTGTCCCTCCCTCCCTTCCTCTCCCACCCTCTCTTGTTGTCCGTGTTACACATGTTGCTGCCACATGACCCAAACCATCGGTGATCTATTCTCTGTCTCTCTCTCCCTCCCTCTCTTCCTCTCCCTCTCTCTCCTTCCCTCCCTCTCTCCTTCCTCCCTCTCTCCCCGCCAGCGACCGCGAACATCGACCTCTATACCTCTACGCTAGACCTCTACCCTTACCTCTACCTCTACCTCGACCTCTACCTCTACCCTACCTCACCTCTAACTCTACCTCGACAGCTAAGGACCACCGCGACACACCGCTCGACCCTCGACCACCCTCGTACCTCTCTACTCTCTACCGCTGGTACCTCCGACCTCTCTACCTCTCCCCCTTTCCCCTCCCCCTCCCCCTCCCCCCACCCCCCCCGAAAGACCGCTCTCTCCCTCTCTCCCCCTTCCCCCTCCCCCTCACCCTCCCCCCCCCCCCCCGCCCCCCCTCATCCCTCTCCTCACCCCTCCCTCCCTCTCCCACTCCCCCGTCCCGCCTCGTGTTTTCCCTGTTAACATATGTAACCACGGCCCGCTTGACCTACCCCTCATTGATCCACCACTGCCACCACCACCTACTAAACCACCACTACCCCCCCCACTAACGCCAACCAACATCGCCACCATCGCCACGATTCAATTGTTCTTCGCTTTGGGTATCATCGCTCATCGCTATCACCGCTCATATGAATTTCGTTTTATTTATTTTTCGCTACGAGCAGCAGCTTCTAGGCACCTCCCCTGACTTGCTATCCAGCTACACCTAACGCGACCTAGTGCACCTTGAAGCTGATACAATCAGCTGTCCAGAAGTGCTGAAGTAGTTGGGTTTAGCACAGTGGCTGGCTTGTGGAGCTGCCTGGAAGCTGCCAAGAGAAGCCGAAAAGAAAAGCCTCAATGAAGCCACATATTTTTGGTGGTTGACCCCAGTGCTTGTAAACGGGCTGGCCCCCTCAACCTCACGCCTCCTAAAGGCGTTATATTTATTCATTCATTCATTCATTCATTCATTCATTCATTCATTCATTCATTCATTCATTCATTCATTCAAACTCTGACGTTGCATGTCTGCATTGTCCTTCAGGGGCCGTGGGTCTCTACGTCCCAGGTGGTACCGCTGTACTGCCGTCCACTGCTCTCATGCTCACCGTGCCCGCCAAGTTGGCAGGATTCACCCCCCCCCCCCCCCCACTGCACACAAAACACACACACTCCACACACTCACCATATATGTGGATACCCTCTGCTACATTGGCGACACCCCGAAGGTGAGGCTGCTTTTAACATTGGTTTGGACACTGAGCTGGCAGGAGTTGCCCCCACCCCCCCCCCCCCCCATCCCCCCCCCCCCCCCCCCCCCCCCCCCCCCCCCCCCCCCCCCCACCCCCCCCCCCCCCCCCCCCCCCCCCCCCCCCCCCTCTCACTCTCCACACACACAACCCACACCACACACTCCCCATCTTTTGGTGCTACCCTCTGCTTAGATGAGACAACCGGAGGTGAGGCTGATTCTTCACATTTGGTTGGCCTCACGTAGCTGGTGGGAGTGCACCCCCCCCTTTCCCCCCCCTCCCCTCCAACACACACACACACAACCACTCCCAATATATTGGTGATACCCTCTGCTAGATGGCGACACCCCCGAGGTGAGGCTGCTTCTTCACATTTGGTTGGATCACTGTAGATGGTGGGAGTTTGCCCCCCCCCCCCCCCCCCCCCCCCCCCCCCCCCCCACCCCCCCCCCCCCCCCCCCCCCCCCCCCCCCCCCCCCCCCCCCCCCCCCCCCCCCCCTCCCTCTCCACACACACACACGCACACACACTCCCCATCTATTGGTGATACCCTCTGGTAGATGGAAACGCCCCCAAGGTGAGACTGCTGCTTGACTGTTTCTTTTTATTTCACCCTCGTGTTTTTAATACTGGTTTTTCTGCTTCACCAACAATGATCACATTTGCTTTATCCCTGAAGTTATTTATTGCGCCACCCAGAAGGCCCCCATCCCCCACACTACCCCACCACCACCACCACCACCACACACCCACACACCACTACCACCACCTCCCACCCCTCCCCACCCCCCCTCAACACCCCAACACCCCCACAATATCCCCCACCCAACACCCTCCATGTCCACAGGCCTGATGGCGGCATTACACCTGAAGTTATCTACTACTGCGCCACCCAGAAGTCCCCATCCCCCACAATACCCCCACCCCACCCACCCCACCCACCCACCCACCCCATATCCCCCACCCAACACCCCCCACAATATCCCCCACCCAACACCCTCCATGTTCACAGGCCTGATGGCGGCATTACACCTGAAGTTATCTACTGCGCCAACCCAGAAGGCCCCATCCCCCCCCCCCCCCCCCCCCCCCCCCCCCCCTCCCACCACACACACACACACCACCACCACCACTCACCCCCCCCACCCCATATCCCCCACCCAACCCCCCACAATATCCCCCACCCAACACCCTCCATGTTCACAGGCCTGATGGTAGCATTACACCTGAAGTTATTTACTGCGCCAAGAAGGCTGGGGTGACCCATGTGCTCAAGGCTGGTGGGGCACAGGCTGTGGCTGCCATGGCTTGGGGAACCGCTAGCTGCCCCAAGGTGAGCTTCTACGAGTGTCGTTGGTTTTTTGGTTGGCTGGCTGGCTGGCTGCCCCATAAGCTTCCATAATTGGTTGGTTGGGTGGGTGGGTGGGCGGGTGGATACCAGCTAGCTGCCCCAATGTGAGCTTCTATGAGTGTCTTGCTGGTTGGTTGGTTGGTGTGCTGGCTGGTTGGGTTGTTGGTTGGCTGCCCCATAAACTTCCATAATTGTTTTGTTGGTTGGTTGGTTGGGTGGTCGGTTCTCACTCAGATTGGAACAGAGAGTGAGAGAGAACACTCTCACTCTCTTTTCCAATTGAAGGAAATGCTCATTTAAAAGTTGTTTACAAAAGTTGTACAAAAAAAGGCAAAATCTTTTGCTCTCTGTCCCAGGTTGATAAGATCCTCGGTTGGTTGGTTAATTGGTTGGTTGGTTGGTTCTCACTCACTCCCACTCTCACTCTCTGTCCCAGGTTGATAAGATCCTCGGTTGGTTGGTTCATTGGTTGGTTGGTTGGTTCGCACTCACTCCCACTCTCACTCTCTGTCCCAGGTTGATAAGATCCTTGGTTGGTTGGTTGGTTAATTGGTTGGTTGGTTGGTTCTCACTCACTCCCACTCTCACTCTCTGTCCCAGGTTGATAAGATCCTCGGTTGGTTGGTTAATTGGTTGGTTGGTTGGTTCTCACTCACTCCCACTCTCACTCTCTGTCCCAGGTTGATAAGATCCTTGGTTGGTTGGTTAATTGGTTGGTTGGTTGGTTCTCACTCACTCCCACTCTCACTCTCTGTCCCAGGTTGATAAGATCCTCGGCCCAGGCAACCAACACGTCACTGCAGCCAGTTATGGGACAGTTATTGGCCCACCTTCGTCTGCATCACTCGAGCCAAGATGTTGCTCCAGGGTCGGTTCTCACTCACTCTCACTCTCTGTCCCAGGTTGACAAGATCCTCGGTTGGTTGGTTGGTTGGTTCTCACTCACTCCCACTCTCACTCTCTGTCCCAGGTTGACAAGATCCTCGGCCCCGGCAACCAATACGTCACTGCAGCCAAGATGTTGCTCCAGAACTCCGAGGCCATGGTCGCCATTGACATGCCGGCAGGCCCTAGCGAGGTCCTAGTCATTGCGGACGCCGCCGCCAACCTGGCATTTATAGCTGCTGACTTGTTATCGCAAGCTGAACATGGTCCGGACAGCCAGGTGGTGTTGGTAGCCCTCCCCGGAGTGGATATCACGAGACTGCAGCAGGAGGTGGACAAGCAGTGTGAAGCGTTGCCACTCAATGACAAACCGCTAGGAAGGCATTGGCCCACAGTTATGCTGTCCAGGTGGGTGGGTGGGTGGGTGGGTTTGGGCGTCTGGCTTGTGTGTCCAGGTGGGTGGGTGGGTGGGTGGGTGGGTTTGGGCGTCTGGCTTGTGTGTCCAGGTGGGTGGGTGGGTGGGTGGGTGGGTTTGGGCGTCTGGCTTGTGTGTCCAGGTGGGTGGGTGGGTGGGTGGGTTTGGGCGTCTGGCTTGTGTGTCCAGGTGGGTGGGTGGGTGGGTGGGTTTGGGCGTCTGGCTTGTGTGTCCAGGTGGGTGGGTGGGTGGGTGGGTTTGGGCGTCTGGCTTGTGTGTCCAGGTGGGTGGGTGGGTGGGGTTTGGGCGTCTGGCTTGTGTGTCCAGGTGGGTGGGTGGGTGGGTGGGTGGGTTTGGGCGTCTGGCTTGTGTGTCCAGGTGGGTGGGTTGGTGGGTGGGTTTGGGCGTCTGGCTTGTGTGTCCAGGTGGGTGGGTGGGTGGGTGGGTTTGGGCGTCTGGCTTGTGTGTCCAGGTGGGTGGGTGGGTGGGTGGGTTTGGGCGTCTGGCTTGTGTGTCCAGGTGGGTGGGTGGGTGGGTGGGTTTGGGCGTCTGGCTTGTGTGTCCAGGTGGGTGGGTGGGTGGGTTTGGGCGTCTGGCTTGTGTGTCCAGGTGGGTGGGTGGGTGGGTGGGTGGGTTTGGGCGTCTGGCTTGTGTGTCCAGGTGGGTGGGTTGGTGGGTGGGTTTGGGCGTCTGGCTTGTGTGTCCAGGTGGGTGGGTGGGTGGGTGGGTTTGGGCGTCTGGCTTGTGTGTCCAGGTGGGTGGGTATGGGCGTCTGGCTTGGCTTGGTCAAACAGTGTGAAGCGTCGCCACGCTATGACACCGCTAGGAAGGCATTGGCCCACAGTTATGCTGTCCAGGTGGGTGAGTGTGGGCGTCTGGCTTGGCATGGTCTGGTCGGATTATTTTCTGTAGCGCATTGAAGTAAACAATCTAACCTGTTCACTAACATTGTTTTTGTATTCCCCCTTGAATCCGTCAACCCGCGGGCACGTCTTGACATATGGAGTCCAATAGGGCACCAGGAAAAATGTATTTATCATCATCATCGTCATCACCATCATCATCATCATCATCATCATCATCATCATCATTATCATCATCATCATCATCATCATCATCATTATCATCATCATCATCATCATCATCACCATCATCATCATCATGGTTAGGTCTGGGTTTGGTCTGGGGTTGGTTGTTATTTTCATTAGCGTATTGACATAAACAATACGACCCTCTCAACTCACAGTTCCCAAACATGTGCTGCGTGTGAGTTCTCCAACCAGCATACCAGTACCTGGTCTGGTTTGGGGGTTTGGTCTTGGTTAGGTCTGGGATTGGTCTGGGGTTGGTTGTTATTTTCATTAGCGTATTGACATAAACAATACGACCCTCTCAACTCACAGGTCCTAGACATGGACGCTGCGTGCGAGTTCCCCAACCAGCATACCAGCACCTGGTCTGGTTTGGGGGTTTGGTCTTGGTTAGGTCTGGGGTTGGTCTGGGGTTTGTTGTTATTTTCAGTAGCTTATTGACGTGAACAATGCCACCCCCTCAACTCACAGGTCCCAGACATGGACGCTGCGTGCGAGTTCTCCAACCAGTATGCCCCTGAGCATCTCATTGTCAACGTGGAGGATGCGGAGTCTTGGCTGGACAAGTTGGACAACGCAGGTACGTAGTGCGAACTCGTGTGTGAGGTGCTGGTGTGTGTGTTAGGGTGTGTGAATGTGTGTCTGTGGGTGGGGGGTGGGGTAGGGTGGGTGGGGAGCAGCATCATGGTCAACGCAGGTATGTAGTGCGGACCCGTGGGTGTGGTGGTGGGTGTTCATGTGTGTGTGGTGGTGGGTGCGTGTGTGAGGACAAGTTGGACAACGCAGGTATGTAGTGCGGACCCGTGGGTGTGGTGGTGGGTGTTTGTGTGTGTGTGGTGGTGGGTGCGTGTGTGTGGACAAGTTGGACAAAGCAGATATGTAGCACGGACCCGTTTGTGTGGTGGTGGTGGTGTGTGTGTGTGGTGGTGGACAACGCAGGTATGTAGCATGGACCCGTGTGTGTGGGGGGGTGTGGGGGTGGACGAGTTAAGGCGTACTGTTTATTTGTATATTACATATATGGCGAAGTATTTATTTAATTATTTATTGGAGGCTAACTTCCCCCCGCCGACACCGCAGGCTCCGTCAAGGCGTACTGTTTATTTATTTATTATATGTATGGCGCACTGTTGATTTAGTTATTTATTTATATTTAAGGCGTACTGTTTATTTATTTATTGGAGGCTAACCTCCCCCCCACCAACAATGCAGGCTCCGTTAAGGCATGCTGTTTCTCTCTTCATATTATATATGACGTACTGCTTATATAGTTATTTGTTTATATGAAGACATACTGTGTGTTTATTTATTTGTTTATTCATTTATTGATTTATTGGAGGCTAACCTCCCCCCACCAACAACAACGCAGGCTCTGTGTTCATGGGCCGCTGGACGCCCGAGTCGGTGGGCGACTACGCCAGTGGAACCAACCATGTGCTACCCACCTATGGCTACGCTCGCATGTACAGCGGGGTTTCGTTGGACTCCTTCCAGAAGAAGATGACCGTTCAGAACTTGACGGAGGAGGGGCTGAGGAACTTGGGGCCTGCTGTGGCAAAGATGGCTGAGATAGAGGGGCTGGATGCTCACAAGAGGGCGGTCACTCTGCGCCTGGAGTCCCTCCAGCTTTGAGCTATATGCACTAGAGTCTAGATAACGGTTGGTAGAAAAGTAATGATCACGCCTGGTAAGGCGTGGTATTAAGGGAGCCTCGCCTTCCGGTGGTAACGAACGGGCTGCTACTTTACCTGGACAAAGCTACCATGGCGGTTGACAGGGACCCCGAACACTGAGATGCGCCCGTAAGGATTCGAACCCGGCACCTTGGTCGTTCAAGGAGCTCTGCCACTGAGCCATTCCTTAAACGGGGATAGTAATGGTTGGAAGACCCTCCCGGATGCTGTGGGGCGGCCTTTTCTTGGGTCGAAAGTGGCCTGTTCATCACATCTGGGTCCGGGTTGTTCAAACGGACCCCAGGCGTTGCAATTCGGTAGGTTGCATCCAGGGACGCACCCAATTTCTGTGATGTAAGAGTCCCGGGGTAAGCATAGAAGACTAATTGTTACATTAAACACTGGCAATTCAGCATATAATCGTCTGCAGAATACAATTCTGTCCCCTATTTGATAGCCACAGAAACCAGGGAGTGTGACTGGGTTCGGACTCATTCCGATTATAGACATGCCCAGGTTTGTACACCAACAGTTTAACGACTTGTCAGGGTCCAGGGGAAAACTCGGATAAAGCTAGAGCTACCACATATACATATATACATATGTACGTCACAGCCCGGAGGTTGCGGATTAGGCTGAAAGGACTTGCCTAGGGGCCCTCTTTGCATGGTTGTTACAGACCAGGGGTACCCACAAACATGGCTTATTGGACGAAGTGTTGACGATCATGCATGCTTGCTGCAAGATGTCCTATCTTATTTCGAGGATCAGTTGGAAGACCCCTCCCAGATGTTGTGGGGCGGGCTTGTCTTGGGCCAACAATGGCCTGTTTATTACATTACATTACATGTTAAAGTCTACTTGACACCGCGAGGGTGTACGATGACAACGTAATGTCATGTATTAGGCAGCAAGAGATTTGCCCAACCCTCCAACCCCGAACAATGAAGATCAGCATATTACGAATTGAAATACTTGTTTTATTGTGATCACCACGTCGTACTGTGTAACATGTGTCCTCTGGTTACTGTTCCGGGCTCATACTTGAACTTGAAATGGGCTTCATAACTCCTGCCAGCAATTTGGCTGCTCGCCGACATAGGATAATTCATATTGTTTTGCGACTCCATTGCGCCGAGCTGCCCCCCTGAGAGCATGACGCGCAGAGGAACCTTGGATTTAGAAGACTGTGAGCAGCCCAGAGTTGGCTGAAAACCATGTAACAATCCAATCCAACTATTCAAACCTGATTTCCAGCACCGGCACATTGTCATGGCTAAGCTAACTAAACATGTAACAATCCAATCCAACTGTCAAAGCCTGATTTCCAGCACCGGCACCTGGGCCTGGCTAGGCCAACTAAACATGAATATGTCTGGTAACTCGTCAGTCGTCACACTCCCACTCCTACCATAACCATCTTTAGTAAACTACCAAGTAATCCGTATCACATTTACAGACCCACTCAAGTAGTCAAGTGTATTGACTTACTCTAGCATTAAGAGCAGGCTGCATTTGTCAGGCTGCATCTGCGCGTGTTGGAATCGGCCCTGCGAAGAAACCTTACTGTCCTTCATAATGAAATATGCAAACAATGAGCTAAACAGTCGATCAGTCTGGCTTGACCATGGGGTGGACTGTGAGCAGGTTGCCACCCTGCAAAAATAATGCCGAATAATGTACCTCTTAACAGGTGCAATCTAGTCTAGTTCCCCTAGTCTTGGAGCTAAAGCCTAACGAATTATGTTCTGATGGCCTGGCATGCCCCATCTCCAGGGACAAAACAGGGCAGAAGCCCAACATCAGCGATGGGCTAGTGTATTTCTTAGTTAGACTAGTATATTTCTTAGTTAGGCTAATATATTACCTAGCTAGGAATCATTTTGCGTGGGGAACCGGCTCGCGGAGCTCTTGTGGGGCTCTTGGAGATACTCCTGGATCTGCCATTCGCATGCTTG
Source organism: Chlamydomonas sp. ICE-L (assembly GCA_013435795.1). Taxonomy (NCBI): domain Eukaryota; kingdom Viridiplantae; phylum Chlorophyta; class Chlorophyceae; order Chlamydomonadales; family Chlamydomonadaceae; genus Chlamydomonas; species Chlamydomonas sp. ICE-L. The sequence continues at coordinate 12,056,468 of JACBWV010000730.1, forward strand.
GGGGAGATGCCCTCTTCCAACGTGGCCTCCATTGAGTCAGTGGAGGAGGGGCGAGCATCTGGCTGAGGTAGTGGTATATCCCCGGATGCACGTGGCGTGGCGTCGACGGTGGTCGGCCGGCTGCTGCCAATCAGGGAGGCTGAGGAGGCCAGGCTAGGTCGAACAAACGGAGCAATCTTGTCAACCTGGGCACGGGATAGTGGTATTTATTTTAAATTTCTGCAGGCCAGGTTGAGTAGCTACTTGGGCTACACAAGCCTGATTTTAGGATTGTCTGTCTGTCTGTCTGTCTGTCTGTGTATGTATGTATGTATGTATGTATGTATGCATGTATGCATGTATGTATGTATGTATGTATGTATGTATGTATGCATGTATGTATGCATGCATGCATGTATGTATGTATTTATGTATGTATGTATGTATGTATGTATGTATGTATGTATGTATGTATGTATGTATGTTATATGGTAGCGGAGTGGTGATGGGGTGGTGGTAGTGGGGGTGGAGTGGTGGTAGGGGTGGGGGTAGTGATAATGGGGTGGAGGTAGTGGCGCCAATCACCCAGCTGAGTAAGATTGATACTCAAGTGACTGTATGTCTGTGCGTTTGTTTGTATGTAAGTATGTATGTATGTATGTATGTATGTATGTATGTATGTATGTATGTATGTATGTATGTATGTATCTTTGTTTGTTACAGTCCAGGAGGCAGCCAAATAGGCTAAAGGGACTTGCCCACCCTTGGAATAAGGAGGGGCTCCGCCAAAAAAACACGGCTGAACTGAACACTGAACAATATTTTGATGGGGAACGAAACATATTGAGGCAGGGTGACTCTCTTTTTGAGAAATACTTCCTCAGGTACCTGTTCAGGGTGTAACACCAGGGGTTCAGGCCAGCGATAACCTGCCGCGACACTCTTAATTCCATTTTCTACTCCTTTCCTCTTGGCTACAGCTTGGTTTCAATCACATCTAACCACATAGACACTCTTGGGGCAAACTAACCATGCATGGTGGCTCTCTTATAAAAAATCCTTCCTCATGTACCTGCTCTGGGTGTAACACCTGGGTCGGGGACAGAAAAAGCTTGCACAACACTCTTAAATTCATTTCCCACTCATCTCCTCTTGGCTAAAGCTTCGTTTATATCACATCTAACCAGATACCAACTTTTGGGACCAAATACAAATGTATAGTAACTCTCTCATCCGAAATTCTTGCCCAAGTAACTGCCCTGGGTGTAACCCAAGGGGCTCAGCTCACCCAACCAATTCTCAATTAATTGATACTTATTTTCCGACCCTTTCCTCTTGGCTACAGGTCGGTTTAAGCCATATCTAACCATACACCAACTCTTCCATCCAATTTTTTCGGTAAACCTAAAATCCGAAGATCTTGCCCAAGTACCTGCTCTGGGTGTAACCCAAGGGGCTCATCTCACCCAACCAATTCTCAATTAATTGATACTTATTTTCTGATAAAGGGTTCCCAGGGTGACCTGGTCACATCCCGATTTTTTTCTTCTTCAACTTTTCGTACTTTGTACCGCAATTTACTATGTTGGCCAAACATGATTTCCTTAGTGCTACATGTCAAATAATTAAAAAAGGAATCCGAATATGCAGTAAAAAATAGATTTGGAGAACCTTTTTTTTGTGTGGAACGTCTCCCACACTTCAAACACCAAAATAAAAAAACTCTGTTAAACGATTTCGATGTTTTTTATTATGGGGATTTTATTTTGCGATTCTCATTGGATTTGGGTCTCGTTGCTCGTAGTTTGTGCCTCCAATTGTCCAGGTAAAAAATTGACAATTGTCAGAATTCTCAGAATTCTCGTTTCTCAGGCCAAATGTTATAATTCTTAGGCCAAACTGTCAGGATTCGCAGGCCCAAAAGTCAGAATTCTCAGGCCAAATTCTCATGCTCTAGCTTACGCAGTGGTGTCCTTTATTTCACGTCCTGTGAGTGACTGCATTACACGGATGTAACAATTTCAATTTCGAATTCTCATGCTCTAAGTAAGAACTACTTACTACGACGTGTTTTGAAAACCTAAAGCCAAATGCGAATCATCTGCTGAAATGATTTTTAATTAAAATACAAGCGGAATCTTGACTTGAGCGGCACGCTAAGCCAGCAGAGTAAATGCATGAATAAACAAATAAATAAGTGAATGAATAAATAAATACATAAATGAATACAATTAAATATGACACTGCCCTCCTCATGTCCATTTATTGATTGGAAATGCGACTTTGGGTGTGTGTGTGTGTAAGGGGTGGGGATGGGGTGTGGTGGTGGTGGTGGTGGTGGTGGGGGAGGGGGGCAAAAACAAATATCTCACCGACACTTTGTATGTGATCCACAGACCAATCACATTCCTGAAGAGCCCCAACACTGTGACAGTTCTCTGGCACCGTCCCAGGCCTCTAACTCAAGCTCCACATCTCTCAATATAAACCTCATTCATATATTAAATATCTGAATACATTAGATAGCTTAATACATTAAATATCGTAATATCTTAAATATCTCACCCGTGCCCTGTAGGCGGTCCACAGAGCCAGCACATTCCTGAAAATCCCACACGGTCTGGTTGCAACGTCCCTAGCCTCTCACTTCAGCTCCACATCTCTCTATATAACCCTCATTAATACATTAAATATCTGAATGCATTAAATATCTTATTGTCTTAAATATCTCACCGGTGCCCTGTAGGTGGTCCACAGAGCCAGCACATTGGTGAAAATCCCCCACAGTCTGGTTGCAACGTCCCTGGCCTCTAACTTCAGCTCCACATCTCTCAATATTACCCCCATTAATACATTAAATATCTTAAATATCTTAATACATTACATATCTTAAATATCTCACCGGTGCCCTGTAGGTAGTCCACAGAGCCAGCACATTCCTGAAAATCCCCCACGGTTCCGTTGCATCATCCCTGGCCTCTAACTTCAGCTCTAGGTCTCTGCACAGACTAATGTAGTAGTCTGTGTCAGCTCGCAGTTCTCGTTTGCGCTGGGTCAGAACTTGGAGCTGGGCCTGTGGGGTGGGGTGGGGTGGGGGGGGCAGTTAGGTGTCTGTGTCAGCATGCACTTCTTGTTTGCGCTGGGTCAGAACCTGGAGCTGGGCCTGTGGGGTGGGAGGGCAGTTAGGTGTCTGTGTCAGCATGCAGTTCTCGTTTGCGCTGGGTCAGAACCTGGAGCTGGGCCTGTGGGGTGGGGTGGGGGGGCAGTTAGGTGTCTGTGTCAGCATGCACTTCTTGTTTGCGCTGGGTCAAAAACTGGAGCTGGGCTTGTGTGTGTGTGTCTGTGTGTGTGTGTGTGTGTGTCTGTGTGTGTGGGGGGGCAGTTAGGTGGTGGTGGTGAAAGTGGTAGGAGGAGGTTAGTTTAGGTGGTGGGATGGAAGGGAATGGGATATTAAGGTGGTAATGGTGATGGGGGTGATGGGGTGGCAGGAGGTGAGGTGGTGATGGGGGTGATGGGGGTGGGGTGGGAGGAGATGGGATAGTAAGGTGGTGGTGGTAATATTGGTTGTGATAGTGATGGTGATGGTGGTAATTTTGGTGGTGATAGTGATGGTGATGGTGATAGTGATGGTGGGGATTGTAGTGGTTATGGTGACAGTGGTGGAGATGGTGATGGTGATGGTGACGGGATGGGAGGAGATGAGATGGGATGACCGGCTAAGATGGGATGGATAGGGAAAAGGTGGTAGCGGGAGTTAATTGATCACCGTAGCGCAGACTCAGGGCCCCTGTCAGTAAAACAATTGTTTGGGGTTCACTTCCATCAGTGCGTTTTTGTTTTAGCCCTACTGTCACGGTTTGGCAACTCCCTTTGGCCTATTTGGCCTACCCCTGGACTGTAACATACATACGTAGTGCCATAGCCATTCAACATACCCACCACCACCATAACTACCACCATTCCCACCACCACCATAACTACCACCATACCCACCACCACCATAACTACAACCATGCCCACCACCACCATAACTACCACCATACCCACAACCACCATAACCACCACCACCATAACTACCACCATACCCACCACCACCATCACTACCACCATACCCACCACCACCATACCAACAAGCACCATAACCACCACCATACCCACCACCACCATAACTACCACCATAACCCACCACCACCATACCAACCCACACAATACCACCACCCACCATAACTACCCACCATAATACCCACACCACCATAACTAACAACATACCCACCACACCATAACTAACCACCACCATACCCACCACCAACATAAACAAAAACCATACTTAACACCAACATAAATAACCACCTATATCCACCACCACCATACCCACCACCACCATAACTACCACCATACCCACCACCACCATAACTACCACCATACCCACCACCACCATAACTACCACCACCATAACCACCACCACCATAACCACCACCATACTTACCACCACCATAACTACCACCATACCCACCACCACCATAACTACCACCATACCCACCACCACCATACCCGTCACCACCATACCACCCCAACCAGAACTATCACCAAACCCACCACCACCTACACACCACCACCATAACAACCCACCACAAGACCCACCACCACATAACTACCACCATACCCAAAACCACCATACCCACCACCACCATAACTACCACCATACCCCTACACACCATAACTACCACATAACCACGCACCATAACACCCCACCATACCCCCACCCACCAATAACTACCACCATACCCACCCCACCATACCCACCACCACCACATACCCAACACCACCATAACTACCAACTAATAACCCACCCACCACCATAACTACCACCAGACCCATCCACCATACCACCACCACCATAACTACCACCATACCCACCACCACCATAACTACCACCATACCCACCACCACCATAAACTACCACCATACTACCACCATAACCCATCCCACCGATACCCACCACCACCATAACTACCACCACACCCATACCCACCAGTACCCACCACCACCATAACTACCAACCATACCCATCACCCCATAACCCACCACCACCATACCACCACCGCCAGAACTACCACCATACCCATCCACCACCATATCAACCCCACCCCCCCCCCCCCCCTGCTCCCTACCCCTACCCCCCCCCCCCCCCCCCCCACCCCTGCCTCACCTACCCTACCCCCCCCCCCCCCCCCCCCCCCCCCCCCCCCCAAAAAAGCCTGTAGGGCATTGTGTTAAGGGACCCTCCAGTACTCCGCAGCTGGGGAAAGTCACCATGGCAGGCATAGTATGAAGCAAACCAAATGTGTGTGTGTGTGTGATATATTAAGTTTACCTCTATGGTGACTACTGCTAGCTCCGGCTTGCGCGGTGGTGTCCTTAATTTCACGTCCTGTGAGTAACTGCATTACACGGATGTAACAATTTCAATTTAAATTTACCTCTACAACAGATCGCATCACCCTCCAGCTCTCTTCCAGAGTACGGAACTCATCATAGGGCGGCCAGGTGCGAACTGTCTCTAAGCGGGTGGTGATGCCGCCTCCAAGGCCGACGAATCCGAAATACAAGATAGCCTCTGCAAGCGATGTATGGGCCCCTTCCCTCCCTGTTGGCCCTGCATTGCGCATTGCGCGCCGGAATATGGTGGTCTCTTCCCCAAGGGGGATCAAGAGGGCCTTGGCAGGCTCCAACTGAACAGGCAGGGTGTGGGGTGGGTGGGTGGGTGGGTGGGCGGGGGTTGTGGGTGGGGAAGGGTGTGTGTGTGTGGGGGGGGTGGGGGGGGGCTGCTTTGCGCATTGCGCGCCAGAATATGGTGATCTCTTCCCCAAGGGGAATCAAGAGAGCCTTGGCAGGCTCCAACTGCACAGGCAGGGTGTGGGGTGGGTGGGTGGGTGGGTGGGGGTTGTGGGTGGGGAAGGGGTTGTGTGTGTGTGTGTGTCGCATGGCCCCCCTCCCTCCCAGGTGGCCCTGCATTGCGCATCGTGGGGTGAGGGGGGGTTCGTGGGGTGAGGGGGGTGCAGGGGCGAAGGGGTGCGTGGAGGGGGGTTGGGGTGAGGGTTGGGGGGTGGGTGGGGTTTGGGGGGGTAGGGGTGGGGTGGGAGGGGGGGTTGGGGGAGGGATGGAGTGGGGTTGGGGGGTGCGAGAGGGGGTGAGGGTGTGGTGAGAGAGTGGCAGTGAGGTCGGGGTGAGGGTGCGCGGGGGTACGGTGGAGGGGTGAGGTCGGGGTGAGGGTGCGAGGGAGGGGCTGATGGAGGGGTGAGCGTGGAGTGCGGGGTGGTTGAGGGTGGGTTGAGGGAGGGCTGATGGAGGGGTGAGCGTGGAGTGCGGGGTGGTTGAGGGAGGGCTGATGGAGGGGTGAGCGTGGAGTGGGGGGTGGTAAGGGTGGGGTTGAGGAGGGCTGATTGAGGGGTGATCGTGGAGTGGGGTGGTTGAGGGTGGGTTGAGGGAGGGCTGATGGAGGGGTGAGCGTGGAGTGCAGGGTGGTTGAGGGTGGGTTGAGGGAGGGCTGGATTGAGGGGTGAGCGTGGAGTGCAGGGTGGTTGAGGGTGGATTGAGGGAGGTCTGATGGAGGGGTGAGCGTGGGGTGAGGGTGAGGGTGAGGGTGCCTTGAAGGTGGGGTGATGGTGCGGTGTAGGGTGGGGTGTAGTGTGGGTGTAGGGTGGATGTAGGGTGGGTGTAGGGTGGGTGCAGGGTGCGGTGAGAGGGTGGGTGTAGTGTGTGGTGAGGGGGGGGGTGTAGTGTGGGTGTAGTGTGGGTGCAGGGTGCGGTGAGAGGGTGGGTGCAGGGTGCGGTGAGGGGGGTGGGTGTAGTGTGGGTGTAGGGTGGGTGCAGGGTGGAGTGAGGGTGGGGTGAGGGTGTAGGGAGGGTGTGGTGAGAGGGTGGAGTGAGGATGGGTTGGTTGATTTACTATCACTCTTTGACCCACCTTCTCCAGCAGCCTGTGCAGGTCTTCTGGTGTGGTGAAGGGTGACTTGTTCGATTCGAAACAATTTCGGGCCACTAGTACAATAGCATCCGTGTCCTGCTTGTATTGGACCTCCCAAGCCATGAGCAGCATCTCCATCGCTGTCTCAAGGTCGATGTGCTTCTCCTCGTCGTTCATGGCCATGCCACGCAGCTTCTCGGTCATGCTAGCAGCGTCATCGTGCAGGTTTGCGAAGGCACCACGGGTCATTTCACGGAACACCTTCGAGATGATCTTGCACTTCACTAGACTATAGCCCTCGGCCGCCTCGGCCACTAGCGGACCGGCCCTGGCATGGATCCGGTTGAAAACGGCAAGGTAGAAGTCCGCGGCCCCTGGGGGGAGCTTCGCCTCGCCCTCGTCGCAGAAGCCGACCAATCGTGAGAAGCTTCGGATCTTGGGATGTTGTGAGCGATAGCGTTTCACCGCGTCCAGGAACGCGCACAGGTTCAGCTCGGCCGGCTGGCGGGTGCCATACCTGCGATGAGAATCGCAAATTTAAATAATCACCGTAGCGCGAACTCAGGGTCCCTGACGGGAAAACGATTGTTTGTGGTTCGGTTCATCAGTGCTTTTTCTGTATAGCCCCTTCTGATACTATGGTAGGGCAGGTCCCTTTAGCCTATTTGGTCTACCACTGGACTGCAACAACATCATTGTTACATTTCGAATGGGCAGACATACGCACATACAAATGTTGGGTTGCCAGGTGCCAAGTGTCTAGGTCCCCCACCCCCACCCCACCCCACCAACCCCCTAACCCTACCCCCCACTCCACCCACCACATACTGCTTGATGAAGTACTCATACACCTTGTTCATTAGGCTGCTGCGCTGTCCTAACCCCCCCCCCCCCCCCCCCCCCCCACCACCACACACACACACCCCAGCAACCCACGAACCCTACCCCTCACCCCACCCACCACATACTGCTTGATAAAGGACTCATTCACCTTGTCCAAAAGGCTGCTGAGCCATCTTGCCCCCCCCCCCCCCCCCCCCCCCCCCCCCCCCAGCACCCCTCGAACCCTACCCCCAACCCAACCACCACATACTGCTTGATGAAGTACTCATACGTCTATTAGGCTGCTGCGCCGTCCTGCCCCCCCCCCTTACCACCCACCACATACCGCTGGTCTACCCCTGGACTGTAACAACATACATACCGCTTGATGAAGTCCTCGTACACCTTGTCCATTAGACTACAACGGCGTCCTGCCCCCCCCCCCCCCCCCCCCCCCCCCCCCCCCCACACACACACACACCAAGCCCCCAACCCCCCCACCACACATCCAAACCGACCCAACCCACCCACCACATACCGCTGGTCTACCCCTGGACTGCAACAACATACATACCGCTTAATGAAGTACTCGTACACCTTGTCCATTAGACTACAGCGGCGTCCTGCACCCCCACCCAACAGCTGCTCCTCAGCTGCCAAGTCTGAGATAATCTTGTCTGTGTAGATCTGGGAGGTGTGTGTGTGTGTGTGTTTTGGGGTGGGGGGGTGGGGTGGGGTGGGGGGGGCTATTCATATAACGACGGGGGGCTTCAGTTCGATGAGGAGGGGGAAGTGGTATGTGTGTGTGCGTGTGTGGTATGACGGGGGCCTTGAGTTCGTGCTTCAGTGAAACATTTGATTCTGCTGAGTCTCATCATCTTGTGTGTGCAGATCTTGGAGATATGTAGGGGAATGTGTGCGTGTGTGTGTGTGTTTTGTGTGTGTGTGTTTGTGTGTGTGTGTGTGTGTTTTTGTGTGTGTTTTTGTGTGCATGTGTGTGTGCGTGTCGGTGTGTGTGTGTGTGTGTGTGTCTATGTGTGTGTGTTTTTGTGTGTGTTTTTGTGTGTGTGTGTGTGTGTGTGTGTGTGTGTGTGTGTGTGTGTATGTGTGTGTGTATGTGTGAATGTGTGTGTGCGTGTCGGTGTGTGTGTGTCCTGTCTGGGACTTCCAGGTTGGGGAGTAGCTTCAGGGCTTGCTTGTAGTTGTGTGTGTGTGTGTGTGTGTTTGCGTGTGTTTGCGTGTGTGCCGGTGTGTTGGTGTGTGTGTGTGTGTTTGCGTGTGTGCCGGTGTGTGTGTGTGTCTGCGCGTGTGCCGGTGTGTCGGTGTGTTTGTGAGTGTGAGTGTGTGTGTGTGTGTGTGTGTGTGTGTGTGTGTGTGTGTGTGTGTGTGGGGGGGGGGGGGGGGGGGGGTTACCTGGGAGATGATGACCATAGTGGAGTCAAACGTTGGCACTAGATAGTCCGTAACCGGGTCCTTCATGTTAAAGTTGTGTTGGACTTCCAGGTTGGGGAGTAGCTTCAAGGCATGCTTGTAGTTATCATCGGGTAGGAAGTGCTGCATGAACTGTGGTGGCTCAATTCTTTCTAAGCGAGCTAAGTGTTCAGCTACAATCATTTTCAGCTGCTTTTCGAATGCGAGCTTCTGCGTCGTCATGGTGCCGAGTTCCGCTTTCTTGGTGTTGTACATGGTCTCCAGTTCTGACTTTAAAGCGGACATGGTAGCATCGTAGTCCCTCTTCTCGTCAACGTGCTTCTTCTCCAGCCGAGCCAGTGAGGTCTCGATCGACTTCTTTGCACCTGGGGGGGTGGGTGGAGGGGTGGGTGGAGGGATGTAAAGTAGGGTTGGAGGGTGGGGGGTGAATGGGTGGAGGGGTGGGGGTGGAGGGGATGTAAAGTAAGGTTGTGGGTTGTGGGTTGTGGGGGTGGAGGGGATGTAAAGTGGTTTTTTCTTATACTGCGTCGTCATGGTGCCGAGTTCTGCTTCTTGGTGTTGGTACAAAGTCTCCAGTTCCGACTTAAACGCGGACATGGTAGCATCGTAGTCCCTCTTCTCATCAAGGTGCTTCTTCTCCAGCCGAGCCAGTGAGGTCTCGATCGACTTCTTCGCACCTTGGGGGGTGGAGGGGGTGGGGGTGGGTATGTAAGGAGGGTTGGGGGTGATGAGGGATACAAATATGGTATAGGGGTTGGGGATGGGAGGGGGTCTCCTCCAGCCTAGCCAGTGAGGTTTCGATGGACTTTTTTGCACCTGGGGGGGTGGGGTCGGGGGTAGTGGGTATATAAGTAGGGTTGGGGGTTGGGGGGGGGGGGGTAGGTTTTTTTAGGTGTGGGGGTTGATATCGAACGTAGCCAGCGAGGTCTCGATCGACTTCTCTGCACCCAGGGGGGGTGGAGGGGATGTTAGTTAGGGTTGTGGGTTGGGGGGTGATGAGGGGTGCAAATATGGTACAGGGGTGGGGGTTAGGGGGTGGAGATGAAGGTCTCCTCCAGCCTAGCCAGCGAGGTCTCGATCGACTTTTTCGCACCTGGGGGGGGTGGGAGGGGTGGAGGGGATGTAAAGTAGGGCTGGGGGTTGGGGGGGTCGTTATTTTAGGGGCGGGGGTGGGGGGGTGGTCTACAGCCTAGCCAGAGAGGTCTTGATCGACTTCTTCACACCTGTGTGTGTGTGTGTGTGTGTGTGTGGTGGTGGGGGGGGGGATGTAAAGTAGGGTCGGGGGTTGGGGGGTGATGAGGGATACAAATATGGTACAGGGGTGTGGGTGCCAAACATTATATTCTTCTCCAACCTAAACATAGAGGTCTTGATGCACGTCTTGCACCTAGGGGGTGGGTAGTATGTTTGTTGTTACAGACAAGGGATACTTTTTCCGCTACATATAGCGATCGCTAGTTTTGACCCCGTTTTGGAGAAATTATTGCTATAAAAAAGTAAACACAATAAAGTTTTTTTATTTTCTGCCCCAAATGGCCTCAAAAAGCTATAAAACCCACTAAAACGCTGTCCCTGGAGGAGGCCTAGAACCATTAAGCTAGAAAAACCCCACTTTCAGATTTGAAAAAAAGATCACTGTTTACAGACCAGGGATACTTGTTATTTAGGGGTGGGGGTGGGGGTTGATCTCGAACCTAGCCAGCGAGGTCTGGGTCAATGCCTCCACACCTGTATGCCTTTGTATGTTCTAAACCCTAAACCCTAAACCCTAAACAGTCCAGCGGCAGCCAAACAGGCTAAAGGGACTCGCCCAAGCTATAAACCAGGAAAGGCAGTTTAAAAACGAGCTCTGGTGACCTGAACCCATCTACCAGCTAATTATCCAAAAACATGATCTTTCGTTTCTAGTTACAAGCATCTAATAATAGCCTCTTTCAGTGATTTACAATGGTCTAGTGGTAGACCAGATCGCTAAAAGAATGAAGACTCGGGGGTTCGACTCCCCTTTTGGTCGCGCTTGGCGTTGCAGGTCGTTGTCTACCGCGATGGTAGCTTGTCCAGTTGAGGTAGGAGACCGCTCCCTACCCGCGTACGCCGGGCTCCCTGAACACCACGCCCCACCAGGCGTTGTCATTACAAGCATCTGCCTTGTGACTGTCTCTGTCCTGTATCATGCTAGCTCCTCCCTTGCTCAGGGTTTAGGGTTTAGGGTTTAGGGTTTAGACTAAACCCTAAACCCTAAAGCGCACTACAGCCATAATTTCATTATATTATTATTATCTCACCTATCAGCTCACCGTCCAAGTCCATTACCTTTTTTTTTTTTTTTTTTTTTTTTTAACCGTTCCCAGTTACAGGCATTCTCCTTGTGCTTCTCCCTGTCTTGTATCATGTTTCAATGTATCATGCTACCTCCCCCCTTGCATGTCGACCACACAATACAGTGATACTTGCATTCTACGATTATCTGACCTACCAGCTCACCATCCAAATCCATGATCTTCCGTTCCAAGATAAATGCATTCTCCTTGTGCTTGTTCCTGTCCTGTATCATGCTTCATGTATCATGCTACCTCCCCCCTTGCACGCCAACCACACAATACAGTGATACTTGCATTCTACTATTATCTGACCTACCAGCTCACCATCCAAATCCATGATCTTCCGTTCCAAGGTATAGGCATCAGCCTTGTGCTTGTCCCTGTCCTGTATCACTGTATCATGCTAGCTCCCCCTTTGTACGCCAACCACACACTACAACGACACTTGCATTCTACGATTATCTGACCTATTAGCTCATCGTCCAAATCCCTGATCTTCCGTTCCAAGATATATGCATTCTCCTTGTGCTTGTCCCTGTCCTGTATCACTGTATCATGCTAGCTCCTCCCTTGCTCACCAACCACACACTACAGCCATACTTGCATTCCACGATTATCTCACCTACCAGCTCACCATCCAAATCCATGATCTTCCATTCCAAGGTACAGGCATCAGCCTTGTGCTTGTCCCTGTCCTGTATCACTGTATCATGCTAGCTCCCCCTGTGCACGCCAACCACACACTACAATGATACTTAAATTCCAGAATGATCTCACCTATGAGCTCATCGTCCAAATCCCTGATCTTCCGTTCCAAGATATATGCATTCTCCTTGTGCTTGTCCCTGTCCTGTATCACTGTATCATGCTAGCTCCTCCCTTGCTCACCAACCACACACTACAGCCATACTTAAATTCCAGAATGATCTCACCTATGAGCTCATCGTCCAAATCTCTGATCTTCCGTTCCAAGGTACAGGCATCAGCCTTGTGCTTGTCCCTGTCCTGTATCACTGTATCATGCTAGCTCCCCCTTTGCACGCCAACCACACACTACAATGATACTTCAATTCCAGAATGATCTCACCTATGAGCTCATCGTCCAAATCTCTGATCTTCCGTTCCAAGGTGTAGACGTTCTCCTTGTGCTTGTCCCTGTCTTGCGTCATATCTGCTAGCTCGCCTTGCATCTCAATCACTCGGTCTTTCGTGTTTACTAGGGTCTTGTCGGTTTCAATCTTGTCGTCAGTGATCTTGGACAGCTTGCTGGCTAGGACATTCAATTCAATCTCCTGTTTTTGGATTTCGCCTCCAAGGTGCTTCGTGTAGCCTCCCAACATGTCGTACGCTGTTTTTGTATGGTGGTTTTTGTGGGATTTTGGGGTTTGGGGGTAGGTTTTTTGATTTTTGGTGGTGTCTGGGGTTTTGGTGGTGGGGGTCTCGTGGGGTGGTGGGGGGTCTGTTTGTGGCGTGGCGTGTCCTGTGGTTTGGCTGGTGGGGTCTCGTGGGGGTGGGGGGTTGGTGTGGCTAGTTCGTGCTGGTGGGGGGGGGTGGGGGGGGGTGGTGGGGGTCTCGTGGGGGTGGGGGTCTGGTGGTGTGTGTGTGGTGGTGGGGTGGGTATGGTGGTGGATATGGTTGTGGGCTTGTGGCTAGGACATTCAATCATCTCACCTCGTTGGTATGTCTTCCCCAGGGTGCCACATGTGGCTAAGACATTTTGTAATGCTGTTTCTGTATGGTGGTTGGTGGGGTGGTAATAATGGGGGTGTGGGGGATTGTTGTGGAGTGTTTGATGGGGGGGGTGGGGCTGGGGGGGTAAAGGTGTGGGTTGTTGTGTTGGACCTTCAATTCTATCTCCTACTGTTGGATTTTTCGCCCTCCAGGTGCCTTTTTGCCTCCAACATGTCGTATTATGCTGGTTTCTGCATTGTGTATGTGGAGTGGGATGTGTTGAGGTGGTGGGTGTGTGGGTGGGGGTATGGTGGGGGTGGTTGGTGGTGTGGTGTGTGGGGTATGGGGTGGGTTGGTTGGTGGTGTGGATGGGGGTGGGTACTGTGGTTGGTGTGTGGGAGGGGGTATGGTGAGTATGTTGGTTTTGGTGTGTGTGTGGTGGGGTTGTGGGGTACGGTGGTTTGGTTGGGGTGGTATGGTGGGGTGGATAGGTGGTTGGTGTGTGGGTTTGTTGGTGTTTCTTTGTGGAGGAATGGTGGTTGGCTTGTTGGCGAGCATTTCAATTCACTCCTCCTGCTTGAGGATGTTGTCCTCCAGGGTGCCACATGTGGCTAAAAACATTTCGTATGCTGTTTTCTGTATGGTGGTTTGGTGGGGGGGGAATGGTGTGTGTGTGTGTGTGGCCTTGGTGGGTATGTTGGTGGGTATGGTGGGGTTTGACCTGGTATGGTGCAGGGGTGTGGGGGGGTGTGCAGTGGTGGTGGGTATTAACTGCGCGGTAAGCATCTCTTGTTGGTTGTGAATACGCTTCTAGGCGTCGTCCACGCAGTGGGGAAGCTCTATTTGATGGGTACGGGTATTGTCGAGTGTATTTGGGGGGAGTGTTGTTGGTGTGTCTTTTACATGTGTCTGTTGGTTTGGTCTTGTTGGGGCTTTTGGTTGGGTCTGGTGGTGGGGTCTGTTTTGTTGGTAGCGTGGTGGGCCTGTTGGTGTGGGATCCTGCTTGGTGGGTCTCTTGGTGTTGCCTGTTTGGTTTTTCTGGTGTCCTGTCTGGTGGTTGTCGTTTCTGGTTGTGGATTGGTCTTGTGGTGGTTCTTCTTTTGTGTGTCTTTTGGTTCTCTTTCGGTGTGTCTGTTGGGGGGTCCTGGAGTCTGGTTTTTTGCGTCTGTTGGTGTGTCTCCTGGTGTGTTGTTGGTGTGTTGTTGGTGTCTCTGGTGGGTGTGCTGTTGGTGGCGTGTTCTGTTGGTGGTGTGTCTTTAGGTGTGTCTGTTGGTGTGTCTGTTCGGTGTCGTGTCTGTTGTTTGGTGTTTCTGTTGGTGTGTCTTTTTGGTGTTCATGCATTGGTGTCTCTGGGTTGTGTTTATGTGTTGCGGTTTCTGTTGGTGTGGTCTGTTGGTGTTCCGGTGGCTGTCTGTTGTGTGTGTCATGTTGGTGTGTTTTTTGTGTCTTTTGTGTGTCCTGGTGGATTGTCTGGTGGGTGGCGTTCCTGTGGTGGTGTGTCTTTTGGTTTGTGTGTCTTTTGTGTTCTGTGGTTGTGTCTGGTGGCGTTTCTGGTGGTGTGTGCTGTTGGTGTCTCTGGTGGGCGTGGTCCCGGTCTGGTGGTTCTGGAGTCTGGTGGGTTGTGTCTGGTTCTGTAGGTGGGTCGTTCCCTGTGTGGTAAGCAGCTTCCTGCAAGTTGCGGGCACGCTTCTTCTTCTCGACCGTCGTCCCCAGATGTGATGTCTGTTATGAAGAGCGTCGTCTCTACTTGCTGTACGCCACTCAATATCATCCAGACGCTTGCGTGTAAGCCGCTGCTCATAGGTGCGCAGCTGGGCCTGGAGCTGGCGGCAGTGATCACCCACCTGGTGTTGGTGGTGAGGTGGTGAGGTGGTGGTGGTGGTGGTGAGGTGGTGGTGGTGGTGGTGGTGGTGAGGTGGTGGTGGTGGTGAGGTGGTGAGGTGGTGGTGGTGGTGAGGTGGTGAGCTGGCGGCAGTGATCACCAACCTGGTGGGTGATGTGTGGTGTGGTGGTGAGGTGGTGTGGTGGTGAGGTGGTGTGGTGGTGGTGATGTTGTGTGGTGGTGGTGGTGTGGTGTGGTGTGTTTTGTGGTGTGGTGGTGGTGGTGGTGTGGTGGTTTGTAGCGTTGGTGGTGGTGGTGTGGTGCCAGGTATTGTTTGGTGGTGGGTGTGTGTTTCGGTGTGGTGGTGGTGCGGTGTGTTGTGGTGTTCCTTGGTGGTGCTTTGTTGGTTTTGGACGTGGTGGTGAGGTGGTGGTGGTGGTGGTGGTGGTGGTGGTGGTGGTGGTAAGGTGGTGGTGATGGTGGTGGTGGTGAGCTGGTGGTGGTGAGCTGGCGGCAGTGATCACCCACCTGGTGGGTTTGGTGAGGTGGTGGTGGTGGTGGTGGTGGTGAGCTGGCGGCAGTGATCACCCACCTGGTGGGTTTGGTGAGGTGGTTGTGGTGAGCTAGCGGCAGTGATCGACCACCTGGTGGTGGTGGTGAGGTATTGATGGTGAGGTGGTGGTGGTGAGGTGGTGGTGGAGGCGGTGGTGGTCTTGTTGTTGGAGGTGGTCAGGTGGTGTTGGAGATGTGAGATAGTAGCAGGGAGGCAGCAATGACCCCCCACACACACACACATTTAGCTGAGCATCCACATGCGTCCTCTTCTCTCGCACAGCACGCAGCTCCTTCTCCTTGCCCTCCACACACTCCTTCAATGCTGCTTCCGAGGGGGATGGTGTATGTGTATGGTGGTGGGTCTGGGTATGGTGGTGGATATGGGTATGGTGTATGAAAGTGTCACCCACCGCATTCAGCTGAGCCTCAACATGCGTCCTCTTCTCTCGCACAGCACGCAGCTCCTTCTCCTTGCCCTCCATACGCTCTTTCAGCGCTGCTTCCGTTGGATTCCCGTAGAAAATGGCACGGGCACGCTCATACTGATTCCGGTGAACCTCTAGGGACTTGTTCGCCACTTCGAGATTTTTCTGCAGGTCCAGTGAAACCCGATTGGCTTGGTCCCATTGGCCGTACACGTCTGAGATGACGTGCTGTAGGCCACTGTGAGAGTCCTCCACAGGGACCGAGGCTCTAGCCTGGGGCAGCAGGTCCTGGAGGATGTCTGGCACCGTGGGTGTTTCTGGGGTGAGCGGCGGCAGTGCAGTGCCAGGTGTGCTGGCAGTCCCGGGGGGGGAAGGGGCATTTCCACCTGGATCATCTCGGTGTCCGCTGTGGTAGCCAGGAGGCTTCCTGCATGCATGCAGCCTGCATCATGTATGGGTGTATGTATGTTTATTATGTAAGGTAACGTATTTTATGTAGGTATTATGTTGTATGTAATGTATGTAATGTAGTATGTATGTATGTCAGTTGTATGCATGTTGTTCTGTTGATGTTATTATGTAATGTATGTTATGTATGTATGTATGTATGTAATGTAGTCTATGTATGTACGTATGTTTCAGTCCAGGGAAGAAAATAGGCTAAAGGGACTTACGCGGAACAGACAGACAGGAGGTATAGCTAAAACAGAACAAAAGCACCAATTCCAGCTGCAGCGTTGGAACTTGACCCTGCTGGCTGATGAGCTGGATGGTAAACTGCCATGCTAGACAAAAAAAAAAGGATCGTGAAACAGAAACCTCTTCCCGTCAACCCTCCCGTCACCTTCTAGAGTACCCTGCCGCCCCCCACCCCCCCCCCCCCCTGGCACC
>JACBWV010000730.1:12081282-12093782 GCA_013435795.1 Chlamydomonas sp. ICE-L
GGTATGAACAGGCCTATAAGTAGTGATGTGGGGCTACCATGCCAACCAAAGCAAAGGGACAAGGGGAGCTACCTCGCAGAGAGGATAGTGTGATCGACTAGCGTACCGTGAAAAATTAGCTATCGTACGATGGGTTGAACGTTGTATTTGCGTAGCGATGTGGGTAGGTGCCCAGCAAGGCTTCGAATAGAAAGACGAGTCATAAATGTGACAACTATTATACAGATTGCGCAAGTTTTTACAATGGTGGTTTATCATGCCACAACCTAATTCAATTACGCTTTTACTCGCCTGGGCGAAAACCAGTTAAAAAAACGCTTCTAGCCGCCTGGACGAAAACCAGTTCAAAATACGTTTTAAGTCGCCAGGGCGAAAATCCTTCTTGAAAAAAAAGGCTTGGATAGATCCAGGAGCACGTCCAAGTGCTGACACTTGGTGAAATCCCATTGCTCTAGTCAAATAGTGAAATAGGGTTGTGTAATTGAATCATATTTAAGGATAGGAAATATGATATAATATGATATCATGTCATCATACAATATCATATGATATCATGTGATGCCGGCAGTCTGACAAGGCTAAAGTTACCATTTATATACAATATCATACGATATCATACTCGCCTTTGGTCAAAATCATATGATATGCCGATCCCTAATCATACTTGTAATAGTTTCAGCTGAGTCTCAGGGGGGGGTCTGGCAAGCGTTTTTCCAGGGGTGAATTTGGCGGTGACATACGGTACTAATGTGCTCCGTGGTATAAATGGTATTTTGGAAGTGCAAGGGATGATGTGGGACTTGGGACTTCATATCTCAATTTTAACCTGAAATGTGAGCATTCTGGGAGATTTGACCTAAGAACAAGTATGGTGTGTGTCCTTTGGACCCAATTCATCCCAATAATTTCAATAATGTGGTATAAATGACCTAGGGTATTACTGAGCGCTCTGGTATTAATGAGGTATTGATGTGGTATTAATAGGGACAGGCAATATGATATCATATGATATCATGTCATCATACGATATCATATGATGCCGGCAGTCTGACCAGGTAACTTTGGCCTGGGCTATCATATCATATGATATTAAATCATATGATTTATGCATGATATCAAATGATATCAAACTCCTCTTTGGTCAACATCATATGATTTACCGTTCCCTAGGTATTAATGAGCTGGGGTATGAATATGCCCTGTGGTATGAAGGTGGTATTGATGACCTCAGGTGTTTATGTCCCTGTTAAATACAGTATTGCATTTGACTTCAAATTTCAGACGATTAAAGTTTTTAGCTTGAAATCGTGAAAAAGGGTAGTCTAGAGTGAACTTAATGTTGACTGCCAATGTAAAATCTGAAGGGGACTGCATTAGCTGTAGTACCCTTGATACTACCCATGCGTACTCCGACAACAGAAGGTGAGCAGTCTGAAGTCTAACAGATCATGCAATCAAACCAAACCAAGCCTTGGGTCAAAGTCGGCCTGCCCATCAACAATGGCCGAGGGTATTAAATAAAATTGGAACCCACCTCAATGCGACCAGCGCCGCGTAGATCTACGCCGGCGAACTTGAGTGACTCCCTGACCTACATCATCGGCGCCTGTCGGTCGGTACCTTGTCCACGATGGGAGCCACCGCTACGCCAGTGCAAAGATCAATAGTCACCAACGTTGCACAAACACACCTCGGAGGGGGAAGCACTAGTGGGGGAGGGTGGGCCACGAGGGACGAAAAATCAGGGGGGTGGAGGCAAATGGCAGCAGGAGCGCGCGATGTGGGTGTTGGAAGATAGAGCGCAGATGCCAGGAAGCATGCCTGTTGGGGAGCGCTATGGATGGCGCACTTACAGTGGACAGGATTGAAGTGAAATCCACCCTGGGGCGAGCCATGACTGCCTTCATCGCAGCTTCGTCCATCTTGGTGGAGTCATAGACTCGCAAGCAATCTACAGATGCAGCAGCGGCCATTCGGACCTCCGTAACGGGGCGAGTTGTAGTACGCAGCACGCGGACACGGTTGGGCCCGCTTGGTGGCTGGATTCTACGAACTGAGCCGTTTAGGGTAGAAGGCTTGAGAAACATGAGTGGTATCGCTGCCAATCAGTGAGAAGGATCCGAGCTGAGCAACTCTTAATTTTTTGTGTTTGCAGCCACCGGCCCCCCTAGTGGGCAATACGCCAGGTGGACTGGCACTACAGCTTCTCGCCTTGCCAAAGCGCTGCCCGACTTGCCCAACCGTCATTAGAACCGACACCGAAGCCGACCGAAGCCAGAGATCGATTGAATTGAACCGATACGAGCTGCGGCAGACACCAACCTGCAATCAGGCGGTCAAACGCCAGGTGGTGCTCTTCGTCTGCTTGCCTAACTTAAATGGTACGGATCTCGAAGCCCGTACCAGTGGCCCCTCCCCGCCCCACTCCATCTAACGCCACCTCACTCCACCAACCCCGCCCCACCGCTCCCTCTGGATAACATTGTGCCCACTTGCTTTTCCCTAGTGCTGCATCAACAAAGTTGACCACCCACGTATTAGATCAGCTAGACTGTCGCCCCTTTCCCTTGGTCCAGCGAGACGACGCAAAGACCGAGCGTCTTTTACCGCTACCTAACCTATTTACAGTGCACCGTTGGATGCGTCCACGTCCTAGATGCGGCTACTAGGGAGGCCTGAAACAGTCGAGCGCCACTTACCGTAGTAGTGATCTGGCGATCTCCGCGAATGCCACGTCATGACGCCCAACTGACCATGGCATCCCTGCATGGCATGGTAATCGAGCCGATCCAAGATTCCTTGTGCCTGTACCCGTGGTACACGTTCAGTGACGTTTGGCGTGCAATACTTTTCCCTTTGTGTTTGTATGTACAGTACAGTGTAGGTGTCACCAAAAAGGCTGAAGGGGCTTACCCTGCACAGAACAATCAAGACCAACTTTGGATTATCAGGGGGCACTAGGCTGGCAGGCACCAGGGCACTAGGGTAGGCACTAACAGGCTGGCAGGCACCAGGGAACCAGGGCAGGCACTAGGTTAGCAGGCACCAAGGTGCTAGGGCAGGCACCAGACTGGCAGGCCCCGGGGCACCAGGCCGGATATGCACATCAGACATGTATTTACCTGGCGGAGGCGCCTGTTAGCTATCATTCCGACGGAACCGAGATATTAGCTTAGTATGCTCCCTGGTGTCTGTTACTATAACCAGGTGCACCTACAGGTGTTAACTAATATACAATATATACGGGACAACTTTAGCGTTCGCACGGAGGGAATCATAATTTGAAAACGGTAGCGCAGGTAAGCAGCCCAGAGTTGGCTGGAAAACCATTTGACAATCAAATCAAATCCGATGTAGGGCTACGATCGGGCTAATACACGAGTAGTCGAGTACATGACTGCTAGAGACAGCCTGGAGCTCAATCAAATCCAGCTGCTAAACGACCTCCGCAGCCCGCCGAGCCGCTTACACTATTTCTTTTTTTATATACTTGTGGCAGCTTCCAGCCAGCTCCATTGGCACGCCACTGCATCAACCTCGCAGTTTTCAGCTGCATTATTAGAAGGCGTGTCATACCAGCTTGAGGATACACTACCTAGCTTCATGTTTAGCCCAATGACGCAGCAAGGGAGCTGCCTAGAAGCTGCAACGCATAGCCCAAAAGGGAAACTGTGACTGCTTAACTATCCCGCGCCCCTAAATATGTCCACGCTGTCTGGGCCCATAGGAAGTAAGCTTGTTCCTGTCAGATTCTAGAGGTGGATCCCTGAGTTTCTATGTTGCGGTCGACTTCTCGACTTAGACAATAAGAGCTGAAGCCTCAGCCTAGGACCATAGTTTTGCACAGGGCGATAACATTATCAAGTACCGCACTGCCACAGCATACAATCTTGGTTGTATCTCCACAAAGAAGAAGAAATGTCCTAGGTGCGACACAAGCAACGATGAAAAATTGCAGAGAGAGTTGGCTATTAGAGCGACAGGTGGTAATGGAATCGAGTGCTGCGGACCGAAGCCAGGGTGAACGGCAGGCCCAGGGGGCAGTAAATGCCAGGGTTACGTGCCGACAAACAACACGACAAACTGACAAGGAGGTGACTCTGGGGGCTTCCGCCCCCCAACCATCCTCCAAAATAAAATCACAAGGTACAAGCAATACAGCAGAGGCAATAACAAAAAGTAACAAGGCAAAGAAGCAAGATAAATCGTAGCCCGAGCGTGCAAGATAATTAGAAACAATAACTAGGGAGTATTTCCACCAGGATTCAACCGAACAAGTTCTAAGAGCGTGTCGCAAGCGACACGGAAAATCGCTTTAGCAGTCACCGGCAGGGAGTTTCGGAAATAGTGGAGAAAGTAGCTACTCGTAGCCGAATAGAGCTACAAACATTGAACAACTTTTGCGAAGGATTTTGACCGCTGCGACGCTGACGACTCTAGTCATGCGCACTTCAACTATGAGCAAAAATGGTGGGTGCGAAGTTCAAACGCCTGGACATCTGTCGGACAGATGGATAGATAGATGGAGAGACGGACAGACGGCGGAGAGAGACACGGGGGGAATCTAGGGCTTCAGCCCCGGGACCCCCGGGGGGTCCAGAGGGGGTTAAAGCGAAAAGGTGCACAGAGATTCCTTGGTTTGTTTGTCCTCGACACACACCTGATGTAATGGGTTTTTTGCTTTGTGGGTGCTTTTTCTTTTTGTTGAAAGCACTGAGTCTCATACACCCTCGCGGTGTCAAGTAGACTTTAACATGTAATGTAAGAGATAGAAGCCTAATTGCGCCTCATATCTAGTTGACTGGTTCGCTGTAGTTAAGAGGCACCATGTTCCCGCATTTCACACACAAAGACAGAAACTTACTCAATGGTATGTCTTAATGGGGTTTAAGTTTTTAAGGGAGGGTAGCTCAATTGGTTAGAGCGTAGGTTTTCAAAACCTAAGGTTACAGGTTCAAGTTCTGTTCTTTCTACTACCCCTAAGACCCCCATATTGAAGAGACACCCATAGGCGTCACAAGGCCACCCTTTGGGTGCGTCCTTGCTTTAGGTTTTATTTGAACCCTTAGGTTTTAGAGAGATGATA
Source organism: Chlamydomonas sp. ICE-L (assembly GCA_013435795.1). Lineage (NCBI taxonomy): Eukaryota > Viridiplantae > Chlorophyta > Chlorophyceae > Chlamydomonadales > Chlamydomonadaceae > Chlamydomonas > Chlamydomonas sp. ICE-L. The sequence continues at coordinate 12,086,369 of JACBWV010000730.1, forward strand.
TGGGTGCCGAGGGAGATTGAGGGAGACTAGAGGACCAAACCATTGGAAATGAATTACAGACAAAATACATTTAATCTTTTTGTCCGAGTTATGTGCAGTACATCAAAAAGGTAAACATTGCCGTACAATGTCATATGAACAAGATGTCATATGAACAATATGTATGGAGGTGACAAAATAATCACAACTACTTGTCCGATGGCAATGCTCGAGTAGTTGGCTAGCTATCTAGTTAGAGATCAAGGTGGATAGGTTATAGTACTGGTATGTATAGGCAGACAAGGGGTGGGGCACATAGCCCCTAATGAGGCAGGCTTTGGCACATTGCTGCACCACAGGGGGAAATAAATTGCTGATGGCACCACATAACCATTATGGCACCACATGACACCTCATAAACATATACATTGCTGATGGCACCACATAACTATTATGACACCACAACCATTTACATTGCCGATGGCACCACATAACCATTATGGCACCACATGACACCTCATGAACATATACATTGCTGATGGCACCACATAACTATTATGGCACCACATAACCATTATGGCATCACATGGCACCACAGAACCATATACGTTTCTGATGGCACCACAGAACTACCACAAAGCTATACGTTTACAGCCGAGCCTCGTGGGAAGATGATGTGCATGGGTCAAAATGAGACCTGGGTGATCAGATTCACAGCTTTGTCTCAGTCCATTGAACAGGTCCAAGAAAATCCGTCAGCTGTATTTTTGTCGGGCCAATGCAAGGGCTAAATCGAGACCTGCAAGGGACGAGAGAACGGCTGTCAGCAGAAGCAACCAATGAGACATTGAAAAGCAGGATGTGGTGAACACGAGGCATAATCAGGAATAGAGTCCTAAACATTCCTTTCATAGGAAAGGTCGGGGTCGCTAATACAGCTTTTCTTTTCGGCTTCCAGCAGCAGCTTCTAGGCAGCTTCCTGAGCCAGCCACTGGGTTAAGCCTCAAAAATTCAGCTGGGCTTGACAGCTGATCAAGTCAGCTTCAAGGTGCACTACGTTGCTTTAGGTTTGGCTGATTAGCCAGCCAGGGGAGCTGCCTAGAAGCTGCTGCTCGTAACCGTAAAGAAAAACAGTGGTCGCCGACCTAGTGCAAAGGCAGGCCTACAGAAAGCTGGCAAAGACGCTGTGGTGCGCATCATGCTGAGATTATCCCGTTTTTCCGAGGAACGGTGGGCAGGTCAGGCTACTGCGAGCTGCGGGAAGCTGGGGCAAGATATCGTCGCTCATTCATCGATTGAAACCGTTTGATACGATTGCGCAGTGCGCTACTCGTAGCAGTGCATACTTAGATGCAGGGACATCGCGACACGGAGGCTACGTTCGACAAAGCGAGGGCGGGTGCAATCTAGCAGGCAGGAATACAACTCACCCTCGTCTGTGTAGGTGGCCTAAGATGGTGGAGAGGATGTCATTGTTGCGAGCTTGATATCGTCCTTCACGTCACCCCAAGTGCCCTTGCCTCCAGCACCACCCTTCTTGGGTCCCTCGTTGATGGAGTGGCCGTTCAAGGAATGGCGTTCCATCTTGTCTCCAGCCTTAGAGTGCACGTATTTCTCGTGGTCCTTAGCATGGTCAGCGGCCTTGACCTGATGAAGGTTTTCCTTCACTTGATCCATGATGGGAAAGGATTGGGTCTTCAGTCGAAGTGGGAGAGGGGGGGAGTTGAGAGGTGGGGGTCGTTCGCGATTAGGTGTCGAGTGGTTTGTTGGGATATATCCAGAGTGTACACAATTGGTTTTTTTCTTCAAGAAACGGGAGCACGGGAGGCTTTTGTAGTCGCTTATCGTTCGTCGTGGAAGGTTTCGGGCATTCCGCTACATATCTTCGAAACAGTCAGCACCCAAGCTCGGCCGGGCTGGGCATGCCAATGACCGAACATGTCGGAAATGTGTCGGAGTGACAACTATCGTCCCAGACCTAACCCACCTAATCCCTCGTGCCACGTCGCAACCCGTTGCAACCCATCTAGTCAACTTCGGACTCGCCTGCTCACCCCCCCCCCCCCCTCCCCCACCCACCCACCCACCCACCCCCCCACCCAAACACCCAAACGCACACACGGGATGTTGTGGAGCGGTCTTGTTTTGTTTTAACAATGGCCTGTCTAAGACAACCGAATGCATTGTGCAGATCAGGGCAGTTAATAGATGATTGAAGGCGTATAAATAACCGTGTAACTTCTTTTCCTCAGTCCCAAGTCATGGAACTAAGTTCAAGTTCTGATGGAGCAACATGTTTAGGGCCCCAAAAGACAGTTAAACAGCTACTAGACGGTGGGACGCACCTAATCCCTCCTGGGCAAGTCTTTGAACTATCCAATCAAGAGAGAGGATATTGTTACATACTCAGCAAAAATCCAATCCGCTCAGTAAGCTCCCTGTTTTATGTGATAGTAACGGACCAACGGAGTGCTTTACGGGTTAGAACGATCACCACGACCCGCAAACCCGGTTCGAACCTGCACCTCGACATGTGCGCTAGAAATTCCTGGCTTCCGTGGTTCTCAAACAGGGGCGCATGGGGGGTAATTGTTCGCAGCAATGTGCAAAAGGTTAGACGCCAAACCTGGCGTATAAAACCTTGTAACAATTATTTTTCTACTTAACGGAGTGTTCACTACTTAACATATATATCACGGGGAAATGAGAAGTCTGTGAGCAGCTCAGAAATTTCTGAAAAACATGTGCCAATCCAAATCAATTAGAAGGGGGGACTCACCAAGTGTCTACCAGGGTTCTTCAGGACACTGCGTCCTTCGTCGCAGATGCAACGTCGAAGGTTCCGCTGCATCGCAGGAAGCAACTTGGGGAGGGTCCATTGACCAGAAGGAAGGTTCCGTCGCGTCGCAGAACGCAGGCTATAACATTGTTTGCGTCTCAGGCAGCAGAGCCGGGGGTCCTCCTGAAGTACTCTGGTGTCTACATCCGTGTGTGTCTTTTCCAGCCTAGCCGGTTCAGGCGCAGCCAAATAGGCTAAATATACTTGGTCAAAGCAACCTCAATATTGGGAAGTGCAGCATATAAAACAAGCACTGGTGAACTTCACCCGAACAAATCGTAAACGACGGGGAGTTGGGGACCTGGAGTTCTTGCTAGGCAGATGATAGCTTTAATTAAAAATACACAAATCATTACCATTCTAAATATATTGATGAATGTGACACATCTTCATCATACCAACTCTTCAACATTTAATATATTCTGAAATGTTTCAAATACATCAGTTGGATTACAATATATATTCAGGAGTTTGGTATATTAATGTTTACACTGGCCATGTTTACTCTGCCTGCAGACAGTGAACAGCCTGGAGGCTGATATACCATGTACGGTAACCAAACCAAACCAGAAGCAATGAAATAAACAAAGGATGCTAGATTGCTAGTTTAAAATTAAATAGTTGATTTTGCTCTAAGACCGTCTATCCCAGGCCCAACCTAAACTAGCTTGCCCACGCATTAGCCCATGTAGTTCCACTAATCACCTTGCGGTTCATCTTCCCACAGCTTTATTGCATTCAAAAATGCTGACCCATGTAAAATAGAAACTAGCTTGCCCATGCGTTTGCCTATGTAGCTCCACCAGTTACGCAACGGTTCCTCTTCCTAGCTTTGTCGCTACTCTGCTGCAGCAGAGGGCAAGCACTGTGTACGCAAACCAAAACGGCGACCAGGTTACTGCCAGACTACAATGCTGGTATTGGGCCTCTTATTTTCAGGTGAGGGGAACCAAAGTAGCTTGCCCACACATTCTGTGGCTCCACCAGCCACTTTGTGGCTCTTCTTCCTGCCTTTGTTTTGTCGCTCCTGTGCGGGAGCAGAAGGCACACACTGTGTATGCAATATGCCAAAATGCGTCCAAGTTATTGTCAGACTGCAATGGAGTATTGGGTGTCTTGTTCGAAGGTAAGCGTAAACTAAAATAGCTTGCCCATACAGTAGCCATTATGCTGCTCCACTAGCCACTTTTTGGTAATTTTTCCTGCCTTTGTTCTTTTGCTCCTCGTGAGCTTTAGTGTCCCCGGTCGCTGTCAACCGTCATGGTAGCTTTGTCCAGGTAAAGTAGCAGCCCGTTATCTACCGCCGTAAGACGGGTCTCCCTTTATACCACGCCCTACCAGGCGTTATCTTTACTTTTCTGTCGCTCCTCAACTGGAGCAGACGGCAAACACTCAGAATGCAATTGGCGACCAGGTTACTGTCAGACTGCAATGCGGGTATTGGGCCTCTTATTTTCAGGTGAGGCCCGGGTGAGTGAGATTTAAACTAGCTTGCCCATGCATTAGCCTATGCAGCTCCACCAGCCACTTTGCGGTTCTTCTTCCTGCCTTTGTTCTGTCGCTCCTCAGCTGCAGCAGAGGGCATGCACTCCGCCATCGCGCTGCGAAGCTCCTCCTCCAACTCATCTGTCACAGGCCAACGACGGGTGGCCTTATCACTCTGCATGAAGAACACACCTGCGGGGTTGTGAACAGGGGTGTTCAAAATATCTCATGTTTCAAGCAAGTGGCTTTGCAGGGTTGTGACCAAGGTTGTACAGAACGTTACATTTCACGTTTCAAATGGGTGAGTGTCACTCTGCATGAAGAACACACCTGCAAATTTGTGAGCAGGGTTGTTCAAAGCGTTATGTTTCACATTTCAAGCGGGTGGCTGCGCAGGGTTGTGACTAAGGTTGTACAGCACATAACATTTCACGCTTCAAATGGGTGGCTGTGTCACTCTGCATGAAGAACACACCTGCAGAGTTGTGAGCAAAGTTGTTCAAAACGATACGTTTCACGTTTCATGCGGGTGGCTGTGCAGAGTTGTAGACAGGGCTGTTCAAAACCATACATTTCATGCTTCAAACGGGTGGCTGTGCCGGGCTGTTCACAGGGTGTTCAAAACGTTACGTTCCACGTTTCAAATGTGTGACTGTACTGGGTTGTGCACAGGGTATTCAAAACGTTACGTTTCATGTTTCAAACGCGTGGCTGTGCCGGGTTGTGCACAGTGATGTTCAAAACATTTCGTTTCACGTTTCAAACAAGAGACTGTACCGGGTTGTGCACAGGGTGTTCAACTTGTTACGATTCACATTTCAAACGGGTGTCTGAGCAGAGTCGTGAACACGGGTATTCAAAACGTTGGGCCCCTTGATTTGTGCTATCTTAAAAGTGATAATCAATAACATGATCCTCACAAACCTGTGTCATTGGGGGACCTTCTAAAGGGGTCCTGGCTTTGGTGGGGCGAGCCATTACATAATCCGTGGTCCTTTGCTGGCACCAGTACTTAGTGCTGATCCAAAAGATTTCAAGGATTGGCCCCTTGTTTTTGCTCTACTTTAAAGGTGTTCACCAAGAACATGATCGTTACTAACCTGTGTCATAGGGGGACCTCCTAAAAGGGTCCTGGCTTTGGTGGGATGAGCCATCACATAATAAAGGGGTCCTGGCTTTGGCGGGTTGAGCCATCACAAAATCCGTGGTCCTTCGCTGCCACCAGTACTAAGTGCTGATCGACAGGAGTTCAAGGGTTGGGCCCCTTGTTTTGCGCTACCTTCGAGGTTTCAACCAATAACATGATCGTTACTAACCTGTGTCATAGGGGGACCTCCTAAAGGGGTCCTGGCTTTGGTGGGATGAGCCATCACAGAAGCCGTGGTCCTTAGCTGCCACCAGTACCATGCGCTTGTTGAATGGTGAGGCTTTGAGTAGGTTCCAACCCGCTGACTCCTCCCACCCGGGAAGGAACACTGCAAAGGAGAGGGACCTCCCACCAGCCTCCGCACTCTTCAGCAGCGATAGGATGTGGTCGGCCATACCATCAATGATACAGTGGACAAAGGGTGGGTTGGCCTGCACACATAAGGGAGGTGTGTGTGTGTTGTGTTGTGTTGTGGGGTGGTGTGTGTGTGGGTGGGGGGTGGGTGGGTGGGGGGGGGTAAGGGTAGGGGTAGGGCGCAAGGGGTGGGGCACTAGAGGTAAGAGTTGGGCAACAGCAGTCTGTCCACACAAAAGCATGTGGTCTGCCATGCCATCAATGCTGCAGTGGACAAAGGGTGGCTTGGCCTGCACACAGGGGGGGGGCATCATGGGGGGGGTAGGGGTAGGGCGCAAAGGATAGGGCACGAAGGGTAAGGGTAGGGTTGTTCAGCAGCGATAGGATGTGTTCGGCCATACCATCAATGCTGCAGTGGACGAAGGGTGGGTTGGCCTGCACACATGAGGGAGGTGTATGTGTGTGGTGTGGTGTGGTGTGTGTGTGGGGTGGGGTGGGGTGGGGGGGTAAGGGTAGGGGTAGGGGTGGGACAAAGGGTGGCTTGGCCTGCACACAGGGGAGGGGGGGGGGGCATCATGGGGGGGGGGGGGGGGGGGGGGGGGAGGGGGAGGGCGCAAAGGATAGGGCACGAAGGGTAAAGGTAGGGTTTCCGCATTGTATATAAGCGAAAGCATGTGGTCTGCCATGCCATCAATGCTGCAGTGGACAAAGGGTGGCTTGGCCTTCACACAAACAAATGTGCAAGTATTCTTCTGAGGCAAAAGCATGTGGTCTGCCATGCGGTCGAAATGATGCAGAGGACAAAGGGTGGGTTTGCCTGGTAACAAGCGTTGGGGTAGTGCGCCAGCATAACTGGATAAATAAACGAATAAATAAACAAATAAGTACATAAATAAATATATAAATAAATGAATACACAAATAAATAAATAAATACATAAATAAATAAATAAATAAATAAATAAATACACACATAAATAAAAAGTGCGCCCTATTACCAGGTGTGAGGTTGAGGTAGCCAGCCCCCCCCCCCCCCCCCCCCCCCCCCCAATACCAATACCAACATTCACCCACACCAACACCCACACCCATCGCCCCTCCCCTGGGCCCTGAACCCACTTCTCACCTGAACTTCAGACTGAAGTTTGCATTCCCACTTTGGCTGGCGGGAGCTGCCTATAATCTATTACTCGTAGCCGACAAGAAAAACTCTGTACATGATATACCGTCTAGTAGCCATGTATGTATTCATTTTTACAGTCCAGGGGTAGCCAAATAGGCGAAAAGGACTTTCCCAACCTTAAAAAAAACAAGCAATGGTGAGCTGAACCCCAACAAATCGAAAACGACGGGGGCCCTAAGTTCTTTCTATGCAGATAATGTACCTTCACCTGCCATGTCTGTTTTTAATTTTGATTGCCTGTTATGGCAGTTAGCTAGTGTGCAGTTTGAAATGTAACTTTTTTGGCAGAGCCCCCTCTTCAAGGGGGCGGGAGCCCCCAGGGTTACCCATTTGTCTGTCTGCGCATGAGACTGTCTGACCTTGACGGAACCTGACACGTCAGCCAACGGTCTCTTACTATCTCCCTTCCGTCTTCCGTTGCCACCTGT
>JACBWV010000730.1:12098782-12119095 GCA_013435795.1 Chlamydomonas sp. ICE-L
TAAAGGTTCAGGAAAGGTAGCCCCTACTTCAGCTTAGTTAGGGATAGGGATTCGTGGTTGAGGTTTTCATTCGAAGGTTTAGGCTTTATGTGTTTTTAGGGGTTAGGGTCTAGGTGGGGTTAGGGTTTAGGTAAGTGGGGGCTAACTTAAGTGGGGGCTGCCTTCACCCTACATGTTGCAAGTGTTGTTGGAAGTGGCAGACGGTGAGCGGTCCAGAGTTGGCTTAAGAACCATGTAACAATTCCAAATCAGAATCTGACTTATGCAAGGGATGCGGCCACCAGTTTTGTGTTAGTAGTCACCCACCCAACCACCCACCCATGTAGCACTAGTAGCACCATTTCTCACTTCGGCTCTATTTTCTGTGCCAGTGGGTGAGGCACTCCCTACACCAGTCTCCTTTGAGTGCTAGTACAGTGTCCCCCCCCCCCCCCCCCCCCCCCTGCCCCCCAGCCTGAAGTGGGGGCTAACCCCCTCTTCCTGTTGCAAGGGTACGGCCACCAGTCTTGTGTTAGCAGTCTCTCACCCACCCACCCATGTAGCACTACTAGCACCATTTCTCACCTTGGCTCTATTTCTGTGAAAGTGGGTGAGGCACTGCCTACACAAGTCTCTTTGTGCTAGTACAGTCTCCCCCCCCCCCCCCCCCCCCCCCCCTCCCTCTCGTACCTGTTGCAGGGTATGCAGCCACCAGTCTTGTGTTAGTAGCCTCCCACCCTCCCACCCACCCATCTAGCACTACTACCAGTGTCCTTTGAGTGCTGGTACAGTGTCCCCACCCCCCAGCCTTGAGTGGGGGCTACTTTCCCCTACCTGTTGCAAGGGATGCGGCCACCAGTCTTGTGTTAGTAGCCTTCCACCCTCCCACCCATGTAGCACAACTAGCACCATTACTCACCTTGGCTCTACCTGCTGTGCCAGTGGGTGAGACAATACCTACACCAGTCTCCTTTGATAGCTAGTACACCCCACCCACCCACCCACACACCTGTTGCAAGGGATGCAGCCACCAGTCTTGTGTCAGTAGTCTCCCACCCACCCATGTAGCACGACTAGCAACATTTCTCACCTTGGCTCTACCTGCCGTGCCAGTGGGTGAGACACTACCTACACCAGTCTCCTTTGATAGCTAGTACACCCCACCCACCCACCCACCCACACACACACCTATTGCAAGGGATGCGGCAACCAGTCTTGTGTTAGTAGTCTCCCACCCACCCACCCACCCACCCACCCATGTAGCACAACTAGCACCATAACTCACCTCGTTTCTACCTGCTGTGCCAGTGGGTGAGACACTACCTACATCAGTCTCCTTTGATAGCTAGTACACCCCACCCACCCACCCACCCACACACCTATTGCAAGGGATGCAGCAACCAGTCGTGTGTTAGTAGTCTCCCACCCACCCACCCACCCACCCATGTAGCACGACTAGCAACATTTCTCACCTTGGCTCTACCTGCCGTGCCAGTGGATGAGACACTACCTACACCAGTCTCCTTTGATATTTTGCACCTTTCAACCTCTAAGAACACAATGTTTTTGGCGATTGTAACAAGAAGAAACAAAATCTACTCAATTGGAGGAAAACCGAATTGATATTAGTCAGGGATGAGATGAAAGACACACTAGTACAGTCCCCCCCCCCCCCCCCCCCCCCCCCCCCAAGCCTGAAGTGGGGGCTACCTACCCCCTACCTGTTGCAAGGGATGCAGCCACCAGCCTCCGCACTCACACCTGCCCTCTCCACGTCCGCGCTACTGCAAAGTCAAGTCCGTCTCACTCAAGCCGAGTCAATTTAAGTCAAGTGGTTCAATGGAAATGCACAGTAAGTGGGGGGCTACCTCCTCCCTACCTGCTGCAAGCAGGGTAGAACTAAGCGCGCGCGGCAGCACGGTGCCGCGCTGCCTTTTTGAGCCCCTCTGCGCGTTTCGCACAGTTTTTTCAACCCCCTGTGTGCGCAGCGCGCAGTTTTTGCGCTTTTTGCAGTAAATAGCGCTGACCAATTTGACGTTTGTGCGCTTAAAGCGCTGACCAATTTGGCAAGAAGTAGTACCCTGGCTGCAAGTGTTGTTGGAAGTAGCAGACGGTGAGCAGTCAAAAGTTGGCTCAAGAAGCATGTAACAATTCAAAATCAAAGTCTACCTGTTGCAAGGGAAACAATTCAAATTCAAAATCAAAATCTACCTGTTGCAAGGGATGCGGCCACCTGCCTGGCAGCCTCCGCACTCACACCCGCCCTCTCCAGGTCTGCACAAAGCTGCTGGTCATCACAGTGGCTACTGGAGACGGGAAGCAGCGTGTCAAACAGCACCTGCTTCTTCCCTTTGCTCTTCTGCTTCTTCCCTGTCACCCCAGCTTCCACACCCGGAGGCCCACCCCCAGCCCCAGCTCCAGCCCCAGCTCCTGCTCCACACCCAGATCCAGATCCAGCCTCCCCTCCCTTGCGCCCCGTGGAACATGACTGCATGTCCTCGCTCCATTTGCAGCTGAAGCGCCAGCGTTCAAAGGCCAGCAGTGGCACAGTCTGAATGCCAAGCTGTGCGCATGATTTAGCCAGCAGCTTCCGCAAGCGTGCGCACAAGGCTGCGCGATGTTGCTCCATGGCTAGTGCGCATGCTCCGCTGATCACGCTCTGCTTGCTCACCTGGTTTTAGTGCGTTTTGGTGCATTTTGGTGGGTTTGGTGGGTTTGATAGAATTGGCATTTATTTTAAGCCAGCAGCTTACGCAAGCGTGCGCACAAGGCTGCGCAATGTTGCTCCATGGCTAGTGCGCATGCTCTGCTGATCACGCTCTGCTTGCTCACCTGTTTTTGGTGGGTTTTGGTGGGTTTTACGGGTTTGGTGGGTTTTACGGGTTTGGTGGGTTTGATAGGTTTGCCGTTTTTGATGCGTTTTGGTGGGTTTGATGGGTTTGCTGTTTTTTGTGCGTTTTTGTGGGTTTGATGTTTTTGGTGGTTTTTTGTGGGCTTGATGGGTTTGATGTTTTTGGTGGGTTTTGGTGGGTTTGATGGGTTTGATGGGTTTGGTGGGTTTGGTGGGATTGAGGGGTTTGACGAGTTTGGTGGGTTTGATGGGTTTGGTGGTTTGTTTTGCGGGTTTGGTGGATTTTGGTGGGTTTTGGGGGAAGAAATACGCGGAATATGAAATAGTGTAGGTAATAAAGAAGTGTGTGTTCATAAACGGATAGCAAAATGTGTAGTAATGAGAGTGTTGTTCGACCGGCATGGTAACTGGACTCTAGGTGTGATGTAAGCCCGTCCATCGCATACTTACGAGGCGGTTCCCTTTATACCCACTGGGCACGTCCTTAGAGATCATTGTGTGACAATTCTTGGATGTTCACGTTTTCATTTTTTATTTTGAGACTGTTGTGTAGCTCCGTTGGTTTTGGAGGACGAAACATGTGGATTATGAAATGTGTATGGAATAAAGAATTGTGTATGCATGTGAATGTGTCTGTGTCCTTAACTTCGAGGCCAGTGGGCATTGCTTTGACCCAATAGACAAGGAGAACGGAAGAGGTTCACTATTGCACACTTATACACCAACAGTTCTGTGGCTCCGAAACCGCTGATCTCGAAGTGTGCTTGTGGAGCTGGCATACACATAGGGACCGGAAAATCGTATGATGTTGACCAAAAGCGAGTATGACATCATATGATCCAATACATCATTCCATCATTTGATATCGTATATAATAGTAACTTTGGCCTAGTCAAACTCATAGAATATGATATAATATGATGACATGATGTCATATGATATCATATTGCCGTTCCCTACTTCTACACCAAGGGTTCAGTGGCTCCGAAACCGCTGATCTCGAAGTGTGCTGGGAGAGTTGGCATACATATGGATACAAGCCGATAAAAGTAATGATAACGCCTGGTAGGGCGTGGTATTAAGGGAGCCCCATCTTACTGCGGTAGGGAACGAGCTGCTACTACTTTACCTGGACAAAGCTACCATGGTAGTTGTAAGGGACCGCGAACACTGAAGTGCACTCGTAGGGATTCGAACCCCGCACCTTTATTATTTAAACGAGCTTTGCCATTGGGCCATTCGCTGAAACGTGATTAAAAATATGGATATATACCCTTAACCCTTAACATGTGGATAATGAAATGTGTATGGAATAAAGAAGTGTGTATTAATAAACGGACAATAAAATGTGTGTTATAGAGAGCATGGTGTAGCAATGTAGAAAAGTTCAGTCGCAAGAACACTAGGATCTAGAGCCTGGGGAAATGGAGAGAGAGAGAGAGAGAGAGAGAGAGAGAGAGAGAGAGAGAGAGAGAGAGAGAGAGAGAGAGAGAGAGAGAGAATGATACGTTTTGCATTGGTAGGTGACGTACTGGAGTATGGCAGGTTACGTATTGTGAGTATGAAATGTATGTACTTTATCTGCCATAGTGTTGACTAGTTGAATGATTCCTAATTTTGACATTGGTGTTTATCTTTACTGCGCGGCTGGGCCGCAACTTAGTAAACACAGTTAAAACCGTTTAACACTGTCACCAATGTTTAACACTGTTAACAACGTTGAACACTGTTATCAATGTTTCACACCATTTACATCGTTGAACACTGTTCACCAGAATGATGTGTTATGGGTGTTTCAACCTTGCCATATCCCACACACCTACCACCTGTGTGTGTCATGCATCTGTCTCGAGGTTGCACGGCCCATGTCACTTCCATGCCCCCACTTGAGGTAGGGGGGGAGTTAGACCCCGCTCAAGTTAGCCCCCACTCACCTACACCGTAAAGCCACCTAGACCCTTAACCCTACAGCCACCTAAACCCTAAAACTTTGAATCAAAACGTAAACCACGAGACCCTAAATCCCCTAAAATTACGTGGGGGCTAACTTAAGAGGGGGCTAACTTCCCGCCCCTCCTAGCATGCCCATGCCCATATGCATGCATGGCTGTTGTTGTTACAGTCCAGGGTTTGGCCAATTGGCTGAGGGGACTTGCCCAACCGTGACAGGAGGGGCTAAAACGAAAAAGCACTGACGAACTGAACCCCAAACAATCATTTTACTGACAAGAGAAGACCCTTCGGATGTTGTGGAGCGGACTTGCTGGAGTGAAGTTGCCCGAGCTGGGGTGGAGTTGACTTGGGTCAACTATGGCCTGTCTACGACAAAATAATGTATGTGCCATGGGTAGGGAACGTCAAATCATATGATGTTGACCAAAGACGAGTATGATTTCATATGATATCATACAAAAATCATATGATTTAATATCACATGATATGGTTCCCCAGGCCAAAGTTACCTAGTCAGACCGCCGGCATCATATGATATCATATGATGACATGATTTCATATTGCCGATCCCTAGCCATGGGTAGCCTATTAGGAATGATTATTCGAGGTTGGGCAGGCCCCTTCAGCCTATTAGGCGTGATGATTCGAGGTTGGGCAGGCCCCTTCAGCCTATTAGGCGTGATGATTCGAGGTTGGGCAGGCCCCTTCAGCCTGTTAGACGTGATGATTCGAGGTTGGGCAGGCCCCTTCAGCCTACTAGGAATGATTATTCGAGGTTGGGCAGGCCCCTTCAGCCTATTAGGCGTGATTACTAGAGGTTAGGCTGGTCTCTTCAGCCTATTCGAGGTTGGGCAAGTCCCTTCAGCCTATTAGGCTTGATTATTCGAGGTTGGGCAGGCCCCTTCAGCCTATTAGGCGTGATGATTAGAGGTTGGGCAGGTCTCTTCAGCCTATTGGAGGTTGGGCAGGCCCCTTCAGCCTATTCGAGGTTGGGCAGGTCCCTTCAGCCTATTGGAGGTTGGGAAGGTCCCTCCAGCGTGTTAGGCTACCCCTGGACTGTGACCAACAACATCTGCCATGCCCCAATGCCCCATGTATCAACCATACAGTGTTGCAGACAACCCATGTATCACACATGGAGCATTGTATACAGCCCATGCATCAACCATGCAGTGTTGCAGAGAACCCATGCATCAGACACGGAGTATTGTATACAACCCATGCATCAACCATGCAGTGCTGCATCATCTTCATCACCATCATCATCTCCCTCCCCCACACCCTTCCTCACTCACTCAGCCCCTCACTCCCTCACTCACCGGCCATGGAGATTTCGAACCCGGCTGCAACGAGAACACCGAGTGTAGGCACGCCTTGGCCCCACGCAGGTCTGCTCGTCGAACGGACTCCTCCCCTCGGCCCTCCTCCACCGCATCAGTGGTGCTGTGCGCTGCCCACAGGGTCTTCCTCCACCCTGCCTTAGCCTGCTCTGCCTGCCCCGCGTCCTCTCCGGCCGAGACGGGGGGCGACGGTAGCTTTCTTTTCTTCCGTTTGTGCGGGGATGGAGGGGACATATCGGGGGAAATAGCTGGCGGGGTAGGAAATGATTGTTCACGAGGAGCAACCGATCTGAGCAAACGATCTGAGATCTGAGACCACGCCAACTTGATGCGTCCCTCCCCAGCACATCACATCAACTCCTTCCGATCATGGGTACAAATATTCCACAGCATGTCCGCGCAGGCTGCCCCTCCCCCGATCTCCGTCCTTCGAGGCCATCGTGACGCAGTACAGTGCATCGAGTTCTGGGGCCACGACCATCTTTTCACCGGGTGCGTTTCGGCCAACGGGATTTCTGTGTGCGTGTGATGCAAGATAAGTCATTGAGCAATAATAGGAACTGTAGGACTCAGAGGCCTGGCTGCTGTAACTGAGATCCAGGGGTAGCTAGTTCATTTGTAATGGTTTAATCCAGTTCAGTTCAGTTCAAGTTCAAGTTCAAGTTCAAGTTCAAGTTCAAGTTCAAGTTCAAGTTCAAGTTCAAGTTCAAGTTCCAAGGTGTAATTATGTCCCAGTCCATACATGCATGCACTAATGTGTAATTATGTCCCAGTCCATGCATACATGCATGCATATAATTGGCTACCCCCTGTACTGTAACTTACATACATGCATGCATATGATTGCTTAACCCCTGGAGTGTAACATACACAAATGCATGCATGGATGCATGCATGCGATCATGCAAACATATATACGCACAGGGATTCGTGTGCAATTGTGCTGAAGTCTAAGTCCTCACATGCATAGGGAATGGCAACTTATATTAGTGTTTAAAAAACTAATGTTAACTAATATTATTATAGTGTTTCTATAATATTAGTTTTACAAATAAATTCGAATTTCTGGTGAGACGGCTCGTCCAACTAATATTATATAATATTTTATAATATAATGTATTCACTAATATTACATAACATATCCGACCCCTACACATGTATGCATTGGCTACCCCCTGGTATCCAACAGACCATGGTGTGGACCCCAATATGGCAGGGATGCGTAAAGGCTTGCCCATTTGATTGAAGCCTAAACCCTAATCCCTAAAACCTAAACCCATGGTGTGTTCCCCAATATGACAGGGATGCTGAGGGATGCGTGAAGACTTGGAGCCTTGAATCTCGCAGACCTGTTAGTGAGCAACGGTAAGGACCAGGGTTTAGGATTCAGGGTTTAGGGTTCAGGTTTAGGGATGCGTGAAGACTCGGAGCCTTGAATCTTGAAGACCTGTTAGCGAGCAACGGTAAGGACCAGGGTTTAGGGTTCAGGTTTAGGGATGAGTAAAGACTTGGAGTCTTGAATCCTTGAAGACCTGTTAGAAAGCAACGGTATGGACCAGGGTTTAGGGTTCAGATTTAGGGATGTGTGAAAACTTGGCGCCTTGAAACTTGCCCCAGCGCAAGCGAACAGGATGGCCCCTTCAACCTCACGCCTCGTCATGTCGCGTAACATTTATTATCATGTATGGTTGGAGCATCCATGTAACGTACCATTCATCATGGTGCACGCCACTGTTTAGATATTTGTCGGAGCCTCCGCTATTGGGGGCGGGAGCCCCCAGGGTCACCGCGCTGTCCGTTTGAAGCAAGGCAACCCTGGCCCTAACTTTCTTGTAAACCCTGGCTTCTCTCCGCTGCAGTCGATCCCTTTTTTTGCCACCTGCTGCTTTGATAGCCAACACTCTCCGCCAATTTCCATGTCGCTTGCGACGCCTAGGACTTGTTGAGCTACTTATGGCAGCTTCCCGCCAGCTCTGATTACCATCCACTGGGTCAAATCCAGTGCTTGCAGCTGCATCGGAATGCTTGTCATATCAGCGTCCATACGCACTAGCTAGATTCAGGTTTTGGTTTCTTTGAAGAATGATATTTTGAATATTTGAATATTTGAATATTTTGAATATTTTGAATATAATATTTTATTTATAATATTATAGTTTGAATATTTGAATATGTTGAATTTTGAATTTTGAATACATGTTGAATTGATGTTGAATTATATTGCTTTTACTGCCTACGACTGCGGGCAGCCAAATTGATGGCTGGAGCCGTGTAGCCAAGTTCAAATGCATGTTCACTTTTACGTAATAAACACGTGGAGTTTCCAAATCAGCAATGCATGTATGTTTTTAACAGTCCTCCTTTTACGCAAATGTGTGTTACAGCCTAGGGGTAGGCAATTAGGCCGAAGGGTGTTGTTAAATATAGAAGCATCAAGAATAGTGTATAGGGTAACCAGAGGGGATAATTGAAACCATCTTAAGTGATGCACTATCACATGTGTAGGGAACGGCAACTATTATTAGTGTTTGAAAACATAATATTAACTAATATTATTGTAGTGTCACAATAATATTAGTTTTTAAAATGAATTCTAAATCCTGGTGAGGCGGCTCGTCCGTCTAACATTAACTAACATTCACTAGTATTATTAATTCACTAATATTAACGAACTTAGCCTTTCCCTTCACATGTGTGTATGTTACAGCCCAGGTGTAGGCAACTAGGCCAAAGAGATTTGCCCAACCTAAAATAAACAAGAGATCAGGTGGTTGGCCCCAGTGCAAGCAAACGGGCTGGCCCCCTCAACCTGACACCTCGTAATAAGGCGTACTATTTATGTATTTATATATCAAGCATGTCGAGGTAATTGACCAGGTTTTTGAGATGGGGCGGTGGGAGTGTTTGGCCCCAGCACAAGCAAACAAGCTGGCCCCCTCAACCTCACGCCTCGTAATAAGGCGTACCAGGCCCTGTGTGTGTGCGTGTTTACACCAGTACCCCGAGGCGTACTATCTATTTATGTATCAGTAATCACTGTACTTCGTACTGCTCCACTACAGGTATCACGATCCAAGCGCAGGGATCATAGCACTGCAGGTGCTCCCTCCAAGACGCACTGTACTTCGTACTGCTCCACTACAGGTGTCATGATCCAAACACAGGGATCATAGCACTGCAGGTGCTTCCCCCAAGACTCACTGTTCTTCGTACTGCTCCACTACAGGTGTCACGATCCAAACGCAGGGATCATAGCACTGCAGGTGCTTTCCCCAAGACTCACTGTACTTCGTACTGCTCCACTACAGGTGCCACGATCCAAACGCAGGGATCATAGCACTGCAGGTGCTCCCCCCAAGACTCACTGTACATCGTACTGCTCCACTACAGGTGTCACGATCCAAACGCAGGGATCATAGCACTGCAAGTGCTCCCCCCAAGGCTGCATAGTGATGCACCCCAGCTTATGAGGTAGGCAAGAAAGAAAAACGCCTTGAGGGGTGTGGTGTTAAGGGGACCCTCCCGTACGCCGCAGCTGGGGAAAGTAACCATAGGTAGGCCCGGGTAGGCAGTGATTTTTTTTCAAATCTGAAAGTGGAATTTTCTAGCTTTATGGTTATAGGCCTCCTCCAGGGACAGCGTGTTAGTGCTTTCTATAGCTTTTTATAGCTTTTTGTAGCTTTTCAGGGCGACGGAAGGCGAATTCTGACTATTTTAGCCAAACCCCTGCGTTGCCATGCAACGACGGAATGGCGACTCATTGGCAACGCGTCGTCGTAAAAAAATTAAAGTGGTGCCCGCTTTGTTGTTGTTGTCCTGACTTTTGTTTCAGTGCAATTTGCGAGGAACAAGCGGCTATAAACACGAGCAACATAGTAGTGGTTGGCCTGTGCCTGCTTTGTTGAAGCCTGGGTCGTGGTGCAACTGGGTCCGAAGCCCGGCGTGGGTGGGTGGTTCATGCAACAACAGAATGGCGATGCAGTGGCGACACGTCGTCAAAAGAAATCAGTTTTTTCAGGTTCTGGAAGAGGTTGTGTTTTTGGTAATTGTGAGACTCTTTGGTAGTTGGACCCAGTGAGAGTCCCTTAAATGTCGTGGTGCAACTGGGGGGCCTGGGGCTGGACAGTAATGGAGCACCATGGTGCTACTTGGGCGTACTGAAGGTAGCCCCAGAGGGATCTTATGTAGCGCCCTCAAACCACCAAATTCCTTGTACAGCACAAGCTCTACAAGTAGCACCTAAAAAAATACCCTGATCCTGTGCCCCCCCTCCCCCCCCCCCCCCCCCCCCCCCCCCCCCACACACACACACACACAAACACACACACTGTGCTATGTAGGAGTGACTACGCCGATCACATCGGTAAAATCCTTGAGACTAGGGCTAGCATACGAAAACCCATATTTTAAGGCAGAAATCCATATTTAAAAAACACATACGTCTACTGTGCAGCGCTGGGCGAGATGGAGTAACCAAGATATGGCAGATTCAGGACGATGGATGCTTAGGCAGGTGCGTTGTGTTGTCGACAGTTTTTTTTATTTCAGCTTTCTGTAGGCCAGGTTGAGTAGCTACATGGGCTACTCGAGCCTGAGTACAGGATTGTTGCATAGCCATCACATGGCGGAGCGTGACGTGCGGAGTCCCGGTGTGTGGGTGGGGGGTGGCTGGGAGGGTGGGTGTGTAAGTGGGGTGAGTGGGTGGGTGGGTGGGTGGGTTTAGGGTAACAACATAATGGTGACGCATCGTCAGAGGAAAATAAGATTTGTTCTGGTTCTGAAAGAGGTTGTGTTTCTGGTAACTGTGTGCCTCTTCAGTGGTTAGTCCCAGTGAAAGCAAACGGGCTGGCCCCCTCAACCTCACCCCTAATAATAAGGCGTACTATTACCATATTAGTTATTTACTGTGTGACTTAGTTTTCCGTTTTGGATACGCGTAGCCACTTGTTGGCAGCTTCCCTGGATATGTAGCCTAACCGAATGCAACCTAGTGCACCTGGCAGCTTGTCTGGATGTACATCCACTGGTGGGCAGCTTGTCTGGGTGTACATCCACTGTGTGGCAGCTTCCTTGGATGTACTGCCTAACCGAATGCAACCTAGTGCACCTGGCAGCTAGTCTGGATGTACGTCCACTGGGTGGCATCTTCCCAGGATGTACATCCTAACCGAATGCAACCTAGTGCACCTGGCAGCTTCTCTGGATGTACATCCACTGGTGGGCAGTTTGTCTGGCTGTACATCCACTGGGTGGCAGCTTCCTTGGATGTACACCCTAACCGAATGCAACCTAGTGCACCTGGCAGCTTGTCTGGATGTACATCCACTGGGTGGCAGCTTCCCTGGATGCGCAGTCTAACCCAATGCGAGCTAGTGCACCTGGCAGCTTCTCTGGATATACAGCCGTTCCGATGCTCTCAGCCACTTGTTTGCACTGTTTCTTATTGAGGCTACGTGTAGTCACTTGCTGGTACTGTTTCTTATTTAAGCTACGTGTAGTTACTTGCTGGTACTGTTTCTTATTTAAGCTACGTGTAGCCTCTTGTTGGTACTGTTTCTTATTTAAGCTACGTGTAGCCACTTGTTGGTGCTGTTTCTTATTTAAGCTACGTGTACTTACTTGCTGGTACTGTTTCTTATTTAAGCTACGTGTAGCCTCTTGTTGGTACTGTTTCTTATTTAAGCTACGTGTAGCTACTTGTTGGTGCTGTTTCTTATTTAAGCTACGTGTAGCCACTTGTTGGCGCTGTTTCATATTTAAGCTACACTTAGCCGCTTGTAGCCGCTGTTTCTTATTTGGAGCACACGTAGCCGCTTCTAGGCAGCAACCTTTTCCCGTCCTTAGTCCAAACCTGAAGCTAGCTAGTGCTTCTGAAAGCTTTATCACAGGCATATAAATGAAGCTTAAAGCTTCGAGCTTGACCCAATGGCTGGCTAATAGAAATGGACTGAAGCTTCTATGTGTAGCCGAAACAAAACAAAAGTGATTGTTGGCAGCTCCACTGGATGGCTGAATAAATAAATAAATAGTATATAAATATATAAATAAATAGTATAAAGAAATAAACAAATTAAAGTTATTTTCGTGCAACGCGTCACAAATTGAGCGACTCGGCGC
This sequence comes from Chlamydomonas sp. ICE-L, assembly GCA_013435795.1. NCBI lineage: Eukaryota > Viridiplantae > Chlorophyta > Chlorophyceae > Chlamydomonadales > Chlamydomonadaceae > Chlamydomonas > Chlamydomonas sp. ICE-L. Next base: position 12,111,023 of record JACBWV010000730.1, read on the forward strand.
GACCCCAGTGTGGTGCGCTGCCCCCAGGACTCTGTGGAGAGCAAAGCGCAGAGCCTGGGGGGGTGGGGGGGTATTTCTGACTAGTTTAGCCGGACCCATGCGTCGCCATGCAGCAACATAATGGCGACGCGTTCCACAATAAAACACAGTGCCCAGTACACCAGGAAGCTTGCTTGATCAGCTTTCTATCATGCCTGCAACCTCCGGGCTTATGCTTATGATGATGACGATTACATTTTTCCTGGTGCCCTGCTGGACTCCAAATGTGGCCACGGCTTGGCGGAGCCAGGGGGGGCTTAGCCCTGGGGCTGACCACGGGAGTGGTTATTATACGACTGATTATAGGAGACACGACTAGACTGATTACATATGACTAGGGAACGGCAAATCATATGATGTTGACCAAAGACAAGTATGATATCATATGATCTCATACAAAAATCATATGATTTCTTATCACATGATATGATGCCCCAGGCAAAAGTTACCTAGTCAGACCGCGGCATCATATGTTATCATATGATATCATATTGCCGATCCCTACATATAATATACTTGACCATAGGACTGATTATAATTATAACAGACACGACTACTGGACTGATCACATATAACAGACTTGACCATATGACTGATTATAACAGACACGACTAAAGGACTAATCACATATAACAGGCATGACCATAGGGCTGATCACATGTAACAGACTTGACCATATGACTGATTATAATTTTAACAGACTTGACCATAGGACTGATTATGCCTCGGAATAAATATAGGACTGATCACATGTAACAGACTTGACCATATGACTGATTATAATTTTAACAGACTTGACCATAGGACTGATTATGCCTCGGAATAAATATAGGACTGATCACATGTAACAGACTTGACCATATGACTGATTCTAATTATAGCAGACTTGACCATAGGACTGATTATGCCTTGGAATAAATAATGGACTGATCACATTTAACAGACTTGACTATATGACTGATTCTAATTATAGCAGACTTGACCATAGGACTGATTATGCCTAGGGGATAAATATAGGACTGATCACTTATAACAGACTTGACAATATAACTGATTATGTCTAGGGGATAAATATAGGACTGATCACATATAACAGACTTGCCAATATAACTGATTATGCCTAGGGGATAAATATAGGACTGTCTATGTGAACAACTGATTCTAACTAGGGAACGGCAATACGATATCACATGATGACGCCAGTCTGGCTAGGATACAGTTACCAGTTGTATACAATATCATATGATGCAATTTGTATGATATCTGTGTATACATATGTATATGTATATATATGTATGATATATGTGTGTACATATATGTATATGTATGGGTGTATGCATATATATGTATGATATATGTGTATGTATAAGAGAGCAGTATATATATAAGTGCTTTTTCATTTTTATATATATATATAAGTGCATTTTCTTTTTAAGCCCTTCCTATTACGGTCGGGCAAGTCCCTTTAGCCTATTTGGAAGCACTGTTTCTTTTTGGGGCTACATATATCATACAAAGGGACTTGCCCAACCGTAATAGGAAGGGCTTAAAAAGAAAAAGCACTGATGAACTGAAACAGTGTTTTTCCTAAGAATGATTTATCGCGCAAACCCGATTATTAATGTTTATATCCGTTTTGGTCCATCGCGCTCCCAGGTGTGGGTAATGTTTCCGGATTTCAGATCTCTGGGTGGAGCATCGCGCGTGCCATATACTTAATGTTTGCGTCTGTCAGATGCCTGGCTGGAGCATCGCGCGTGCCCTATACTTAATGTTTGTGGCTTGCGGATGCTTGAGTGAAGCATCGCGCTGCCAGATACTTAATGTTTGTGGATTGTAGGTACCTGGCTGGAGCATCGCGCAGGTCACCACCAGGTCGTGGTGACGTGGCCATGTGGGTGACATGGACGATGGACGGTCGAAATTAAAAAAGCTCACCAGCGCGCCTTGCTGCTCTCTTGCTCGCGATCAGGGCGTCTTGCTTGCTGAATTCTCAGAGTTAGTATGCATTGAATCCTGGAAGCTTGCTTGCAATTATTCGCTATTCTTATCATTGCTAGTGGCCCCGATCTTCGATTTGTGCTGAGCCCTCTATCTGCCTTTGACCTCTCAGCCTCATTAAGCGAATACCTCTTTCCATGGATATATTTCTAGACCTCCGATTCCACTAAGTGGCTGCGACCAGCGCGCCTTGCTGCTCTCTTGCTTGCGATCAGCGTGCTTGCTTGCTGAATTCTCAGACTCAGTGTGCATTCAATCCCCAGCCCAATTTTTGTGGAACCACTTGTAAGCAATATCGGGCGTGCCAGATACTTAATGTTTATGCTTTTCCAAATTTACACCTGGGCATTGGGCAGCCATATACCTAATGTTTCTGCCCCACCAAATTCTACACCAGGGCATCGGGCTGCCATATACTTCATGTTTATGGCCAAATCCTTAGGAAAAACGCTGAACTGAACCCCAAACAATTGTTTAATCGACAGGGGCCTTGAGTTCGTGCTACTGTGATAATTCCAATTGGCTACCCCCCGGGCAGTAACAAGAATACTTGAACCTGGACTTGGTTACGTGCTTCAGCCACCATTATTATTAAGTCTCCCTTGACTCCGTCAAGCCGAGGGCACATTTAAAGTCCCGTAGGGCACCAGGAAAAATGTCATCATCATCATTATCATCATCATCATCATCCTCCTCCTCCTCCTCATCATCATCATCATCATCATCATCATCATCATCATCATCATCATCATCATCATCATCATCATCATCATCATCATCATCATCATCATCATCATCATCATCATCATCATCATCACTATCACCATCACCATCACCATCACCACCATCATCATCATTATTATTAACAGAAATACATTGTACCACCACTGCAGCTCTCCTGTCGCCATCATCGACTCTGGATCCTTCAGCTTTTGCCGCCCAGCCTCCCTAAGTGCACCACCAGCCACGACAGACTGCCGCCCTTCCGTGTCATCCTCCATCTCTTCTTCAAACGCTCTAGCAGCACCTGCATCCCATCTCCCTCCTCCCTCTTCATCCCATCTCCCTCCTCCCTCTTTATCCCATCTCCCTCCTCCCTCTTCATCCCATCTCCCTCCTCCCTCTTCATCCCATCTCCCTCCTCCCTCTTCATCCCATCTCCCTCCTCCCTCTTCATCCCATCTCCCTCCTCCCTCTTCATCCCACCCCCCACCTCCCTCCCCATCCCATCCCCCACCTTCCCTCCCCCTCCCATCCCCCACCTCCCTCCCCATCCCATCCCCCACCCTCCCTCGCCATCCCATCCCCCACCTCCCTCCCTATCCCATCCCCCACTCCCTCCCCATCCCATCCCCCACCTCCCTCCCCATCCATCCCCCACCTCCCTCCCCATCCATCCCCCACCTCCCTCCCCATCCCAGCCCCCACCTCCCTCCTCCGTCCCATCCCCCACCTCCCTCCCCATCCCATCTCCCTCCTCCTCCCCATCACCATCCCCCACCTCCCTCCCATCCCATCCCCCACCTCCCGCCCATCCTCCCCCACCTCCCTCCACATCCCTCGTCCCATCCCCCACCCTCCGCGCCATCCCATCCCCCACTTCCCTCCCCATCCCATCCCCCACCTCCCCTCCCTATCCATCCCCCACCTCCCTCGCATCCCTATCCCCACCTCCATTGCCATCCCATCCCCCACCTCCCTCGCCATCTCCCAGCCCCAACCTCCTCCCTATCCCATCCCCCACCCCCTCCCCATCCCATCCCCCACCGCCCCTCCCCTCCCATCCCCCACCTCCCCCCATCCCTCCACCACCGTCCCGTCCCCATCCCATCCCCACCTCCCTCCCCGTCACATCCCCACCTCCCCGCCCCGCCCATTCCCTCCTCCTCTCCCCATCCATCCCCCACCGCCCTCGACATCCCATCCCCCACCTCCCTCCCATCCAGCCCCAACCTCCCTCGACATCCATCCCCCACTGCCCTCCCATCCCAGCACCCACCTCCCTCCCTATCCCATCCCCCACCTCCCTCGCCATCCCATGCCCTACCTAAACCCCTCAACCCTCGCTCCAGTCCTGAATGCACATCCCACACATAGCCAACAGCTAGGTGCACATCCACCCCATGCACCACAACTAGGTGCATATCCACCACCAGCACCACAACTAGGTGCATGTCCACCACCAGCACCACAACTAGGTGCAAATCCACCCCATGCACCACCAGCACCACAACTAGATACACATCCAACCCATGCACCACAACCGCAACCACATACCCAAGCAATGGACACGAGCTCTACCTCAATCCCAAGGGAACCGGGCTGGCTGCCAGGTGGTATAGTGGCGTGTGCTGGCAAGGAGGCTGGGGAGGATTCAACTATGGGATGTGTCTGTCCTACCTCCTTCAAGGTATGACTGTACTACTAATACCTATAATAATAATAATAATTATACTCATAATCATCATCATCATCATCATCATCATCATCATCATCATAATAATAATAATAATAATAATAATAATAATAATAATAATAATAGAGAGTAATAATAATAATAATAATAATAATAATAATAAGAGTAATAATAATAATAATAATAATAATAATGATAATAATGATAATAATAATAATAATAATAATAATAATAATAATAATAATAATAATAATAATAATAATAATAATAGTAATAGTAATCATCATCATCATCATCATCATCATCATCATCATCATCATCATCATCATCATCATCATCATCATCATCATCATCATCATCATCATCATCATCATCATAATAATAATAATAATAATAATAATAATAATAATAAATGGCGTATACTATATCAATAATATATAAACATATATTGGTGTATACTATATCAATAAATAAATACAACATGTAGTGGTGTGGGCTGGCCGAGCGGTTGGAAAGATTCAACTATGTGACTGTTACATCTCACTCAAGGTTAGACTAGAATACATAAATATGTAAATGAATAATAACATATATTGACGTATACTATGAGATATACACATAAATAAATAAAATATGTAGTGGTGTGGGCTGGCCGAGAGGCTGGAGAGATACAACTATGAGATGTGAATGTTACACCTCCCTCACGGTTTGATTATAATACATAAATATATACATTACATGTATATTGGAGTATAATATGTAAATAAATAATAATATATATTGGTGTATACGGGTGTGTACAATGAGGAATATTAGTAAATAAATAACATATTTAGTGGTGTGGACTGGCCAAGAGGCTGGGGATATTTAACTATGGGGTGTGCCAGTCATACCTCCAAGGCATGACTATAATTAAATAATAATAACAATAATAATAATAATAATAATAATAATAATAATAATAATAATAATAATAATAATAATAATAATAATGATAATAATAATAATAATAATAATCTATATATATATTAAGAAATCATGGCGGTCGTGGTCGCGGTCGCGGTCGTGGTCGTGGTGTCATCGCGTAACCGACTTCACCGACTTCCCGCCCAGCCAATTCCCGCCGAGCCTATTCCCGCTCAGCCAATTCCCGCTTTTAATCCCTCCTGCTTCAACTTCTGCCTGATTTGGCCTCCTGCGAATTCTGCCTTATGCAACCTTCGCCTCCTGCGTATTCTATCCGTTGCGCATATCCCGCCCGATTCTCCTTTTCCCTTTCCTCCCGCCTGAGTTCATCCACCTGATTTCGGTAGCGCTGCAGTTCGTCTTCCTACAAGCTTTTCCCCCCTGCATCTCTGCAAGACCTTTCCCTTGCGTTAAGAGACCTGTCGCTGCGCACAACGGGAGGTGACGTGGTGAGTCAGACGACCTGTCAGAAATGTCCGAATCGCATCCATCCCATGTCACAAACTTGACTGCAAATTCTCCCCACTGCATTGAGAAACATGTCGCTCCGCATTGTGCCATAGCAATTACGCATCAAAGTTGACCGAATGAAAAATCTCTCTGAGAATTCTCGCCCTAACTTGACTGAACATCTAAAATCAGCAACTTGACTGCAACTTCTTCCCACTGCAACGAGAAATATGTCGTCGCTGTGAATTGTGCTATAGCAAGCACGCGGCAAAGTTGAATGGATGAACCTAGTGATGTTTCCAAGTCTCAGATTGAGTTGACTTCGGGAGCAGTTGCGGTGAACAGGATTGTTCTTCGACCGAACTGAATACATGCTCGCTAAGAAGAAGCTTTAGTTATGTACAGTTGCGATATCAACGTAATATTCTATAAGATATCCCAGTTGCGCAGGTTCAGCTTTTTCAGTGGGGTCGACTATCGATCATAGCTGAGGTGACAGGGAAGCAGGTCCGATGCTTTTAGCGGAGTCGGATGATGCGCAAACGTTGTCGATGCTCTTCGTCCCGTATGCCTTTCAGCTATGGCAAAACCCACAGCTGAAGTGGAGGGAGGCAGATATGGAGTGTGTGTGTGCTGGTGGGTGCGTGTATGAGGGAGGGGAGGGATGAAGAGTGGGGAGAGGGTGGGGGCTGGTGGGATGGCTGGGGTGGGGGAAGGGATAAGGATGGAGTCAGGAAATATGTCAGGAGAGTAAGGGAGTATGTTTGTGGGTGGGGGTACATGGTTGGGTGGGTGGGTGGGTAGGTGGGGGGGGAGATAACTGGGGGGGGGGGGGGGGGGGGGGGGGGGGGGGGGGGGGATAAAAGGGATATGCGTCCCTCAATGTTTGAAGTTGCATGCACTGCAGAGAAAACCTCTTTGCAACCCAGCCCAAAACAGGTGTGGGCCAACGGGAGGGGAGGGGGGAGGGGGCGGTTAATGGTTTGGTGGTGGTGGTGTGTGAATGAGGGGGGGGCTTCAAGTGTAAACCATTATGTAACCAGCCCCAAATAGGTGTGGCCAAAGGCCAAACGGGCATCGTACTATGATCAGGGGGGGGGGGGGGGTCTTGAGAGTGAGAGTAGGTGTGAGCAGGTGTGAGAGTAGGTGAGAGTAGGTGTGGCCACCGGCCACACGGGCTACTGTACTAGTAATAATAATAATAATAATAATAATAATAATAATAATAATAATAATAATAATAATAATAATAACAATATTAATATAAATAATAATAATAAAAAAAATGGCGTATACTCGGGAATATTATCATTCATTAAAAAGGCTTGGGAGATTCAACTTTGGGATGTGACTGCCATGCTTCCCTCAATGTATGACTAAAATGAATAAATAAAAAAATTAGATAGTATGCCTTATTATGAGGCGTGAGGTTGAGGGGCCAGCCAAGAGGCTGGAGAGATTGAACTAGGGGATGTGGCTGTCGTACCTCCCTCAAAGTATGACTAAAATGAATACATAAAATATATAGTATGCCTTATTATGAGGCGTGAGGTTGAGGGGTGCAGCCAAGTGGTGAACTTGATGGGTAATGTGCTCGGGCTACTGTTTTCTTTTTGCGTGTCGCGCCGCCATTCAGTCGCTGCATGGCGATGCACAGGTCTGGCTAAACTAGTCTGAAATGCCCCTCCAGCCCCCCCGGGCTCCGCGCTCTGCGGGGTTTGGAGGGCAGTGCGGCGCAGTGCGGTCATATCAAGTCGCTCAATTTGAGACGCGTCGCACAAATAAAAACAGTGGTGTAACGGATGGGTAATGAGCTCAGGCCACTCCCAGGGCTAATCTCTTATGTGGGATGACGATTTAATTGTAATTGTATACTTAAGTGATCACTGTAGCACGAACTCAGGGCCCCCGCCGGTAAAACAATTGTTTAAAGTTCAGTTCATCAATGTTTTTTTCTTTTAACCCTTCCTGTCACGGTTGGGCAAGACCCTTTAGCCTAATTGGCCCACCCCGGGACTGTAACGATATACATACAAGGGTCTTAATCTAAGTCAGGCCACCCCTGGGGGCGACTATTTTAAGTGGTGCAAAATTTGAGTTGTTTTCCTAAATTCAGGGAACAGGTTTCTTATCTTCAAACTCAATGGGGGCCAGAAGGCCACCTCTCTCTCCTCCGCTCTTCTCTCGCCTCTCGCTCTCTC
>JACBWV010000730.1:12127017-12181718 GCA_013435795.1 Chlamydomonas sp. ICE-L
GGGATGTCCCATGCATGTCTGTTCTGGTATGTATGTCTTTCTGTCTTTATGTAGAAGTGTATGTTGTCAGTCAATGTTAATGTCAGTTCTAGATCTGTCTGTACGTATGTTTTCAGTCACGGGTTCGGTACACATAGGCTAAAGGATACTTACCCACCCGAGAACAGGCGGGGCTAAACAAGAACCGGCAGAAACCACTCCCATCTGCAAGTTTGGACTTGACAACCAACCTGCCGGTGGCTTGAAATGGAAGCTGGATGGTAACTGCCATGCGTAGACAAAAAAAAAGATCAGTGAAACAAACCCTCCCGTCCACCCTCCCGTCAACACCTATCGAGATACCCGGTCCAGCCCCCCCCCCACCGCCCCCCCCCCCACCGCTGGCAACCTAAAAAAGAGAGTAAAAGAAATACGATCAGCTCAATCAATTAGAACCCCTAACGACAGAACACCCCAACACACCACAAACACCGCAAGCCCACGCGAACTGAGCAAAAGCCAAAGGAAATCTCAGCTCCCCTACCAGCCCCCCCCCCCCTCCTGGACCAACACAACGAAGCAGGGGACTGAGCATAAGCCCGAACCTACTCCGAATCTCCAAACAAAAAAACACCCAGCCCCTGGACACCGGGAAACCTCTCAGCAACACCCATAAAACCAGCCACCTAGGCACTACCGCACCACAACTCTCCTCGCCAAACCCCGCACTGCAACTCTGCATAACCCACATCGACACGGCCGCGACCCCCCCCCCCCCCAAGACGCCCAACCCCCCACCCCCGAAGGCCGCGCGGAGACGATGCCCCTCCTCAGCACCCACCTGCCCCGACCAACCGCCCCCCAGGGGGGGGGCCCCCCTGCACCTCGGCAGCACCCCTACCCCACCCCCCCCCCCCCCCCCCCCCCACCTGCACTCGTCAGGCACCAACCGTCCAGGCCCCCCACCCCCCCCACCCCTGGCACCTCTCAGCACCCCTACCAGCCCCCCCCCCCCACCCCCCCCACCCCTGGCAACCTCTCTCAGCACCCCTACCAGCCCCCACCCCCACCCCCCCCCCACCCCCTGGCACCTCTCAGCACCCCTACCAGCCCCCACCCCACACCCCCACCCCCCTGGCACCTCTCAGCACCCCTGCCAGCACCCTCCTGGCACCTTCCCAGCACCGCGCCCTCCTGGCGCCCCTCCCAGCCCTGCACCCTTCCCGGCACCCTCCTGGCACCCCTCCCAGCTCAGCACCCTTCCCGGGACCCCTCACAGCACCAAACCCTCCCAGCTCGCACCTTCCCCTATCAGCCACCAGAATGGCGAGATCCACATCGATGTGCCCAAGCTTCTGCTCAAGCACCGCCATACTGGCATCCCGATCGTCCAGCAGCTGCTTCAAATGAGCCGTGTTAGCATCAGCTGAGACATGTAAGCCTTTCCACTTGCGCTTCTTCTCACGCTTGCGCTCAAGGGCGTCGCCTAGCTCATCTACCTTTTTCCGCTGCGCCTCGATCTGCAGCTCAAGCCCAGAGTTTCGGGTGCGCTCTAGACGCACTTCGCTTTGAATGCGCTTTATCTCCAAGTTGAGCATTTCCTCCTTTCGTCGGAATTTGTCCTTGATTGCTGCCATCTCTTGCAGGTTTCGCTCCATTTTCTTCACAACCTCCATGCGCTCATCGATCACGGAGCGGAGCTGAGTGGCGTGGCAGGGTGGACAGGAGTTGGGGCATGGACAAACAAACAGGCAGGCGGGTGGGCGGGTGGGCGGGTAGCCATGCGGGCGGGCAGGCGGTCAGTGAGTCAGTGAGTCAGTGAGTCAGTGAGTCAGTCAGTCAGTCAGCCAGTCAGTGCGTGAGTGTGTGTGTGAGAGTGAGTGAGTGAGTGAGTGAGTGAGTGAGTGAGTGAGTGAGTGAATGAGAGAGTGAGTGAGTGAGTGAGTGAGTCAGCCAGGCGGCCAGGTTGGCAGGCAGTCGGGCAGCCGGGCTAGCAGGCAGGCAGAATCTATGATAACACCCACAGTCACTGTTTTATTTTGGGGCTATCCAAAGCAGCTTCTTGGCAGCTCCCTTTCCCTGTCCTTGAGCCAAACCTGAAGCTGCATAGTGTACCCAAACAATCACATGGCAGGCATTCCAATGCAGCTTCAAGCATTATGTTTGACCCAGTGGCTGGCTAATGGAGCTGGCGGGAAGCTGCCACGAGTAGCCCAGAAATGAAACACTATCCATAATCATCTCCTACCTTGGCCTCCAATGACTGCAAGCTTTTATAAACCCGAAACCCTAAACCCCCACATTTTCTTCTAGAGAATGTAAGCTCTTATAAACCCTAACCCCCCTAACCCCTGCTTTGTCCTCCAGAGACTGCAAGCTCTTATAAACCCTAACCCCCTAACCCCTACCTTGTCCTCCAGAGACTGCATGCTCTTACAACCCCCTAAACCCTACCTTGTCTACCAGAGACTGCATGCTCTTACAAAACCCAAACCCTACCTTGTCCTCCAGGGACTGCATGCTCTTACAACCCCCTAAACTCTACCTTGTCTACCAGAGACTGCATGCTCTTACAAAACCCCAAACCCTACCTTGTCCTCCAGAGACTGCATGCTCTTACAACCCCCTAAACCCTACCTTGTCTACCAGAGACTGCATGCTCTTACAAAAACCAAACCCTACCTTGTCCTCCAGAGACTGCAAGCTCTTATACAGCCGCATCACTTCATTTTTCTCAAAGCCAAGGCTCTCAGTCGCTTGCGCCAGTAAATTGACCTTAGAGACAAGTTCTGTCTCCAATCTCATGACGTCCAACTTCATGTTCTTCAATGAGGTGGTGAGCTCCAGTAACTGGCTCTTTGCTTCTTGCAACTGTTTCAACGCCTCGTCGAGTTGATCCGAGTTGTGGCGCGCCTCTTGTGCACATCGTTCTGAGTTGTCTTTCTCCATCAGAATCTCGGTGGACAGGTCAGAAACCTGGGGGGGGGGGGGGCAGGAGGAGGGTGCGGAGGGTGCAGAGGGTGAGGGGCGTGAGGGGGGAAGGAGAGCAGGAAGAAGGAGGTTGACAAGGGGGGGGGGGGGGGGGGGGGGGGGGGGGGGGGGGGGCATAGGAGGGTGTGGTTGATCTGAGTTGTGGCGCGCCTCTTGGGCTCATTGCTGCGGGTTGTCTTTCTCCATCAGAATCTCCGGTGACAAGTCGGAAGCCTGGGGGTGGGGGTTTAGGGTCTAAGGTTTTAGGGTTTAGGTTTAACCCTGAGGCTTAAGAACCTTTTCCCTCTGAAGCATCGATCTCGCCATCTGGTTGGTGTACAATTGTTGGTGCACAACGCACCCACGGCCACGTGTAGCCCCCCCCCACCCACCCACCCACCATTTTTTGTGTCTCATGTTGTTGATGATGATGATGATGATGATGATGATGATGATTATGATGATGGTGATATTCATAAAGGTGATGATGATGATTATGGAGATGATAATGATGATGATAGTGATAATGATAATGGTGATACAAATTGTGGACATTGTTAGGATATTGTCAATAGTGACACTAGAAACCTGTTGTGTTGAAATAAACAATGCTCTTCTATCCTTGAAGCAAGGCACTCAGCCAAACACACCCACCACCCTCACACCCACCATCTCACCCCCTTGCACCCACCACCCACCCACCCTCCCTTACAGCAACCTGGCTTGCCGATCTGCTTCTGTTTTCCCTAGCTTCTGTTGCAGTTTAGCATGCTGACACATGGCACGCAGCCACACCCACTCACCACCCTCACACAAACACACTCCTTCCCTCGCACACACCCACCGACCACCCTCACACAAACACACTCCCACCCTCACCCCCACCACCCACCCACCCACCCCTCACCTTTCCTTCTAGCAACCTGGCTTGCTGATCTGCCGCCCCTAGCTTCAGCTGCAGTATAGCGTGCTGACACTGGGCACGCAGCCACAACCACTCACCACCCTAACACACACACCCTCCCTCCCTCGCCCACATCAACCACCACCCTCACCCCTCACCTTCCAGCAACCTGGCCTGCCGATCTGCCGCCACCAGCTTCAGCTGCAGCTCTATATGCTTGGATCGCTCTACAGCGATCCTCCACTGAAGCACCGACCTCGCAGTCTGGTTGCAGTACAACGCAACCATGGCCACACATAGCCCTCCAAATAAACAAAGCTCACCTTTCCTTCCAGCAACCTGACCTGCCGATCAGCGGCCCCTAGCTTCAGCTGCAGCTCTTCATGCTTCGATCGCTCAACTGCGATCCTCCTCTGAAGCACCGACCTCGCCGTCTGGTTGCAGTACAATGCCCCCATGGCCACGGACATGCCCTTGCTCATCTGTGCAGACACCCACTGTGAGTTTTCATACTTGCTGCTCAATTCAGCTATCGTCGCATCCCTCGTCGCCAGTGTTGCGTACAAATCCTTCATATCAACACTCATTTCCTCCCTCTTGGCCACTATGTCTTTGATCATGTTCTCAAGGTCTGCAACTTGCTCGTTCAACCGCACGATTTCAGTCTCTGCTGCCTTCTTTTCTTTGGTTGTCTGATACAGTGTCGCCATGCTGGTGTCCAGCTCTTCTTGTAGTCTATTGCTTGTCTGCAGCTGCCCCTCTAGCTCATACTTCAGCCTGTCAACCTGGTGTTGGTGTTGTTAATGTTGTTGTTGGTGGTGTTGGTGGTGTTGTTGTTGTTGTTCGTGTTGTTTTTGTTTTTGTTGTTTTTGTTGTTGTTGTTTTTGTTTTTGTTTTTGTTGTTGTTGTTGTTGGTGGTGGTGGTGGTGGTGGTATTGTTGGTGTTGGTGAGTGTTTTTGGTGTTTGTATTGTTTGTGTTTGTGTTCTTGTTGTTGTTGTTGTTGTTGTTGTTGGTGGTGGTGTTGGTGGCATTGTTTGTGTTGGTGAGTGTTTTTGGTGTTTGTATTGTTTGTGTTTGTGTTGTTTGTGTTGTTTGTGTTTGTGTGTGTGTTTTGGTGTTTGTGTGTGTGTTGTCGGCGTTGTTGGAGCTGTTGGTGTTGTTGGTGTTTGTGTTGTTGGTTTTGGTGTTTGTGTGTGTTTTGGGTGTTTGGATGTATTTTTGGTGATTGTGTTGTTGGCGTTGGTGTGTGTTGTTGGTGGTGATGCTGTTGATGGTGTTGTAAATTGTGTTGTTGGTGTTGTTGGTGTTAGCGATAGTGTTGATGTTGGTGTTGGTGGTGTTGGTGGTGGCGATAGTGTTGTTGGTGGTACTACAAGCATAGACAGACGCACCTACTTCTGAGAGGACTGCAGCTCCTTCATAGTGGAATCCAGATTGTTGTTGCTGTTGTTGTTGTTGTTGTTGTTGTTGGTGGTGGTGGTGGTGGTAGTGGTTTGTGTTGTTGTTGTTGTTGTTGTTGTTGTTGTTGTTGTTGTTGTTGGTGGTGGTAGTGGTGGTGGTTTGTGTTGTTGTTGTTGTTGTTGGTAGTGGTTAATGTTGTTGTTGTTGGTGGTATTGGCGTTGGTGGTGTTGGTGTTAGTGCTGTGGGTGTTGGTGTTGGTGGTAGTATTTCAAGCATAGACAAAGACATACCTCCTTCTGGGAGAACTACAGCTCCTTTGTGGTGAAATTTAGCTTGGAGTTGTTTGTGTTGGTGTTGTTGGTATTGTTGATGTTGTTGGTTTTAGTGTTTGTGTTGCTGGTGTTGTTGGTGTTGTTGTTGGTGGAGTTGTTGGTGTTGATGTTTGTGTTGTTGTTGTTGTTGTTGTTGTTGTTGTTGTTGTGTTGGTGTTATTGGTGTTGTTGGTTTGTGTTGTTGTTGTTGTTGGTGGTGCCGTTGTTGTTGTTGTTGGTGGTGGTGGTGGTGTTTGTGTTGTTGTTGTTGGTGGTGGTGATTTGTGTTGGTTGGTGTTTGTGTTGGTTTGTGTTGTTGGTGTTGTTGTTGGTAGTGGTGTTGTTGTTGGCGTTGTTGGTGTTGTTGGTGTTAGTGCTGGTGTTGTTGGCGTTATTGGTAGTATCACAAGCATAGACAAAGATGTACCTCTTTCTGGGAGGCGTGCAGCTCCTCTGTGGTGAGATTCAGCTTGGAATTATTCACCTGCAGCTTGTCCTTCACATCGTACAGGCTGGTAGCTTGGTATGTGTCGGTCGTGTTGGTGTAGGTGGATTTAGTGTTGGTGTTGGTGTAGGTGGTAGTATCACAAGCATTGACAAAGACGTACCTCTTTCTGGGAGGCCTGCAGCTCCTCTGTGGTGAGATTTAGCTTGGAATTATTCACCCGCAGCTTGTCCTTTACATCGTACAGGCTGGTAGCGGCTACTCTAGATGCTGCCTTCTCCACTCTCCACTTCCCGTACACTTCTTCAGTCAGGGTAGCCACTATAGCAGCTTTGGCGCGCATGCCGTCTAGGCCTGGGAGTTGTATCTCGTCATTCTTTGGTAGGTCCATGCCCAGGGACTCGTCAAGGGTAAGTGCTGTATACACCTGAGAGACAGGGCATGTGTATGTGTGTTTTAGTCCACCGGTAGCCAGATAGGCCAAAGGGACTTGCCCAACTTTGAACCTACACACAAACACGCCGACCAGGCCTGGGATATCTGTATTTCTGTTCTTTGTAGGCCCACACCCAGGGACTCGTCGAGGGTAAGTGGCTTGAACACCTGAGAGGCAGGACATGTGTATGTGTGTTTATTCCACTGGTAGCCAGATAGGCCAAAGGGACTTGCCCATCTTTGAACCTATAAGCAAACACTGTTCAGGTATGTAAGCAAGCAAACGCATGTTAGGTCTGGAAACAAAGACCCATTAGCCTTGTCACTGTTTGACCGGTAAATAACCACTGGTTTACTTGTACATTGACACTGCTTGGCCAGTAAGCAAACAATGACCTGTTAAGACTGGGGACAACAAATTGTTAGCCCCGTAAACATGCACTGTTCGGCCGGTATATAACCACTCACTGGTTTGCTTGGACATTGTTTGGCCTGTTTGGCCTGCTCAGAAATTATTTTGCCTGTTTTGCCTGTCCAGACATTGTTTGGCCAGTTATGACATTATTTGGCCAGTGATGACACTGTTTGGCCTGTAAGCCAACACGCTCCTGTTTGGCATGTAAACCACACTACTGCCCACCTGGCCCAGGCGTTCCAGGGTACAGATGCACTTCTGCTCCATTCTGTCCCTGTCCTTTGTCGCCTCGTCTCTTTGTAAACAACACGCCTACCCACCTGGCCCAGGCGTTCCAGGGTACAGATGCACTTCTGCTCCATTCTGTCCCTATCCTTTGTCGCCTCGTCTCTTTGTCGTACAAGCTCAGCAGCGGCAATGGTACCGGCGTCCAGCTGTGCATGCAGGTCCTGGATTTCCAGGTAGTATTTGCTCCTTAGCTCAGCTTCACTGACGTACTTCTGTACTGCAGCTTGGTGGGCACGCCGCTCACGGTCCAATGCGGTCTGAAGGGGAAGGAAGTATAAATAAATAAATAAATAAATAAATAAATAAATAAATGGTAAGCCTTATTGAGGCTTGAGGTTGAGGGGGCCAGTCGGTTTGCTTGCACTGGGGCCAACCACCAATGGCGAAAGCATACCTCTCTCCCGGAGGACTGCAGCTCCTCTGTGGTGAAATTCACCATGGAGATGTTGCTGTTGTTGTTGGTGTTGTTGTTGTTGGTGTAGTTGGTGTTGGTGGTGTTGCACTGGGTCCAACCACCAATGAAGAAAGCATACCTCTTTCTCGGAGGACTGCAGCTTCTCCGTGGTGAAATTCACCTTCACAATATGTTGTTGGTGATGTTGGTGTTGCTGGTGTTGGTGTTGGAGGTGCTGTTGGTGTTGTGGGTGTTATTGGTGTTGGAGTGGTTGGTGTTGTTGATGTTGGTGTTGGTGGTGCTGTTGGTGTTGGTGTTGGTGGTGTTGCACTGGGGCAAACCACCAATGGAGAAAGCATACAGAGACTCCAAGCTCTGGTGTTTCCACCATACATACATTGTACATCGTACATTGGTTATCCACAGTACATGCATTGTACATCGTACATTGGTTATCCACCATGCATACATTGTACATCGTACATTGGTTATCCACCATACATACATTGTACATCGTACATTGGTTATCCACCATACATACATTTGACATCGTACATTGGTTATCCACCATACATGCATTGTACATCGTACATTGGTTATCCACCATACATACATTGTACATCCTACATTGGTTATCCACCATACATACATTGTACATCGTACATTGGTTATCCACCATACATACATTGTACATCGTACATTGGTTATCCACCATACATACATTGTACATCGTACATTGGTTATCCACCATACATACATTGTACATCGCACATTGGTTATCCACCATACATACATTGTACATCGTACATTGGTTATCCACCATACATACATTGTACATCGTACATTGGTTATCCACCATACATACATTGTACATCGTACATTGGTTACAATTGGTGGAGTTGTTAAGGGCCTGCTTGGTGTGAACGTTCGCTAAGCACCCCGAGTTTGATCCCCCCCGAAAACCTAAGTGCAGTTCGGCTGCCTGACGAAATCTCCTTCGAGGGATGGGGACCAGGCCGGGCCAGACATGCACACTGACAGTGGGCGTCGGTCTTCCTCATTGGTTACAAAAGCATACTGAGACTCCAAGCTCTGGTGTTTCCTCCATACGTACATATTGAACCACAACACGAAATTCACCTTCAAGATGTTGGTGGTGTTGGTGGTGTTGATGATGTTGTTGTTGATGTTGATGTTGGTGGTGCTGTTGGTGTAGGTGGTGTTGGTGGTGTTGCACTGGGGCCAACCACCAATGGAGAAAGCATACAGAGACTCCAAGATCTTGTATTTCCATCATATGTACATATGTAATATTTAATTATCTTGTGACGATTAGGCAAGTCCATTTAGCATACTTGGTATTTATCTAGTCACGATTAGGCAAGTCTATTTAGCCTTTTTGGTATTTAATTATCTTGGCACGATTAGGCAGGTCCATTTAGCATACTTAGTATTTATTTATCTTGTCACGATTAGGCAGGTCCATTTAGCCTTTTTGGTATTTAATTATCTTGGCACGATTAGGCATGTCCATTTAGCATATTTGGTATTTATTTATCTTGTCACGATTAGGCAAGTCCATTTCGCCTTTTAGGTATTTAATTATCTTGTCACGGTTAGGCAAGTCCATTTAGCCTAATGGGTATTTAATTCACTTGTCATGGTTAGGCAGGTCCATTTAGCCTTTTTGGTATTTAATTATCTTGTCACGATTAGGCAAGTCCATTTAGCCTAATGGGTATTTAATTCACTTGTCATGGTTAGGCAGGTCCATTTAGCCTTTTTGGTATTTAATTATCTTGTCACGATTAGGCAAGTCCATTTAGCCTAATGGGTATTTAATTCACTTGTCATGGTTAGGCAGGTCCATTTAGCCTTTTTGGTATTTAATTATCTTGTCACGATTAGGCAAGTCCATTTAGCCTAATGGGTATTTAATTCACTTGTCATGGTTAGGCAGGTCCATTTAGCCTTTTTGGTATTTAATTATCTTGTCACGATTAGGCAGGTCCATTTAGCCTAATGGGTATTTAAATCACTTGTCATGGTTAGGCAGGTCCATTTAGCCTTTTTGGTATTTAATTATCTTGTCACGATTAGGCAAGTCCATTTAGCCTAATGGGTATTTAAATCACTTGTCATGGTTAGGCAAGTCCATTTAGCCTATTTGGTATTTAATTATCTTGTCACGATTAGGCAAGTCCATTTAGCCTAATGGGTATTTAAATCACTTGTCATGGTTAGGCAAGTCCATTTAGCCTATTTGGTATTTAATTATCTTGTCACGATTAGGCAAGTCCATTTAGTATACTTGGTATTTCTTTATCTTGTCACGATTAGGCAAGTCCATTTCGCCATTTTGGTATTTAATTATCTTGTCACGGTTAGGCACGTCCATTTGGCCTATTTGGCGTACCCCTGGACTGTAACATACATACATACATACATACATACATACATACATACATGCATGCATGCATGCATACATACATACATACATACATACATACATACGTACATACATACATACATACATACATACATACATGCATGCAGGCATGCATGCTGCATACATACATACTCCATACATACATATACATACATACATACCATAACAACATGCATGCTGCATTCATGCATGCCATGCTGCATGCCTCTTACATACATACATAACATACATACATACATACATACAACAACATCATACATACATACTACATACTAATACATCCTTACATACATACATACATACAACATACATACCTACATACATACATACATAACATACATACATACATACTTACATACATCCTACATACATACATCATACATACATTCATACTACATACATAATACTTACATAAATACATAATACATACAGACATACTACTTACATACCTACCTCATACATACATACATACATACCTACATACATACCATACATACATACCAGGGGCTACTACATACCTTGCTGTACATACTATTCATACTAACATATATACTACATACATACATACATACATACATACAGGGTTCACATACAGTACCAGGTAAGCATACATACATACATACTAACGGTACATACATACATACATACCTACTACTACATACTACATACATACATACTTACATACATACCATACACACATACATACATACATACATACATACATACATACCTACAACCTAATACATACATCCTACATACATCCATACTACATACATACATACAATACATACATACATACATACATACCTACATACATACATCATACATACATACATACATACTACATACATACATACATACAACAATACATCATACATACATACATACAGACTTACATACAAATTACATACATGCTTTTACATACAAATACATACTTACATACATCCAGACATAATACATACAATACATACATACATACATACATACATAACATACATACATACAATACATACATACTACATACCTACAATACATACATACATACATAACATACTTTACATACATACTTACATACATACATGTGATCAAACTACAGGGTCCTCTGCAGGGTTTATTTTTCCCGGAACACATTCCGATCGGAAAATGAGACCCCGTTTTTGCGAAAATTGCAGGAATAAGAAATCTGTAAGGACAATTTTTTTTCTTTCTTTCTGAAATTCACTAAAAATGACCCAAATCGACCAAAATCGGAATGCCTACCCCTGGACTGTAACATACATACTTGATTTCAGGCCCTTTGTCTGAATATAAATATGTGATCCAACTACCCATGCAGCGATTTCTCTTTATTGGGATACCGCTATTAGTGATCAAAACCATTGAGTTCAAGATTGGCATACTGATGTAAGCAAACTAAGCGATGCAGCTAGACAGGCCAGCCCCGCAGGTGGGGGGAATCTACCCTCCAGTGAGCTAGCATCCACAAGCCAGATCCTCCTCGGGTTTAGGGTTAAGGGGTTTAGGATATAGGGTTTAGGGTTTAATGTTTAGGGTATAGGAGATCTGGCTTGTGGATGCTAGCTCACTGCAGGGTAGCTTCCCCCCTCCAGCCCAGCAGGCCTGGAGTCATTTGTACCTGAACTTGATTTTGAAGTCAGTATGCTGAAAGAAGCCAACTCGTAAATAGCTGAAAATAGCTACAAACGAAGACTCCGGAACCAGAATAGTTATGAAACGTGGGGGGGGGGGGCAAAAACAATAAGAACAAGTTATATGCAGTGTCGCAAGCGTCGCTAAAAAAATAGCGGAGAGTGTTCGACAGGTGGCAACAGAAGCTAGTTAGTTACGAGGCTGTTGGCTGACGTGTCAGGCTTCATCTCAGTCACTGAACAAACGGACAACGGGGTAACCCTGGGGGCTCCTGCCCCCTTGAAGAGGGGGCTCCGCCAAAAAAACTGCACATCTGTAGGGAACGGCAATATGATATCATGTCATCATATGATATCATATGATGCCGGCAGTCTGGCTAGGCTAAAGTGACCATTTATACACAATATCATATGACACAATTTGTATGATATCATATGATATCATAATCGCCTTTGGTCAACATCATATGATATGCCAGTCCCTACTTATACGTACCTTGGTGTCGGATGTGCGTATGTGAGTGTGAGCGTGGGGTGGGGTGCGTGTGTGTGGGTGGGGGGGTAGGTTATGTACCTGGGCTTCCTCGACCTCAAGTTTCAGGCTAACCCTCAGCGACCTCTCCTCTGCATGGGCACTAGTTAATCATGCCAATGACTTCTCTGTCTTGTAGTGTGTGTGGAGGGGGGGGGGGGAGGTTACGTACCTGGGCTTCCTCGACCTCAAGCTTCAAGCTAACCCTCAGCGACCTCTCCTCTGCATGGGCACTAGTTAACCATGCCAAAGCCTTCTCCGTCTTGTAGCTGTCTACACGAGCATCATTCAAGGCTTCCTTGGCTACAAGCAACTCCGCTGCAGTGATCTGCTGTGCTTGGAACATGTGCAAGTAGTCTGACTTGAAAGCAACCTTGAGGGCTGACTCGGCGATGTAGAGATAAGCACGCCACACGTTTGACAGGATCTCCATTCGAAACTCGTTGTTCTGGAGGATATCCTGTTTAGAGGGGAGGGGAGGAAGGACACAAATGGTGAAGGGGATGTACTGATGTGGTGCTTGAGGGTGAACCCGGCAATGTAGATATGAGCGCACCACACGTTGGACAGGATTTCCATTCAAAACTCGTTGTTCTGGAGGATGTCCTGGTTACAGGGGAGGGGAGGAAGGACACAAATGGTGAAGCAGAGGGTGGTGAAGGGTATGTGCGCATGTGGTGCTTGAGGGTGGACCCTGACATGTACATATAAGCGCACCACACGTTGGGCAGGATCTCCATTCGGAACTTGTTGTTCAGGAGGATGTCCTGGTTAGAGGGGAGGGGAGGAAGGACACAAATGGTGAAGCAGAGGGTGGTGAAGCAGAGGGTGGTGAAGGGTATGTGCGCATGTGGTGCTTGAGGGTGGACCCTGACATGTACATATAAGCGCACCACACGTTGGGCAGGATCTCCATTCGGAACTCGTTGTTCAGGAGGATGTCCTGGTTAGAGGGGAGGGGGGGAAGGACACAAATGGTGAAGCAGAGGGTGGTGAAGCAGAGGGTGGTGAAGGGTATGTGCGCATGTGGTGCTTGAGGGTGGACCCTGACATGTACATATAAGCGCACCACACGTTGGGCAGGATCTCCATTCGGAACTTGTTGTTCAGGAGGATGTCCTGGTTAGAGGGGAGGGGAGGAAGGACACAAATGGTGAAGCAGAGGGTGGTGAAGCAGAGGGTGGTGAAGGGTATGTGCGCATGTGGTGCTTGAGGGTGGACCCTGACATGTACATATAAGCGCACCACACGTTGGGCAGGATCTCCATTCGGAACTCGTTGTTCAGGAGGATGTCCTGGTTAGAGGGGAGGGGGGGAAGGACACAAATGGTGAAGCAGAGGGTGGTGAAGCAGAGGGTGGTGAAGGGTATGTGCGCATGTGGTGCTTGAGGGTGGACCCTGACATGTACATATAAGCGCACCACACGTTGGGCAGGATCTCCATTCGGAACTTGTTGTTCAGGAGGATGTCCTGGTTAGAGGGGAGGGGAGGAAGGACACAAATGGTGAAGCAGAGGGTGGTGAAGCAGAGGGTGGTGAAGGGTATGTGCGCATGTGGTGCTTGAGGGTGGACCCTGACATGTACATATAAGCGCACCACACGTTGGGCAGGATCTCCATTCGGAACTCGTTGTTCAGGAGGATGTCCTGGTTAGAGGGGAGGGGGGGAAGGACACAAATGGTGAAGCAGAGGGTGGTGAAGCAGAGGGTGGTGAAGGGTATGTGCGCATGTGGTGCTTGAGGGTGGACCCTGACATGTACATATAAGCGCACCACACGTTGGGCAGGATCTCCATTCGGAACTCGTTGTTCAGGAGGATGTCCTGGTTAGAGGGGAGGGGGGGAAGGACACAAATGGTGAAGCAGAGGGTGGTGAAGCAGAGGGTGGTGAAGGGTATGTGCGCATGTGGTGCTTGAGGGTGGACCCTGACATGTACATATAAGCGCACCACACGTTGGGCAGGATCTCCATTCGGAACTCGTTGTTCAGGAGGATGTCCTGGTTAGAGGGGAGGGGAGGAAGGACACAAATGGTGAAGCAGAGGGTGGTGAAGAGTATGTGGTGCTTGAGGGTGGACTCTGACATGTGGAGATAAGCGAGCCTCACGTTGGACAGGATATCCATTCGGAATTTGCTGTTGTGGAGGATGTCCTGGTTAGACGGTGGTGAAGGGGGGGTAGTGGGTGTGGGGTGTGGGTGTGGGTGTGGGGCAGAATAAGAGGATTTCCACCCGAAAGAGGGAAGTACGCAGAGGGTGGGGTCCCGGGGTGGGGCGGGGCGGGGCGGGGATGATGAGTGCACATGGCAATAATTATGTAGTGCTTGTGTAGTGGTTGATTAACACACATATTAACAAGTGTTGCAGGATGTCGATGGCAGAGGGGAGTGGGAAGTGGGAGGGGACGGGATATTACAATTGGTAGTTGGTTGGTATTATGTTAGGGATTGTTTTTCAAATCTGAAAGAGGAAATCTTGTAGTTTTTTTTGCCTCCTCCCAGAACAGCATCTTTACAGTGTTTTAAGCGCTGAGCGAAGCAAAGCACGGCACAAAGCGCCTATGTTAGGGGGGGGAGGGGGGGGGGGGGGTCTTCAGGAAACATGAATTTTGCACATAGATGTTATAAGTATGTAGGGAACGGCAATATGATATCATCTGATAATGCCATCATCTGATATCGTGTGATGCCGGCAGTCTGACAAGGCCAAAGTTACCATTTATGTGCAATATCTTATGCTGCAATTTGTATGATATCAGAGGATACCATGCTCGCCTTTGGTCAACATCATATGATATGCCGGTCCCTAGTTTGTCTGTCCCTAGTATGATATGCCGGTCCCTAGTATGTCTGCCTCTAGTATGTCTGTCTGTGCCTGTCTGTCTGTCTGCCCCTAGTATGATATGCCGGTCTCTAGTATGTCTGTCTGTGTTCAACAAGTGCAAGGCAGGTTGCATTTTACACATGGATGTTAGAAGTACATCTGTCTGTGTTCAACAAGTGCAAGGCAGGTTGCAGTTTAAACATGGATGTTAGAAGTACATCTGTCTGTGCTCAACAAGTGCAAGGCAGGTTGCAGTTTGCACATGGATGTTAGAAGTACATCTGTCTGTGTTCAACAAGTGCAAGGAAGGTTGCAGTTTGCACATGGATGTTAGAAGTACATCTGTATGTGTTCAACGAGTGCACTGTCTTATCGCGGTAGAGAACGGGCTGCTACTTCACCTGGGCAATGCTACCATGAGGGTTGACAGAGACCGCGAACACTAGAGCGCACCCGTAGCGATTCGGACCCCATAAGTTCCTCATTTCAACGAGCTGCACGATAACGATGTATATCAAGATATTGTACCATGTATCTTACACGATTGTACTCTGCCTGTAACAGCAGACTCTGCTGGGTACCCTGGTGGGTGGGGACAGATTGAACCCCATACCTTATTGTTTCGACGAGCTCTACCATTGAGCCATTTGTCGAAACAGGATTCATGCCTGTGTGTGTTCAACAAGCGCATTGCAGGTTGCTGTGAAAACACTCAATAAGTAAATAAATAGTACGCTCAATGCACATTAGACCTCCTTGATTCCAGTAACCCTGGCGACAGCCCTCTGACATGCATGGCATCAAAAACGCCAATTGTGTACAGGGACTGTACCCTAAACCCTAAACCCTGTCCACAGCCCTCTCACATGCATGGCATAAAAAACGCCAATTGTGTACAGGGACTGTACCCTAAACCCTAAACCCTGTCCACAGCCCTCTCACATGCATGGCATCAAAAACGCCAATTGTGTACAGGGACTGTACCCTAAACCCTGGCCACAGCCCTATAACATGCATGGCATCAAAGACGCCAATTGTGTACAGGGACTTCACCCTAAACCCTAAACCCACAAACCCTAAACCCTTGCCACATCCCACTCACCTGCATGACATCGAAGAAGCCAATAGTATACACGTACAAGCCTCGATACAATTGGCCGATTGAGTCGTTGGGCAGGCCAGCGCCTATGAGCTCTTGACGGGTCAGTCCATACGCAATCAAGCCTTTCAGCATGGCTATACCCTAAACCCATAAAACCCAAACCCTTGCCACAGCCCACTCACCTGCATGACATCAAAGAAGCCAATAGTATACACGTACAAGCCTCGATACAATTGGCCGATTGAGTCGTTGGGCAGGCCAGCGCCTATGAGCTCTTGACGGGTCAGTCCATACGCAATCAAGCCTTTCAGCATGGCTATACCCTAAACCCATAAAACCCAAACCCTGGCCACAGCCCACTCACCTGCATGACATCAAAGAAGCCAATAGTATACACGTACAAGCCTCGATACAATCGGTCGATTGAGTCATTGGGCAGGCCAGCGCCTATGAGCTCTTGCCGTGTTAGTCCATATGCTATCAAGCCTTTCAGCATGGCGACGTCGTTTCGTAGCGGCTCAGTTGCATTTGGGTTGAGGCCCTCGGAGGGAGTTGCTGTTGGGTCTAGGACCTGATTCACCCAGAGCTCTAGTAGGACGTTTCCCCCGTCACGTCGGTTCTCGCGAACCAGGCTCATGTCTGCATCTAGCTTGTCAACCTCTAGAGAGGCTTGGATGACTGACCGAGCACCGCCTTCACCATAGGTGACCAGATTCTTGTGACGGGCTCGACGAGTGGGGCTTGCCCCCTCGTGGTTTTCTTCGTGGACGCTGTCCAGGTTCTCCGTGGCTGCACACAGCAGTCAGGCAGGGGGAAGAAGGACATTGGAATGGCGCACTAGATTGCGGTAAGTTTGGCTGGATAGACAAGCAGGGGAGCTGATAAGAAGCTTCTGCTCATAGCTGAAAAGAAAAGCACTGCCATGCAAAAAATGAGGGAAATGGCTCAAAACATCGCCATGAATCATGCCATTATAGCCCCATTGTCAGAGCAAATCGATCGGGATGAGTACGAAATTGGAGGCCTGGGCACCTCCTGGCCATGCATTCCACTAAACAGAGAATTACCCTCTTTTTTACAGTCTGTCCGGTACAGGCGTAGCCAATTAGGCTAAATAGACTTGCCCAACCTCAATATTGGGAAGGGCTGTATAAAATCAAGCACTGGTGAACTGAACTCTAACCATGCACATAATGCGTCAGACCACTGTTTCTTTTTGTGCGATGTCTAACCATTCCGTCGCTGCATGGCAACGCATGAGTCGGGCTAGCCAGAAATGCCCCCCTTGATCTGCACTTCGTGCTTGGCGGGGTTTGGGAGGCAGCGCATTGCAATGGGGTCGCACCGAGTGGCTAATTAACAACGCGTCGTACGGAATAAAAAGTGCTCCAACCATGCACATCAGCCCCCTTACCCAAATAAATTTGATTTCAGTACACAGCGTACATACCACACGTCAACACCACCCATTACCACACACCACACACTACCACACAACACACACTACCACACACCACCACACACTAACACCACCCACCAACACGCATCACATTACCTCCACCCACACCACACACCAACACACCCACACACCCCACACCACACTATCAACACCTACTACCACAGACCAACACCAACACCAACACCACATACCACTACACACCACCACCACACACACCACCACCACAAACCACATTACCTCCACCCACACCACCACACACCACCACCAAAACCCACACAACACCACCGATCACCACCTAAACCACCCCCTCACACACACCCACACACCAACCACACATTCCCACCACCCACTACCCCCAACCACACACCCCCACCACATTACCCACCCCCCACACCCCCACCCCCACAACCACCCCCCACCCCCTCCTCCGTCCCCCGCCCCTCCCCCCGACCCAACCCCCCCCTCCCCCCCCCGCCCTCCCCCCCCTTCTCCCGCCCAAACCCCCCCCCCCTCCCCCCCTTCCCCACTCCCCCGGCCGCTCCCCCCCTCTCCCCCCCCCCCCCCCCCCTCCCGCCCCCCCCCCCCCACTCCACCGCTCTCCTCCCACCGCCCCCAACCCCCCCCCACGTACCTCGACAACCCCACTCCCCCTGCCCTCCCCCCCCCCGCCCCCTCCCCCTCCCCCCCCCACCACCTCCCCCCACGTCCCCCCGTCCCCCCGCCCCTCCCCCCCCTCCTCCCCCCCCCCCGCCCCCTCCCCCCCCCCCCCCCCCCCCCCCCCCAGACCCCCTCCACCCCCCTCCTCCCAGACGCGCCAGCACCACCCGGGTGGGCCTGCACTCAAATTATCACTCATATGACGCACTTATTCCACACCCACCGACCACAACACCAGCTCCCACAACCACACCACACACCCCACACCAACACCATGCACACCACACTACCACCACCTACTACAACACACCAACACCACACACCAACACACACACAACTACAACACACCAACACCACCCGGGTGCCTTGCACTCAAAATATAACACTCCATCTTGCAGCCTTACTCCCACACACCAGCACCCACACCACAACCACACACCAACACCACCCCCACGCCCACAACCACGTCATCCAAAAGACTTGTACCAACACCAGCACGAAGCTCACTCTCCATTCACACAGCACATATATTCAGCATCTAGGCACTACTCCCTGCTTGGCACCCCGCCTTACATTTGCCTAACGGTGGCAGCAGCTTGGAGTGGCTGGGTAGGGAACGCTCCACCGCATCCATTCCTGTGGGTGAAGAAGACCTAAGGTATATCTCCTCTGCAGCCAGACCCCCAGTGGCAGGCAGAGGGTCCAGAGTTGGCTGTGGGGTGGGAGAGGGAAAGTACAGAGAGTTGGATTCGAACGTATATCGTGAAGGGGATTCTACTGGTGGAATTTTCCGTTTGGCGAAGGCTGGGCTGCGGGAAATTCGCAAGAGTAGCCCAACGCGCCTTGACATGTGAGGGACTCGGCTCGAGCCCGAGCTGTTGGGTGACCATTTACCTTTCTCCCACTCCTGGGGCCTTTGTTGGTCATAACCATTCCAGCGGACGTCATCGCTAGCGCCAGAAGAGAGGCTTTGCACTAATGTTCTTCTAGGGAAGCGCCCCTATTCACGTCATAGTCGATGGGCGTATGGCAATTGATGTAGCGCAGTGCGCATTTGTAAGTAGGTGACAAGGCTTCGATAGTTTGGCAGTTCGAAACTATAATAAGCTTTATTCACAATGTTTTCCTATGACTCAACAGCGTTTAAAAATCTTTATTGGGCACGCTAAGGAAGCAAGGGGGGATGAGAAAAACTCGTAAGCGAATTGGAAAATCGAGAACTCACAGGTGGCGTGGGCAGGCGATTTGTACCGCCTTCGTTCTCTGTTTCCCAAACGGTCTTCATCAACAGATCTGCGCATCTGAAACGGACTGGAGCTAGCCGGACCATCTGCAAACGCGCGTGCGTTTAATCTTTCTGAAACATACGTCACAGATTATCACATTCCTCTCCCTGAACGCAAACACTTTTCCTGAGGACTACCTACCCCTCACCACCCCAGAACTGTTTTCAAACAAGAGAGAAAACTAGTTCCCACCAGATTCTTAGCAGGTCATTTTTCACTAAAGGTACCTAGCATTCAGCCACTTGTTTGCATCTCGGGGTGCATTGTGCACCATGAGCACAATTTACTCCATGTACGTGATCAATAAGAGTGGGGGCCTCATCTTCAATAAGGTACGTCCGCCCCCCATAGCCTCCTCCCCCAGTGCCGTTGTCTGAGAACCCCCTATATAGAGGTTCCTTAAGCCACGCCAATTTGCGTTCTGTTTCTTTTCTTTTCTAGGTCTGCCTCTTGGATTCCTGCACACAATATGTGGCCACAATATTGGAGTTCATGTGCACATTCTCCGCCATGCGATGGCTACGCAAAATTTACGAAATCAGGCTTGAGTAGCCCAAGTAGCTACTCAGCCTGGCCTACAGAAATATGAAATATGAAACACGGGACTCGTGCGCTTTGCAAATGAAGAAATAAAAAACACTGGTGTAGGCCTCGCCTTGTCTTTGTTTATGTACTTCGGCTGGTCTCTTGTTTCAGTCTTGTTGGAGGTCAAAGCTACGGCTGGTCTCTTGCTTCATCTTGCCTCACTTCACCTCACCCTCACCCTCACAAAAACTCACCGCACCTCACCCTCACCCTCACCCTCACCTTGCCTCACCTCACCCTCACCATCACCCTCACCAAAACTCACCGCACCTCACCCTCACCCTCACCAAAACTCACCCAACCTCACCATCACCCTCACCAAAACTCACCCAACCTCACCATCACCATCACCTTGCCTCACCCAACCTCACCATCACCATCACCTTGCACCATCACCATCACCATCACCATCACCATCACCTTGCCTCACCCAACCTCACCATCACCATCACCTTGCCTCACCCAACCTCACCATCACCATCACCTTGCCTCACCCAACCTCACCATCACCCTCACCTTGCCTCACCAAACCTCACCATCACCATCACCATCACCATCACCTTGCCTCACCCAACCTCACCATCACCATCACCTTGCCTCACCAAACCTCACCATCACCATCACCATCACCATCACCTTGCCTCACCCAACCTCACCATCACCATCACCTTGCCTCACCAAACCTCACCATCACCGTCACCTTGCCTCACCATCACCATCACCATCACCATCACCAAACATCAATTCACCTCACCCTAACTCTCACCAAACAACCACTGGACTCCTGCACACTGCAATTGCAGCTCTGGTGCGCTTAAAGTTTGACTTATCATACTATTGCTGGCAGAGGCATCCTACACACCACCCCAAACCCACAACAAATACCCACCCCAAGCCAACTGGCCTTAGATAAGGGCAATTAGCCTGTTGTATACTATTGCTGGCAGAGGCATCCTACACACCACCCCAAACCCACAACAAATACCCACCCCAAGCCAACTGGCCTTAGATAAGGGCAATTAGCCTGTTGTATACTATTGCTGGCAGAGGCATCCTACACACCACCCCCAAACCCACAACAAATACCCACCCCAAGCCAACTGGCCTTAGATAAGGGCAATTAGCCTGTTGTATACTATTGCTGGCAGAGGCATCCTACACACCACCCCAAACCCACAACAAATACCCACCCCAAGCCAACTGGCCTTAGATAAGGGCAATTAGCCTGTTGTATACTATTGCTGGTAGGGCTAGTCAATATGAGTGTCAAGCCAAGCACAAGGTAATGATAACGCTTGGTGGGGCGTGTTGTTAAGGGAGCCTGTCGTACGCTGGTAGTACGCGGGTAGGGAGCGGTCTTCTACGTCAACTGGACAAGCTACCATAGCAGTTGACAACGACCTGCAACGCCAAGAGCGACCGAAGGGGGAATCGAACCCCCGACTCTCCATCCTCAAAGTGATTTGGTCTACCACTAGACCAATGTGTATCACTGAAAGGGACCAAACCAAGCATAAATAGATAGTACGCCTTATTACGAAGCATGAGGTTGAGGGGGCCAGCCTGTTTTATACTATTGCTGGTAGGGCTAGTGAATATGATTGTCAAGCCAAGCATAACCACACACATAAAAAGTTCGACTTATTACGAGGTGTGAGGCTGAGGGGGGCAGCCTGTTTTCTAGCACTGGGGCCAACCACCAATCAAGCCAAGCATAAATACATCAATAAATAGAAGGCCTTATTAAAAAAGGTGAGGTTGAGGGGGCAGCCTGTTTGCTAGCACTGGGGCCAACCACCAATCAAGCCAAGCTTGAGAATGAGAGTACCTGCGGTAGCTAGCAATTGGCAGCCTGCACCTGTCCAGGTTGTTAAACAGGTGTTCAGGGTGTTAAATACCTGTTCAACACCTACATGTTTAACCAATGTTGTACTTAAACAGGTGTTTAACACCCTTTACACCTGTTTAACCTGGACAGGGGGCAGGCTGCTGCAGGGTAAGAACTGGTTAAACTGCTGGTGTGAACTTGGGAACAAGTTAAAGAAGCACTTGGTAAGGGCTCAAAATTCTGATGAGTTTCCTGATTTCCCTCAATATCCCCCCCCCCCCCCCCCCCCCCCCCCCCCCACCCCCTACCTATCCTGTTTGCTACCTCAGACCCTGTTTCTGGTAACAGCTCAAAATTCTGATTTGTTTCCTGATTTCCCTCAGATATCCCCCCCCCCCCCCCCCCCCCCCCTACCTATCCTATTTGCTACCTCAGACCCTGTTTCTGGTAACAGCTCAAAATTCTGATGTGTTTCCTGATTTCCCTCAGATATCCCCCCCCCCCCCCCCCCCCCCCCCCCCTACCTATCCTGTTTGCTACCTCAGACCCTGTTTCTGGTAACAGCTCAAAATTCTGATGTGTTTCCTGATTTCCCTCAGATATCCCCCCCCCCCCCCCCCCCCCCCCCTTACCTATCCTGTTTGCTACCTCAGACCCTGTTTCTGGTAACAGCTCAAAATTCTGATGTGTTTCCTGATTTCCCTCAGATATCCCCCCCCCCCCCCCCCCCCCCCCCTACCTATCCTGTTGCTACCTCAGACCCTGTTTCTGGTAACAGCTCAAAATTCTGATGTGTTTCCTGATTTCCCTCAGATATCCCCCCCCCCCCCCCCCCCCCCTACCTATCCTGTTTGCTACCTCAGACCCTGTTTCTGGTAACAGCTCAAAATTCTGATATGTTTCCAGATTTCCCTCATAGATTTATTCCCCCCTACCTTTCATGTTTGCTACCTAAGACC
The DNA here is from genome assembly GCA_013435795.1 of Chlamydomonas sp. ICE-L. Classification (NCBI taxonomy): domain Eukaryota; kingdom Viridiplantae; phylum Chlorophyta; class Chlorophyceae; order Chlamydomonadales; family Chlamydomonadaceae; genus Chlamydomonas; species Chlamydomonas sp. ICE-L. The sequence goes on from JACBWV010000730.1 coordinate 12,149,891, forward strand.
CAGTGTCGGCCACAACGTTCACTACCGGAGAACCCTGAATCCCCCAGCTCGGGGATGACCAAAAAAGGTACTAAAGCTTTAAAAAAAATGAAGTAAAAATATAAAAAAGTACTAAAGCTTTAAAAAAAGATGAAGTAACAATATAAAAAGGTACTAAAGCTTTTAAAAAAATGAAGTAAAAATATGAGAAGGTACTAAAGCTTTAAAAAAAGATGAAGTGACAATAAAAAAAGGTACCAAAGCTTTAAAAAAAAGATGAAGGAACAATAAAAAAAGGTACTAAAGCTACCTGGAGGAGGCTTAATCCCATGAAGCTACCGGGTAACACACTTTCTGAGCTGAAAACAAACTCTGATTTCCCTGCGTTTTCTACAGGATTTGTCTGAGGTGCCTGGACGGATGGACCTGAACGATATTTTGCGCTTAGCTAGTATCTGGTAAGGAGGTGAAATATATATTTAGAATTGCTGGTGCACCTAAAATAAAAAAGGTTTTTAATTTGCTTTAATAGCCCTAGGCTTTAATTTATTAGGCTTAAATTTGTCTTTGTTTTTGTTTTTGTCTTACCTGCCACTCTTGTGACTGTGATGAAATGTATTGCAGATGCTTGCAAGGTTGCTAATAATATGTTGCGCTTAGCTAGTTTCTGGTCAGGAGGTCCCGCCACTCTTGTGACTGATGAAATGTATTGCAGATGCTCGCAAGATTGCTAATCATATGTTGCGCTTAGCTAGTTTCTGGTCAGGAGGTCCCGCCACTCTTGTGACTGATGAAATGTATTGCAGATGCCCGCAAGATTGCTAATCATATGTTGCGCTTAGCTAGTTTCTGGTAAGGAGGTCCTGCCACTCTTGTGACTGTGATGTAATTAAATAAATGCCAGTAGAGTATGTATTGCAGCTGGTTAATTGAGAGGCAAGTATAATGGATAGCAAATAAATAAATAAGTCAATATTACACAGGGGGCCCTCAGGAAGTTTTTTTCATATACCTATGCCGGAAGTTTTTGTAATCAGCCTTGCCCCCCCCCCAGCCCCTCATAGGCCCATATCTCCTTCAAAAATTATAATTAGGGGGTCAAAGTAGGGTCTATAATGATCCCCTCGACGAGCTCTATCCGTTTGTGGTCTTAAATTTGAATTTGGTCAAAGTTTGACAACATGGTCAAGCAAACACTCTTTCCTAGTCCTGATTCTGAGCTGAGCTAGCTAGTGTTGGTGTTTGAGAATTTGAAGGTGGTGTTAAGCCTAAGTCGCATGCCCAAGTACCCTCCTTATACCCAAGAAGTTTGGGGAGGAAAGATTGAGTTTCTGGTTTGACCCAACCTTCACACTTGGTGCATTTAGAATCTGTCACTATTCAAGCACTACCACGACACATTTACTCATTCTCGAAAACATTCGCGGAGTCGGAATGCTCTCGTCGAGCCAGTTTCGTGGGTATGCTTATCTTCGTCAGATTCCGTCTGGTGAGGAAGTTCCGAATATATTTCCGAAACCGGCTCGACCCCTGAACGAGGATCTGCCAGCCTGGCAGGTGCCTCGACTTGGATCTAGACAGTATCTAGAGGATCACGCCTCCATATTTACTCGGTGTCGGAAATAAGGGTGGATTTGGAAAGATCTCGCCGAGCTTGTTTCATAGGTCTGCTTAATTTTAGCAGAGACCGAGTACTGAGGAAGTTTTTGCCTCTAACAGTCTTCACCAGAGGAAATTTCTGAAAGCCGTCGGCCCCCCCCCCCCCCCCCCTCTTTTTGAGGGGTCGATATCTACCTTACCCCGACACATTTTCCGATTTTTTTCGATGGTTCCGGGGCTTACGACCCCTTCCGGCCCCGATTCCGGCATGCGGTACACGAGCAACTTCCTGAGGGCCCCCCGTTATTACATACATGTATTAATAAATTTGACAAGAAACGTAGCGTTCAATTATCTGGGTAGCATGAACTCCGGGCCCTCGTCGTTTACAGTTTGTTGGGGTTCAGTTCACCAATGCTTGTTTTTTAAATGCCTTTCCTGTTTTAAGGTTGGGCAAGTCCTTTTAGCCTGTTTTTGCCTTCCCCTGGACTACAAATACATACAAACCTTATTACAAGGCGCGAGGTTGAAGGGGCCAGCCCGTTTGCTTGCACTGGGGGCAGCCACAAAAATGTAAAAGGATAGCAGACATTATATGTTTCCTTTTTAGGCTACGGGTAGCAGCTTCTAGGCAGCTCTCTTTATGCGTCCTTGGGCCAAACCTGAAGCTAGGTTGTGTGTCCGGAAGCTGGCATGACATGCATTATAATGCAGCTGAAAGCTAGGGGGGTGACGCAGTGGCTGGCCAATGGAGCTGGCTGGAAGCTGCCATGAGTAGTCAGAAAAAGAAAAAGTGGCCTCAACTGGCGCACGCATAGAACAAGTGAGTAGGCTCAGGTGGTAAAAACAGAAGGATGGGTGGATAAAACATATGGGTAAACGTATGTGCGTAAACGTATTTGGGCAAAACAGATGGATGGGTGGATAAAACATATGGGTAAACGTATGTGCGTAAACGTATTTGGGCAAAACAGATGGATGGGTGGATAAAACATATGGGTAAACGTATGTGCGTAAACGTATTGGGGCAAAACAGATGGATGGGTGGGTAAAACATATGGGTAAACGTATGTGCGTAAACGTATTGGGGCAAAACAGATGGATGGGTGGGTAAAAGAGCTGGGTAAACATGTTAGGGTAAATGTACGTGGGTTAAACATATGGATTGGTGGGTAAAACAGCTGGGTAAACGGATGTGGATAAATGTATGTGGGTTAAACATATGGGTAAAGGGTGGGGGCATGTGAACTGTCAGATGAGATGCAGATGGCCAAGGGGATGAAACAGATAGGCGAAGAGATGGGAAATGGAAGATAAAGCATGCACACTACAAGAACACACATACACGAAGCTCTCTCTCTCCCTCTCTCTCCCTCTCTCTCTCTCTCTGTCTCTCTCTCTCTCTCTCTCTCTCTTCTCTCTCCTCTCTCTCTCTCTCTCTCTCTTCTTCCTCTCTATCTCTCTCTCTCTCGTCTCTCTCTCTCTCTCTCTCTCTCTCTCTCTCTCTCTCCCTCTCTCTCTCTCTCTCTCTCTGGTTAACGGTGTTACACAATTATATTGCGGTCCAGCCGCACAGTAAAAACAAAAACATCTTAATTTAGATCCAAGAAATAATTAGCCAGCCAGCCAGAAAACAATTTCAATATATCAAATACAGTTGGTCATCTAGTTAGGGACTTGCCCTCGCATCACATAACATTTGCTATACTAGGTGTGTCATTAAGCTGATCACTTCTATCTATACCCTTTGGGCTTGTAGCCAAGTTGCTGCTGAAGGGGGATGGGGGGAGAAAGGGGAGGGGGGGGGGGGGGGGGTGGGGTAAGGGGTGGATCGGGAGTTTGAGATAGGTAGCTCTAGTTGGCCCTAGGTGGCTCTAGGTGGAGGCAGTGGGAGAAAGGGGGTGGTGGAGGGGAGGAGATAGGGAGAGGAGGAGGGGGGACATACTACCTGGGTTTCTTAGTCTTGGGCTATCCAAGCTAATCCGTTTTAGGATTCTAATTCAAGTGCTAGAGGTGAGGGAGGGGGTCCCCTATCTTGGTGGGGACTGTACTATCTCTACTTGGCTGGGTCTAACGGCTATGAAACTGGTCTCTCTCTCTCTCTCTCTCTCTCTCTCTCCTCTCTCTCTCTCTCTCTCTCTCTCTCTCTCTCTCTCTCTCTCACTCTCTCACTGTCACTCTCACTCTCACTCTCACTCTCACTCTCACTCTCAAACAAACAAACACACAACACAACACATGAGAAGCAGTTGGAGGGCTTAGAATCTTGCCGTATGCTGTTGAATGCTGAGTATGCAGCTTATACTTTTGCACTGATCTATCAGCTTATGGTCTATCAGCTTATGGTTTATCAGCTTACAGTTTTGCACTGGTTTTGATTACATGGTCAATCAGCCTTCAGGCTGCTTAAGGTCTGCAGGCGCTGTAAAGACGGCTAATATATGTAAAATATATGTATAAGCACTACTACACCACACTTCAGAATACATAAAGCATACACATTGTGGCTTAAAGGGAAATAATAAAAATAAAAATACATAATGCATACACATTGTGGCTTAAAGGGAATAATAAAAATAATAAAAATAAAAATAAATAATAAAAATACATAATGCATACACATTAATAAAAATAAAAATAAAAATAATTTAATAAAAATAAAAATACATATTGCATACACAGTGTGGCTTAAAGGGAGTGGCAAAGGTCAGAAGACAAATTGTGACAAGGTTATATACGCCGGCTATTGGGCGTCTAACCGTTTGCAGATCAAAATATTTGTATTTAATTTTCCGTTTGATGTTGTGGGGCGGGCTCACATATGTATGTTAGAGTCCTGGGGTAAGCATAGACGAAGAATTGTTACATGGTGTTATACACCGACAATTCGGCATCAAACCGTCTGCAGATAACAATACTCCACTCTGAGTGATAGCCATGAAAGCCAGTGTGACAGGGTTCGAACTCAGACCGATAATAGACATGTCCAGGTCTCTACACCGACAGGTGCAAAGGTTTAGGGGATATGTTCTGCCGATGCAAAAGCCAGTCTGAAGTGGGTAATTTCAATGTGCGGATGTATGTGTATGTATGTATGTATGTATGTATGTATGTATGATACAGTCCAGGGGTAAGCCAAATAGGCTAAATAGACTTGCCCAACCGTGGCAAGAAGGGCTAAAAAGAAAAAGCATTGAGCGAATGAGACCCAATTTGTTTGTATGTTACAGTCCAGGGGTAGCCACATTAGGCTAAAAGGACTTGACCAACCATAATAGGAAGGGCTAAACAGAAAGACATTGAGCGGATAAGACCCAAATATATTTGTTTTTATTTTATAGTCCAGGGGATATCAACCACCATGGTAGCTTTGCCCAAGTAAAGTAGCAGCCCGTTCTCTACAGCCGTAAGTCGGGGCTCCCTTAATACCACGCCCCACCAGCGTTATCATTACATTACATTACAGTCCAGGGATATAAGAGGGCAGCTTGGGAGGCCCAAGAAGGCCGAGAATGGGTACAAGGGGATAGGTTGGCGTAGTGGGTGGGCACCCAAACAGGTTGTTTACTAGATTTATATAGGTCCAGTTGTCTATGTATGTTACAGTCCAGGGGTAGCCACATAAGGCTCGATGGACTTGCCCAACCGTGATAGGAAGAGCTAAAAGACAAGTTCTAAGAGCGTGTCGCAAGCGACACGGAAAATCGCTTTAGCAGTCAACGGCAGGGAGTTTCGAAAGTAGTGGAGAAAGTAGCTACGCGTAGCCAAATAGAGCTACAAAGATTGAACAACTTTTGCGAAGGATCTTTACCTCTGTGATGCTGATAACTCTAATCATGCGCACTCCAACTATGAGCAAACAATGTGGGTGCGGAGGTGGTCGGAATCGTTCAAACCCCTTGACATCTGTCGGACAGATGGATAGATGGAGAGACGGACAGCGGAGAGAGACACGGAGAGAACTTAGGGCTTCAGCCCCGGGACCCTGGGGGGTCCAGAGGGGGCTAAAGCGAAAAAGCATTGAGCCGATGAGACCCAAATATATTTGTTTTTATGTTACAGTCCAGAGGTAGCCACATAAGGCTCAAGGGGGCTTGACCAACCTCGAATAATCGAGATCATGATTGTGTAGGTCTTAGCTGGCCTTGTTGTCTTGGGTCAGCACTGGCCTGCCTATGACAATTGTAATTTAATGAATGCCAGCTAGCACCTACATACGTGTCTTGGGTCAGCACTGGCCTGCCTATGACAATGTAATGCAATGTAATGAAATGAAAGGTGATGCAATGTAATGCAATGTAAGGCAATGTAATGCAATGTAATGCAATGTAATGCAATGTAATGCAATGTAATGCAATGTAATGCAATGTAATGCAATGTAATGTAATGCAATGTAATGCAATGTAATGCAATGCAATGTAATGCAATGTAATGCAATGGAATGCAATGTAATGCAATGTAATGTAATGTAATGTAATGCAATGCAATGTAATGCAATGTAATGTAATGCAATGTAATGCAATGTAATGCAATGGAATGCAATGGAATGCAATGGAATGCAATGGAATGCAATGGAATGCAATGGAATGTAATGGAATGCAATGGAATGCAATGGAATGCAATGGAATGCAATGGAATGCAATGCAATGGAATGCAATGGAATGCAATGTAATGCAATGTAACGCAATGTAATGCAATGTAATGCAATGCAATGTAATGTAATGCAATGCAATGTAATGTAATGCAATGTAATGCAATGTAATGCAATGGAATGCAATGGAATGCAATGGAATGCAATGGAATGCAATGGAATGCAATGTAATGCAATGCAATGTAATGTAATGCAATGTAATGCAATGTAACGCAATGTAATGCAATGTAATGCAATGTAATTAAATGTAATGAAATGTAATGAAATGTAATGCAATGTAATGCAATGTAATGCAATGTAATGCAATGTAATGCAATGTAATGCAATGCAATGTAATTGCAACGTAATGTAACGTAATGCAATGTAATGCAATGTAATGCAATGTAACGCAATGTAATGCAAAATGTAATACAATGTAATGTAATGTAATGTCATATAATACAATGTAATGTAATGTATCCCTGACCCTTACCGCTATACCCTAATACCTACCCTAATACCCTGACACTTATCCTAATACGGATCCTATTACCCTGACACTAACCATAACCCTAATGCTATTCCTAATACCCTGAAACTAACCATAATCCTAATACTAATCATAATACCCTGACACTAACCCTAACCCTAATAATAAATATAATACCCTGACACGTACCATGCCTTCCAATCTCTCCAGGCACTCCTTGCGTGTAATTTTAGGACCTCCTTAATGAAGCGGAAAGAAGACCCCCTAAATGACATGACTATAACAATGACCCCCTGATTATCATGACAGCGACCCCCTGAATATCGTGACATGCACCAAAGCCCTGATCGCTACTTCCAATCTATCCAGGCACTTCTTGCATGCAATATCAGGACCCCCTTAATGAATCGGAAAGAAGTCCCCCTTAATGACATGACAATGACAATGACCCCCTTAACATCATGACAATGACCCCCTTAATATCGACATGCACCAAATCCCTGGTCACTACTTCCAATCTCTCCAGGCACTCCTTGCATGCAATATCAGGACAGCTCTCTCCAGTCGCTGGTTGTACAGGTGTGTGGTGGTGGTGCTACAGTTGTGTTGGTGTTGGTGTTGGTGTTGGTGGTGATGGTGCAGTTGTGTAGGTGGTGGTGGTGTGGTGGGTGGTGGTGGTGGTGTGGTGGGTGGTGGTTGTGGTGTGGTGGGTGGTGGTGGTGGTGGTGTGGTGGTGGTGCTCCAGTTGTGTTGGTGGTGGTGGTGGTGGTGATGGTGCAGTTGTGTAGTTGGTGGTCGTGTGGTGGGTGGTGGTGGTGCTCCAGTTGTGTTGGTGGTGGTGTGGTGGGTGGTGGTGATGCTCCAGTTGTGTTGGTGGTGGTGTGTTGGGTGGTGGTGATGCTACAGTTGTGTTGGTGGTGGTGTGTTAGGTGGTGGTGGTGCTACAGTTGTGTAGGTGGTATTGTGTTGGTGGGTGTTGGTGGTTCATTTGTGTTGTTGTTCGGTGGTAGTAGTGGTGTGGTGGGTGGTGGTCGTGGCACAGTTGTGCTGGTCTTGGTGCCTCCGTAGACCATAGCTTATTTTATCAACTACAAGCAGCAGCTTCTGGGCAGCTCCCTTCAAAAATGCAAGGAGGTGCATCTTAAAGCTGGCAGAATCATATTTCTGGTCATATTGAAATCATAAGGCTTGTCCCTGTGGCTATCTCAGTGAGCTGCCTAGTATGTATGTTACAGTCCAGGGGTAGGCCAAATAGGCTAAAGAGACTTGCCCGACCGTGATAGGAAGGGCTTCAAAAGAAAAGGCATTGATGAATTGAACCCCAAACAATTGTTTTACTGACGGGGGCCCTGAGTTTGTGCCACAGTGATCATTGAATTCTGCAATAGAATTGCCTAGAAGCTGCTGCTCCTAGCAAAAAGAAAAGCTATAGTCTACGATGGCACAACCGCCACCACAACTGTACCATCACTACCACCATCCCCCACACCACCACCACCAACACAAAAGTAGTTGAAAAAGAAAAGCTATGGTCTATGATGGCACCAAGACCAACATAATTGTGCCACTACCACCATCCCCCACATCACCAACACCAACACAAAAGTAGTTGAAAAATAAAAGCTATGGTCTACGATGGCACCAAGACCAACACAACTGTGCCACTACCACCATCCCCCACACCACCAACACCAACACAAACACAAAAGTAGTTGAAAAAGAAAAGCTATGGTCTACGATGGCACCAAGACCAACACAACTGTGCCACTACCACCATCCCCCACACCACCAACACAAACACAAATGTAGTTGAAAAAGAAAATCTATGGTCTAAAATGGCACCAAGACCAACACGACTGTGCCGTTACCACCATCCCCCACACCACCAACACCAACACAAATGTAGTTGAGAAATAAAAGCTGAGCTGCAGACTGTCTTCTATGAATGCCACAGTGTCAGTCTAGGGTTGAGGGTTGAGGGTTTCCACCTTTCTAGTTGCCAAAGTGTCTGCCTAGGGTTTAGGGTTTCCACGTTTCTGGTTTCCAGCGTCAGCTTAGGTTTTAGGGTTTACGGTTTCCACTTGTATGATTTCCACAGTGTCAGCCTAGGGTCTAGGGTTTGGGTTTTCCACATATATGATTACCACAGTGTCAGCTTAGGTTTAAGGCTTTACGGTTTCTACTTGCACAATTTCTACATTGTCAGCCTAGGGTTTAGGGTTTCTGCTTTTCTGATTGCCACGGTGTCAGCCTCGGGTCTAGGGTTTCCACTTTTCTGATTGCTACATTGTCAGCCTAGGGTTTAGCTTTTCCACTTTTATGCTCCACCACAACCACCACCACCTACCACCACCACCACCCAACACCACGACCACCACCACCACACCCAACACCCAACATCAACATCTCCCACCTCCACCAACACCACCAACACCAACACCCTCCAACACCACCCACCACCCCATGTTGCCTTGCCCTATAGGGATTGAGGTGATGTCAGAAATGTTCTACCTGCACTGCCTCCAGACTTTGACAGGAACCACGCTCCCACTGCTAGTCGAACACCACCACCCACCACCACCCACTACCACCCACCACATTGACAGGAACCACGCTCCCACTTCTAGTCGAACACCACCACCCACCACCACCCACCACATTGACAGGAACCACGTTCCCACTGCTAGTCGAACACCACCACCCACCACCACCCACCACCACCCACCACATTGACAGGAACCTCGCTCCCACTGCTAGTCGAACACCACTACCCACCACATTGACAGGAACCACGCTCCCACTGCTAGTCGAACACCACCACCCACCACCACCCACCACATTGACAGGAACCACGCTCCCACTCGTAGTCCACCAACACCACCCACCACCCACCACCCCATGTTGTCATGCCCTACAGGGATTGAGCTGATGGAATCGGAAACGTTTGACCTGCACTGTTTCCAGACTTTGACCGGAACCAAGCTCCTACTGGTAGTTGAACCCCGGGCGCCCTATATTCCTACTATACTTCAACGGTGCGGCTGTCATTATTGTCATACTTTGTCACTTTCAGAATAGCTCGCCGCTTTTTTGTGTCGGTGGTGGTGGTGGTGTGTGTGTGGTGTGTGTGTGAGGGGGGGGGGAGGAGGGTCAGTTCACCAGTGCTTGGTTTTTTAACCCTAGCCTATTTGTAGTTGAACCCAGGGCGCCTTATATTCCTACTATACTTCAACGGTGCGGCTCTTATTATTGTCATACTTAGTCACTTTCAGAATAGCTCGCCGCTTTTTTGTGTTGGTGGTGGTGGGGGTGGGGGGTGGGGGGGGGGGGGGGGGAGGGAGGAGGGTCAGTTCACCAGTGCTTGGTTGTTTAACTCTAGCCTATTTGTAGTTGAACCCAGGGCGCCTTATATTCCTACTATACTTCAACGGTGCGGCTGTCATTATTGTATTGTACCTTGCCAATTTCAGAATACCTAGCCACTTTAGGAATGGCTTGTCACTTTAAAACAAACACTCTTCATGATTCCAGGGTATAGGAGTTGTACACTGACTACTTATTGGTTGGTGTCATGTGTGTGTATTTGTACAGTCCAGGGGTAGCTAGCTAGCAAAAGAGGCTAAAAGAACTTGTCCAACCTTCAAAACAGGAAAGGCAGTTTAAGAAACAAACACTGTTCATGATTGCAGGACATACAAGCAGTACACTGACTACTTATTGGTTGGTGTCATGTTTGTGTATTTTTACAGTCCAGGGGTAGCTAGCTAGCAAAATAGGCTATCAGAACTTGACCAACCTTAAAAACAGAAAAGTAGTTTAAGAAACCAGCACTGTTCATGATTGCAGTATATACGAGCTGTACACTGACTACTTATTGGCTGGTGCCATGTGTGTATTTTTACAGTCCAGGGGTAGCTAGGTAGCAAAATAGGCTGTAACTTATATATATATATATATATATATATATTATATTCTTATATGTATAGTAACTTGCCCAACCTTACAAGCAGGAAAGGCAGTTTAAGAAACAAACACTGTTCATGATTGCAGGACATACAAGCAGTACACTGACTACTTATTGGCTGGTGTCATGTGTGTGTATTTTTACAGTCCAGGGGTAGCTAGCTAGCAAAATAGGCTATCAGAACTTGACCAACCTTAAAAGCATGAAAGGCAATTAAAGAAATGTGCACTGTTCATGATTGCAAGATGTACGAGCTGTACACTGACTACTTATTGGCTGGTGCCATGTGTGTGTATTTTTACAGTTCAGGGGTAGCTAGCAAGCAAAATAGGCTGCAAGAACTTGTTCAACCTTGCCTTCAGAACTTGCCCAACAGGAAAGCCGGTTTAAGAAACAAACACTGTTCATGCTTGCAGGATATACGAGCTGTACACTGACTACGTATTGAAGAACCCCTTCTATGAGACAGAACAGGTGAGTGTGCCCCATCCTAGGGCTTGGCTTGGCTTGATTGTGACCCATCCCATGACTTGGTTTGGCTTGATTGTGCCCCATCCCAGGGCTAAGCTTGGCTTGAGTGTGCCCCATCCCAGGGCTTGGCTTGGCTTGATTGTGCCCCATCCCTTGGCTTGACTTGACTTGATTGTGCCCCATCCCAGGGCTAAGCTTGGCTTGAGTGTGCCCAATCCCAGGGCTTGGCTTGGCTTGATTGTGCCCCAGCCCAAGGCTTTTCTTTTCGGCTTTTTGTAGCAACTTCCAGGCAGCTCCCTGAGCCAGCCCTTGTGCTACACCCAACTATCTCAGTAGTCCTGGACAAGCTGCTTGTATCAGCTTCAAGCCAGGCTTCTTTTTTCTCTGCCCTGCTGATGCCCTGCCCTGCCCTGCTTTCTTTGATTTGCTCTGCCCTTCTGATGCCCTGCCCTGCTTTCTTTGATTTGCTCTGCCCTGCCCTGCTTGATTTGCCCTGCTCTCTTTGATTTGCTCTGCCCTTCTGATGCCCTGCCCTGCTTTCTTTGATTTGCTCTGCCCTGCCCTGCTTGTTTTGCCCTGCTCTCTTTGATTTGCTCTGCCCTTTTGATGCCCTGCCCTGCTTTCTTTGATTTTCTCTGCCCTGCTGATTCCCTGCCCTGCCCTGATTTCTTTGATTTGCCATGCCCTGCTCTGCTAGTCTGCACTCTACCCTGATTATTTATTGCGTACATTCCATGACTGCGTGACTCATATTACAATCACATTGTCTCATAGCTTCCCACTGTACTTGCAGGTCATCAAGTGCGAGCAATTTGACGAGAACCTTGAGGCACTTGTGAAAAGATATTCTAGTGGGGCTTTGTGAAAGGGTGGCTGTGAAAGGGTTGTAATCAACTCGTGACTCCTAGAGTCCTAGCTAGTATAAGTAGTTTTGGTTGCAGTAAGTACCGCAGTACATGGGTGGCCATATAGGCAAAATGCAGTACAGGCAAAATCCCTGCCATTGGTTACTGCAATTTATTGCACTTCTTGGGGGTATGGTGCCCTTTATTGCACCCTACCCCCAACAAAAATACTAAGAGGGCTACAAAGTTACATTCGACGCTGAGGGGCTAGAAACGAAACCCGCCGTGTTTATTGATATGTGTGGTCGCAGTAAAACAGTGGTACTGCATGCAAGCACGAAGTTATAGTTCGTATCTGTGTATGTTGTTACAGTCCAGGGGTGGGCCAAATAGGGTTGAGAGTCTTGGCCAACCGTGTAGGAAGGGCTCAAAAAGAAAGAGCACTGATGTGCTGAACCACAGGAGTTGAAACTACACAAGTTATGAACAGAGCTTGATTTGCATACAGCCCTTCCCAATATTGAGGTTGGGGAGATCTACTTAGCATTTTGGCTACGCCTTCTTCACCAGCTAGGCTGTAAAAACAAACAACGGACGTTTAACGATATGTGAAGGACATGTAAAGAGGCTGCTTAGTCTGTAGACGGATTGGGTTGGATAGCTACATGGTTTGTCATCGTGTTGTTGATAAGCCCCAGTGCAAGCATACGGGCTGCCCCCCTCGACCTCATGCCAATTAGGCGTCCTTTTTATTTATTTTATCTGCCGGAACATCAGGTGTACATACTAAAAAATGTATTTCAGCCAACTCTGGTCTGCTCACTGTCTTCCAATTCTAAGTCCTCCCATGCGATCACCAATGAGGATTGAGACGTAACTAGGGAACGGTCAAATGATACCATATGATATCTTATGATGCCCCAGTCTGACTAGGTTAAAGGTTCCATTTACAAACAATATCATGCATTTTGTATGATATCATACTCGCCTTTGGTCTACATCATATCATATGCCGGTTCCTAGACATAAGTGATTGCAAATGTATAGATGCATACGTTTCATGGGGGGAAATCCACGTTGCAGAGTACCAGAGTCGTGTGCTCTAACGGTGGTGGACACCAGTACACTAGTACAGTACAGCAGTACATGAGTTATAACCAGACTCTTGTGAGCTAAACCCTACGATTCCAACGTTATGGACGCTCAAAAATCTGCTCGACGTGAAACGTAACGTTTTGAACAACTCAACTCTCAAGGTCGCTCTCAACCGCCATAGTAGCGTTGTCCAGGTCAAGTAGCAGTCCATTCCCTACCGCCGCAAGACGAGGCTCCTTTAATAGCACGCCCTACCAGGCATTATCACTATTTTTCAACTCTTAATCTACCGCCTCAGCAGTGGACTTCTTGAAGATACAAAAAAGATGAAAATGATAAAGAGGCTATGTTTTTAGGCCACGATGGCACACGGTTAATGAAGCCAGCATGGGCCAAAGTGTTAACCACCTTGGTGACATGTCGGTTGAACCAAAGCCAGCTCGGCAGCCTTGGAAAACCTGGAAAGCCTTACTTCAAGAGTACCCCGACTGCCGTTACTGGAATTTCGGTGGTCTTTTATCTTAAAAAACTTAGTCACAGGGTACAAGCATCAAGTCTATAAGCCAGAGTAAGTTCACGCTCATTCGAACCCTCGATACCCGTCTGCTCGATACGACTACCGACAGACCCGCGACTACCAACCACCCGGATGGACCAGTCGAGCCAGCTGGGACCAACGTCGGTCGGAACGGGCAGACGCCATCGTGTGTGTGCTCCATGCTCCATGCGCCCATCACCTCCACCCTGACAGCCTTGAACGGCCCACTGGAAAGAAATATGGGGGAATGGGCGCAGTGGTCTAGTGGGGCCATTCAATTGTAATTCCATTCTACAGCAGCTCATCTATCAACTCCGCTGTATCTAATTCAGGCAACACGCTTGTGAAGCTAGAAGCAACCGTTGGTCGGCACAATGCCGCCTCGGTCTATGCGCGCCACCACGCGCAAAGCTGCCGTGTCCCTCCCTCAACACTCTAAGTTCGTGTTCCTTTCTGAAGCATCGAAACAGCTGGCAGACATCCATGGGCTGGCTCAGGTCCTGGGGAGCAGGGCATTGAAGGTAGGGTGTGGTGTGTGTTTGTGTGTGTGTGTGTGTTTGTGCGTGTGTTTGTTTGTGTGTGTGTGTGTGTCTGTGTGTTTGTGTGTGTGTGTGTGTGTGAGAGTGTGTGGGGGTGTGTGTGGGGTGTGTGTGTGTGGGGGGGGGGGGGGGAGGGGGGTAAGTGTATGTGTATGTGTGTTTGTGTGTCTGTGTGTGGTGGTGCTGGTGTGTGTGTGTGTGTGGGGGGGGGGGAGTTTGTACGTGTATATATGTGTGTGTGGGGGGGGGGGGGTGGGGGGGGGGGAGTCCATGTGGTGTGTGAGTTGAGTGAGGGGTGGAGGGGTTAACAAATAAATCGATGTGGGAACCACAACCATTGGCGTATCAAGGACTTGGTGGAGGTTGCTTTTCATGTGATGTCATGAATTGGGGTGGTGTGGGAGTGGAGTGTGGGAGTAAGGATTTGTGGCAAAGTGGTGTGGGTACTATGACTTTCACGAACGTGGTGGGGGTTGCTTTTCATGTGATGTCATGAGTTGGGGTGGTGTGAGAGTGAGGTGTCAGACTGAGAATTTGTGACAAAGTGGTGTGGGTACCATGACGATCATGAACATGGTGGTGGTTGCTTTTCATGTGATGTCATGAGTTGGGGTGGTGTGAGAGTGAGGTGTCAGACTGAGAATTTGTGACAAAGTGGTGTGGGTACCATGACGATCATGAACATGGTGGTGGTTGCTTTTCATGTGATGTCATGAGTTGGGGTGGTGTGAAAGTGAGGTGTCAGACTGAGAATTTGTGACAAAGTGGTGTGGGTACCATGACGATCATGAACATGGTGGTGGTTGCTTTTCATGTGATGTCATGAGTTGGAATGGTGTGAAAGTGAGGTGTCAGACTGAGAATTTGTGACAAAGTGGTGTGGGTACCATGACGATCATGAACATGGTGGTGGTTGCTTTTCATGTGATGTCATGAGTTGGGGTGGTGTGAGAGTGAGGTGTCAGACTGAGAATTTGTGACAAAGTGGTGTGGGTACCATGACGATCATGAACATGGTGGTGGTTGCTTTTCATGTGATGTCATGAGTTGGGGTGGTGTGAGAGTGGGGTGTGTGGGTGAGGAGTAGGGACAAATTGATGTAGGTACCATGACTATTGGCGTGTCAAGGACATGCTGGGTGTTGGTTTCCATGTGATGTCACGAGTTGGGGTGGTGTGTGAGTGGGGTGTGTGAGTGATGAGTAGGGGCAACATATTGTGGGTACCATGACTAGCATGAATGTGTTGGGGGTTGCTTTTCACGTGATGTCATGCGTTGGGTTGGTGTGGGAGTAGGGTGTGTGAGTGAGGATTTATGACAACGTGTTTTGGGTACCGTAATTGTCAAGGACGTGGTGGTGGTTGGTTTTCAAGCCAAGTCAAATGCAGTGCATTAATGCAACTGAAACCGGACAATGCGATGCAATGCAATGCAAGTGAAATGCGATGCAATGCAATGCGAGTGAAATCGGACACACAACATACATTATAAAGTGATATCATCGTATGAATGGACCGGCATATCATATGATGTAGAACAAAGGCGAGTATGCTATCATATGCTATCATACAAATTGCATCATATGCTATCATACAAAGTGCATCATATGCAATTGTATATACCTGGTAACTTTGACCAAGTCAGACTGCCGGCATCGTATGATATCATATTGCCGTTTCCTAAATGTTGGAAGGCAGTGGGTAAATATGGTCATACATTGTATTCCCAATCCCAATGCAAGGCAGTGGATGCACATGGTAATACATTGTATTCCCAATCCCAATGTTGGGAGGCAGTGGGTGAAAATGGTCATACATTGTATTCCCAATCCCAATGTTGGGAGGCAGTGGGTGAAAATGGTAATACATTGTATTCCCGATCCCAATGCAAGACAGTGCATGCACATGGTAATACATTGTATTCCCAATCCCAATGTTGGGAGGCAGTGGGTGAAAATGGTCATACATTGTATTCCCAAGCCCAATGTTGGGAGGCAGTGGGTAAATATGGTCATACATTGTATTCCCAATCCCAATGTTGGGAGGCAGTGGGTGAAAATGGTCATACATTGTATTACCAATCCCAATGCAAGGCAGTGGATGCACATGGTAATACATTGTATTCCCAATCCCAATGTTGGAAGGCAGTGTGTGAAAATGGTAATACATTGTATTCCCAATCCCAATGCCAAAAGGCAGTGTGTAAAAATTGTCAGGTATTTATTCCTAATCCGAAATGCCAAATGTTCTCTGCATGAGAGCATGGATTTGTTTTCCCGCAATACTTTCCGATCGGAATACGAGACCCCGTTTTGGCCAAAATTGCCGGAATAAGAAACCTATATATATTTGTTTTCTTTTTATTACTGAATTTGACTAAAAATGACCCAAATCAACCAAATCGGAATAAGGATCCTGTTTTGGGAGGAAAATAGGGAGGGATAAAAAAAAAGGAATAAGATTTCCTCTTTTTGATTTGAAAAAAATATCCCTGCATGAGAGTGGCCCAGCCTGTTTGCTTGCACTGAGCCTGTTTGCTTGGTTTGCACTGAGCCTGTTTGCTTGGTTTGCACTGAGCCTGTTTGCTTGGTTTGCACTGAGCCTGTTTGCTTTCACTGAGCCTGTTTGCTTGGTTTGCACTGAGCCTGTTTGCTTTCACTGAGCCTGTTTGCTTGGTTTGCACTGAGCCCTGTTGCTCTTGCCTGACCTGTTGCTGGTTTGCACTGAGCCTGTTTGCTTTCACTGAGCCTGTTTGCTTGGTTTGCACTGAGCCTGTTTGCTTGCACTGAGGCACGTCAACATCCTTTCAGTTCAAGATTCGTATCCCTTGTTGATTCTATTGTTTTCAGGTGTCTGACATCCCAGACGCAGCTGTGACGCGTCGTGAGGTTCAGCGTCTATGTGTTCACTGCGGAGTGCACTTGTGTCCGTCAACTTGCGCCAGGTATGTTTGTTCTGTTTGTTTGTTACAGTCTGTTAGATCTGTTTGTTTGTTACAGTCTGTTTGTTCTGTTTGTTTGTATCAGTCTGTTTGTCTGTTACAGTTTGTTACAGTGTGCTACAGTCTGCTTGTTTTTCAGCGTGTTCAGTGTTGGTTTGTTTGTAATCATGCTACAGTCTGTTTTTTGTTACATTTGTTTGTGGTTACAGTGGTGGGTGGTTAGTGCAGTTTGTAACAATCTTTTGTTTAACCGTTTGTTTACAGTCTGTTTGTTTGTTTACAGTTTTGTTACAGTCTTTTGTTTTTAAGTTTTGTTTTGTTTATGTTTGTTCAGCCTTTTTGTTTGCTTACGTTTGTTTACAGTCTGTTTGTTTGTACGTGTGTTACAGTCCTGTTTGTTTGTTTACAGTTTGTTACAGTCTTTTTGTTGTTACAGTTTTGTTGTTATAGTTTGTTACAGTCCTTGTTTGTTTGTTACAGTTTGTTACAGTCTGTTTTGTTTTTGTACAGTTTGTTCAGTCTGTTTTTTTGGTACAGTTTGTTACGTCCTGTTTTTTGTTAAAGTTTGTTACAGTCTGTTTGGTGTTTGTACAGCGTGTTACAGTCGTTTGTTTTTGTTTACAGTCTTCTTTCTTTGTTACACGTTTGTTCACAGGCCTGTTTGTTTGTTACACGTTTGTACAGTTCTATTGTTTGTTACATTTTGTTACAGTCTGTTTTGTTTGTTACAGTTTTTGTTAAGTTTCTGTTTTGTTTGTTCCAGTTTTTTTGTTTGTTTACCGTTTGTTACAGTCTGTTTGTTTGTTACACTTTGTTTATCAGTCTGTTTGCTGTTACAGGTTTGTTACAGTCTGTTTGTTTGTTTAACAGTTTGTAACAGTCTGTTTGGTTTTGTTACGTTTTTTACGTCTGTTTGTTTGTCGTTTGTACAGTCTTTTTGTTTGTACAGTGTGGTTTGTTTACTGTTTGTTAACATACAGTTTGTTTGTTTCTATAACAGTTATGTTCAGTCTTTTTGTGTGTTACAGTTTATTTGTTACGTGCTACAGTCTTTTTTTGTTACAGTGTGTTACAAGTACTGTTTGTTTGTTTAACAGTTTGATACAGTATTGGTTCAGTCTGGTTTGTTTGTTACAGTTTGTCACATCCCGTTTGTTTTGTTTGTTACAGTTTGTTACAGTCCTTTTGTTGTTACAGTTTGTTACGTCTGTTTGTTTGTTACAGTTTGTTACAGTCTGTTTGTCTGTTTCCAGTTTTGTTGTTAATGTTTGTTTAAGTCTGTTTGTTGTTACATTTGTTACGGTCTGTCTTGGTTTTTGTTACAGTTTGTTTGTTGACAAGTTTTGTTACATTCGGTTTGTTTTGTTACAGTTTGCTTGTTACACAGTTGTTTTTACAGTACTGTTTGTTTTTTACATTGTTTGTCACAGTGTTGTTACAGTCTGGTTTGTTTGTTACAGTTTGTTATATCTGTTTGTTTTTTTCCAGTTTTTTTGTTACACAGTGTACAGTCTTTTGTTTGTACAGTTTTTTAAAGTCCTGTTTGGTTTGGTTACAGTTTTTACAGTTGTTACAGTTTGTTTGTTTGTTACAGTCTTTTTGTTTGGTTACATTTGTTACAGTCGTGTGTTTTGTTTGTTACAGTTTGTTACAGTCTGTTTTGTTCGTTCAGTTTTGTTACAGTCCTGTTTGGTTTGTTGCAAGAGTTTTGTTTTAGCAGTTGTTTTGTTTGTTACAGTTTGTTACAGTCTGTTTGTTTGGTTACAGGTTTACAGTCTGTTTGTTTATAAAGCGTGTTACAGTCTTTTGTTGTTCCGTTTTTTTGTTACAGTCCTGTTTGTTTGTTCCAGTTTGGTTTTTTTTCAGTCTGTTTGTTTGTCGCAGTCTTTTTGGTTGTTAACAGTTTGTTTGTTTTACAGTTTGTACAGTCGGTTTGTGTTTGTTGCATTTGTACAGTCTGTTTGGGTTGTTACAGTTGTTACAGTCTGTGTGTTTGTTACACCTGTTTGTTTGTTACAGTTTGTTACAGTCTGTTTGTTGTTACATTTTTGTTTGTTACAAGTGCTACAGTCTGTTTTGTGTTGGTACAGTCGTTTTGTTATCAGTCGTTTGTTGATACAGTTGTTTACAGTTTTTTTGTACAGTTTTTGTTACAGTCGTTTTGTTTTGTTACAGTGTGTTCAGTCTGTTTGTTTGTTACAGTTTGTTATTGTCTGCTTGTTTTGTTACAAACAGCGTGTTCAGTCTGTTGTTTGGTTACGTTTGTTTGTTACAGTTGTCTTACAGCTGGCTTGTTTGTTACAGTTGTTACAGTCTAATTTGTTTTTTTCGTTCTGTTTGTTGTTTACTTACAGTTTGTTTTGTACTTTGTAAGTCTGTTTTGTTTTGTTTCGTTTGTTTTGTTACAGTTTGGTACAGTCTGTTTGTTTGTTACAAGTTTGTTTGTTACCGTGCTACATCTTGGTTTGTTTGTTACAGTTTTGTTAAAGTCGTTTGTTGTTCCAGTTTGTTGCGCAGTTTTCTTTGTGTTTTATCAGTGTGTGTGTTTTTACAGTTTGCACGTGCTGTTTGTTTGTTACAGTTTGTTACCGTCTGTTTGGTTTCTTGTACAGGTTTTGTACAGTCTGTGTTTTAGTTACGTTTGTTACAGTCTGTTTGTTTGTTGCAGTTGTTACGACTGTTTGTTTATTAACGTTTGTTTACAGTCTGGTTTGTTTTTACTTTTGTTACAGTATGTTTGTTTTGCTACATGCGTTTACAGTCCCTGTTGTCGTTGTTACAGTTTGTTTGGTTACAGTTTTTACAGTCTGTTTGTTTGTTATCAGTTTGTTACAGTCTGTTTGTTTTTTATGTTTGTTACAGTCTTTTCTTTGTTACAGCGTGTTACAGTCTTTTGTTTTGTTACAGTTTGCTTGTTACAGTTTTGTTTACAGGCATGGTTGGTTTGTCTAAGTTATGTTACAGTCTGTATTGGTTGTTTACGTCTGTTGTTTTTTACAGTTTGTTTGTATTGTTTGTTCCAGCTGTTTGTTTGTTAGCATGTTTGTTCGTTACAGTTTGTGTACAGAGTCTGTCTAGTTGATTACAGTTTGTTACACAGTCTGTTTGTTTGTTACGTTTGTTACAGTTTGTTACATTTTGTTTTGTGTTTTTATTGTGGTGGGTGTTACATGTTGTTACGTCTGGTTTTGTTTGTAACAGTTTGTTACAGTCCGTTTGTGTGTTACAGTTTGTTACAGTCTGCTTGTTTGTTACGTTTTTTACGTCTGTTTGTTTGTGGCAGTTTCTTACAGCTGTTTGTCTTGTTCAGTTTGTTACCTCTGTTTGTTTTTCTTACAGTTTGTCCAGTCTGTTTGTTTGGTACAAGCGTGTTACAGTCTGTTTGTTTTGTTACACTTTGTTGTTACAAGTGCACGTCTGTTTGTTTTGTGTGTACAGTTTGTTACAAGTCTGTTTGTTGTATATTTAACAGTTTTGTTACAGTTTGTTTGTTACATTTTGTACGTCTGTTTGTTGGTAACGTATTGTTTACAGTCATGGTTTGTTTGTTCCCGTTTGTTATTGTCTAGCTTGTTTGTTACAGCGGGTTTACAGTCCTGTTTGTTTGTTACAGTTTTGTTTGTACAGTTTCTTACAGTATCTTGTTGTTACAAAGGTTGTTACAAGGTCACATTTGTTTGTTACAGTCTTTGTTTGTTACAGTTTTTTGTATACCGTTTGTTAAAAGTCTGTTTAGTATTTGTTACCGGTTGTTTAACAGTCTGTTGTTTGTTACAGTTTGTTTGTTACAGTGCTCATCTATTTTTTGTTACAGTTTTGTTACAGTCCTGTTTTTGTTTGTTACAGTTTGTTTGTGTGTTACAGTGTGTGTGTTACAGTTTGTTATGGTCGTTTTTTGTGACATTTGAGCCAGTCTGTTTGTTTGTTACAGTTTGTTACAGTGTGTTTGTTTGTTACAGTTTGTTCTTACCATCCTTGATTATTGTTGCCCTTTGTTAAAGTTTCTGTTTGTTTGTTCAAGTTTGTTACAGTCCTGTTTGTTTGTTACTGTTTGTGTTCTACAGTCTGTTTGTTGTTTGCTTACACCCGCGGTGTTACAGTCTGTTGTGTTTTCTTCCATTGGTTTGTTGACTCTGTTTGTTTGTCCACTCTGTTTGTTTGTTACAGTTCTTGTTACAGGCTGTTTGTGTGTTACAAAGTTGGTTACCGTCTGTTTGTTTGGTAACATGCTGTGACAGTCTGTTTTGTTTGTCACCATCTTTTTTTGTTTGTTACCGTTTGGTTGTTACGTTTGTTGCAGTCTGGTTTGTTTGTTTTAACGTTTGTTACAGTCTGTTTGTTTGTTTACTTTTGTACATTTGTTTGTTACAGTCTGTTTGTTTGTTCCAGTTGTTACGCTGTTTTTTTGTTAGCAAATCACGCGTGTTACAAGTCTGTTTGTTTTGTTAGCAGTTTGGTTTGGTTTTAAGTTTGTTACTTCCCTGTTTGTTTGTACGTTTGTTTACAGGCAGTCGGTTTTGGTTTGTTACAGTTTGTTACAGTCCCCTTTTTGTTTGTTATCAAGCGTGTTACAGTCGGTTTTTTTTTGTTTACGTTTGTTTGTTACAGTTTGTTACGCCCTGTTTGTGTTGTTCCAGTTTGTTACAGTCTGTTTGTTTGTTACAGTCTGTTTTTTTGTTACAGTTTGTTACTGAGTCGTATATGTTGGTTACGTTTGTTTGTTTGTGTACATTCTGTTCTGTTTGTTTACTTTGTTACGTCTGTTGTATTTGTTGCAGTTGTTACAGTCTGTTTGGTTTGTTACTGTTTTGTTACGTCTTTTGTTTGTTGTTTTTGTTCACGTCTGTTTTTTTTTTCAGTTCTGTTACAGTCTGTTTGTTTGTTACAGTTTTTACAGTCTGTTCTGTTTATTATGCTTGTTACAACGTTCTCGTTTGTTTTTGTTTCCTGTTTGTTTGTTATCTGTCTGTTTGTTTGTTCCATTTGGTTTGTTACAGTCTGTTTGTTGTCATCCGTCTGTTTGTTTTGTTACAGTTTTTTTGTTACGTTTGTTTACTCTGTTTTTGTTGTTGTTGCAGTTTGTTACAGTCTGTTTGTTTGTTACAGTTTGTTACAGTCTGTTTGTTTGTTACAGTTTGTTTGTTACAGTTTGTTACAGTCTGTTTGTTTGTTACAGTTTGTTTGTTACAGTGCTACAGTCTATTTGTTTGTTACAGTTTGTTACTGTCTGTTTGTTTGTTACAGTTTGTTACAGTTTGTTTGTTACAGTTTGTTACAGTCTGTTTGTTTGGTACAGTTTGTTACAGTCTGTTTGTTTGTTACAGTTTGTTATTGTCTGAATGTTTCTTACAGTGTGTTACAGTCTGTTTGTTTGTTACAGTTTGTTTGTTACAGTTTGTTACAGTCTGTTTGTTTGTTACAGTCTGTTTGTTTGTAACAGTTTGTTTGTTACAGTTTGTTACAGTCTGTTTGTTTGTTACAGTTTGTTTGTTACAGTTTGTTACAGTCTGTTTGTTTGTTACAGTTTGTTTGTTACAGTAGCCTACAGTCTGTTTCGCTCCTTGTTACAGTTTTAGTTGCGTCGTTATGTAGTTTGTTACACGTTTGTTACAACACAAACACCACATATTAGTGTGTGTGTTACGTTTGTACAGTCTGTTGTTTGTTACAGTTTGTTATACAGTTGTTTATTGTTACAGTTTGTTACAGTCTGTTTGTTTGTTACAGTTTGTTACAGTCTGTTTGTTTGTTGCAGTTTGTTACAGTCTGTTTGTTTGTTACAGTTTGTTACAGTCTGTTTGTTTGTTACAGTTTGTTACAGTCTGTTTGTTTTTTACAGTTTGTTACAGTCTGTTTGTTTGTTCCAGTTTGTTTGTTACAGTCTGTTTGTTTGTCACAGTCTGTTTGTTTGTTATAGTTTGTTAGAGTCTGTTTGTTTGTTACAGTTTGTTGCAGTCTTTTTGTTTGTTACAGCGTCTTACAGTCTGTTTGTTTGTCACAATCTGTTTGTTTGTTACAGTTTGTTTGTTACAGTTTGTTACAGTCTGTTTGTTTGTTTGTTACAGTTTGTTACAGTTTGTTTGTTACAGTTTGTTACTGTCTGTTTGTTTGTTACAGTTTGTTACAGTCTGTTTGTTTGTTACAGAGTGTTACAGTCTGTTTGTTTGTTACAGTTTGTTTGTTACAGTTTGTTACAGTCTGTTTGTTTGTTACAGTTTGTTAGAGTCTGTTTGTTTGTTACAGTTTGTTACAGTCTGTTTGTTTGTTACAGCGTGTTACAGTCTGTTTGTTTGTTACAGTTTGTTACAGTCTGTTTGTTTGTTACAGTTTGTTACATTCTGTTTGTTTGTTACCGTCTGTTTGTTTTTTACAGTTTGTTTGTTACAGTTTGTTACAGTCTGTTTGTTTGTTACAGTTTGTTTGTACAGTTTGTGACAGTTGTTTGTTTGTTACAATTTATACTGTCGGTTTGATGTTTGTTAGTTTTGTTACAGTCTGTTGTTTGATTACAAGTTGGTTCCAGTTTGTGTGTTACAGTTGTTACAGTTGTTTGTTTGTTACAGTTTGTTACAGTCTGTTTGTTTTGTAACAGCGTTGTTACAGTCTGTTTGTTTGTTACAGTTATTGTTACAGTTGTTACAGTCTGTTTGTTGTTACATTTGTTTGTTACGGTTGTTACGTCTGTTGTTTGTTGTTACAGTATGTTTGTAACATTTGTTGTTTACAGTTTGTTACAGTCTGTTTGTTTGTTACAGTTGGTTTGTTACCGTCTGTGTTGTTTGTTACCGTTTGTTTGTTACAGTTTGTTAAGTCTGTTTGTTTTGTTACAGTTTGTTTGTTACAGTGCTACAGTCTATTTGTTTGTTTACCGTTTGTTTACTGTCTGTTTGTTTGTTTACAGTTTGTTACGTTTGTTTGTTATCAGTTTTTACAGTCTGTTTGGTTGGTACAGTTGGTTACAGTCTGTTTGTTTGTTACATTTGTTTTGTCTGAATGTTTCTTACAGTGTGTTACGTCTGTTTGTTTGTTACAGTTTGTTTGTTAAAAACAGTTTGTTACAGTCTGTTGTTTTGTTACAGTCTGTTTGTTTTGTACGTTTGTTTGTTACAGTTTGTTCCAGTCTGTTTGTTTGTTAAGTTTGTTTGTTCCATTTGTTACAGTCTGTTTGTTGTTACAGTTTGGTGTGTTACAGTGCTACAGTCCTGTTCGGTTGTTCAGTTTGTTACAGTCTGTTTGTTTGTTACAGTTTGGTTACAGTTTTCACGTTTGTTTGTGTGTTATATGTGTGTGTTACAGTTTGGTTACAGTCTGTTTTTTTGTTACAGTTTGTTACAGTCTGTTTATTGTTACAGTTTGTTACAGTCTTTTGTTTTGTTACAGTTTGTTACAGTCCTGTTTGTTTTGTTCAGTTTGTTACAGCTGTATGTTTGTTACAGTTTGTTACAGTCCCTGTTTGTTTGTTACAGTTTTTACGTCTGTTTTTTTTTACGTTTTGTACAGTCTGTTTGTTTGTTCCAGTTGTTGTTTTACATGTCTTTTTGTTTGTCACCGTCCTGTTTGTTGTTATAGTTTGGTAGAGTCTGTTGTTTGTTACAGTTGTTACAAGTCTTTTGTTTTGTTTTACAGCGTGTTTCAGCTTTTTTGTTTGTCAAAATCTGTTGTTTGTTACGGTGTTTGTTCAGTTTGTTACAGTCTGTTTGTTTGTTTGTTACGTTTGTTACAGTTTTGTTTGTTACAGTTTGTTACTGTCTGTTTGTTTGTTACAGTTTGTTACAGCGTTTGTTTGTCACTCGTGTTACAGTCTGTTTGGTTTTGTTACATTTTGTTTGTTACAGTTTGTTACAGTCTGTTTGTTTGTTACAGTTTGTTAGAGTCTGTTTTTTGTTCAGTTTGTTACGTCTGTTTGTTTGTTACCGCGTGTACAGTCTGTTTTGTTTGTTTACAGTTTGTTACAGTCTGTTTTGGGGTTTGTTACAGTTTGTTACATTCTGTTTGGTTTGTTACCGTCTGTTTGTTTTTACGTTTTGTTTGTTCAGTGTGTTACAGTCCTGTTTGTTTTGTTTACAGTTTTGTTTTGTTACAGTTTGTTACAGTCTGTTTGTTTGTTCAATTTTATTACTGTCTGTTTTGTTTGTTCAGTTTGTTCAGTCTGTTTGTTTGTTCAGTTGTTACAGTTTTTTTGTTACATTTGTTACAGTCCTGTTGGTTTGTTACAGTTTGTTACAGTCTGTTTGTTTGTAATAAAAAGCAGCGTGTACAGCTGTTGTTTGTTACAGTTTATTTGTTACAGTTTTTTACAGTCTGTTTGTTGGTACAATTTTTTTTTACAGTTGTTACAGTCTGTTGTTTGTTACGTTTGTTTGGTTACATTTGTTTGTTACAGTTTTTTACAGTCTTTTGTTTGTTACGTTTGTACATTCTGTTTTGTTCGTTACAGTTTTTGTTTACAGGCTGTTTGTTTGTTACAGTTGTTAAAATCTGTTTGTTTGTTCAGTTTGTTACAGTCTGTTTGTTTGTTACGCGTGTAACAGTCTGTTTTGTTTTGTTTACAGTTTGTTTGTTACAGTTTGTTACATTCTGTTTGTTGTTACAATTATTTGGTTACAGTTTGTTACGTCTTTTGTTTGTTACAAGTTTGTTTGTTACAGTTTGGTTTGGTTACAGTTTTGTTACAGTCCTGTTTGTTTGTTACAGTTTTGGTTGGTTACAGGCTACCGTCTGTTTATTTGTTACAGGTTTGTTCGTCTGTTTGTTTGTTCAGTTTGTACAGTCTTTGTTTGTTACAGTTTTGTTTGTTACGTTTGTTGTTACAGTTTGTTTTTGTTAAGTGCTACAGTCTGTTGTTGTTCGTTTGTTACAGCCTGTTGTTTTTACGTTTGTTGTTTACAGTTTTTGTTTTGTTACAGTTTGTTTGTTCAGTTTTGTTACAGTCTGTTTTTGTTTGTTACAGTTTTGTTTGTTTACAGTTTGTTTGTTACAGTTTGTTTTAGTGTTTTGTTCGTTACAGTTTGTTTGTTACAGTTTTTTTGTGGACGTTTGATACAGTCCTGTTTGTTTGTTTACAGTTTGTTACAGTCTGTTTGTTTGGTACAGTTGTGTTTACGTCTGTTTGTTTTGTTACCGTTTGTTATGTCTGCTTGTTTGTTACAGCGTGTTACAGTCTGTTTGTTTGTTACAGTTTGTTTGTACAGTTTCTACAGTCTGCTGTTGTTACAGTTTGTTACAGTCTTTTGTTTGTTACAGTCTGTTGTTTGTTACGTTTGTTTTGTTCCAGTTGTTACAGTCTGTTGGTTTGTTTACAGTTTGTTACAAGTCCTGTTTGTTTGTTACAGTTTGTTTGTTCCAGTGGCTCAGTCTATTTGTTTGGTTACAGTTTTGTACAGTCCTTTTGTTTTGTTACAGTTTTGTTACAGTTGTTTGTGTGTTTACAGTGTGTGTGTACAGCTTGCTTACAGTCTGTTTTGTGTGTGACAGGTTTGATCCAGTCTGTTTGTTTTGTTACAGTTTGTTACAGTCTGTTTGTTTGTTACAGTTTGTTACAGTCTGTATGTTTGTTGCAGTTTGTTAAAGTCTGTTTGTTTGTTACAGTTTGTTACAGTCTGTTTGTTTGTTACAGTTTGTTTCAGTCTGTTTGTTTGTTACAGTGTGTTACAGACTGTTTGTTTGTTCCAGTTTGTTTGTTACAGTCTGTTTGTTTGTCACAGTCTGTTTGTTTGTTACAGTTTGTTACAGTCTGTTTGTTTGTTACAGTTTGTTACAGTCTGTTTGTTTGGTACAGCATGTTACAGTCTGTTTGTTTGTCACAACTGTTGTTTGTTACTTTTTGTTTGTACATGTTTTTACAGTCTGTTTGTTGTTACGTTTTTTGTTTCAGTCTTGTTTTGGTTTTGGTTACAGTTTGGTACATTTTGTTTGTTACAGTTGGTTACAGTCTGTTTTGTTGTTACAGTTTGTTACAGCTGTTTTTGTTTGTTACCGCGTGTTACGTCTGTTTTGTTTGTTTACAGTTTATTTGTTTCAGTTTGTTACAGTCGGTTTTGGTTGTTACAGTTTGTTAGCAGTCTTTTGTTTGGTCCGTTTCGTACAGTCTGTTGTTGTTTGTTGAGCGTTTACGTTCTGTTTGTTTGTTACCGTTTGTTTGTTACCGTTTTGTTACAGTCTGTTGTTTGTTACGTTTGTTACAGTCTGTTTGTTTGTTACAGTCTGTTGTTTTGTTACGTTGTTTGTTACAGTTTGTACAGTCTGTTTGTTGTTTACAAGTTTGTTGTTGTTACAGTCTGTTTGTGTGTTCATTTGTTAGCAGTCTGTTTTTGTTTGTTAGCAGTTTGTTACAGTCTGTTTTGTTTGTTACGTTTGTTACGTCTGTTTGTTTTTTGTGCAGTTTGTTACGCTGTTTGTTTGTTACAGTTTGTTACAGTCGTTTGTTTGTTTTACAGTTTGTTACATCGTTTGTTTATAAAGGCGTGTTTACGGTCTGTTTGGTTTTGGGGGGTTCCAGTTTAGTGGTTACAGTCTGTTTGTTTGTGCCAGTTTGTTTGTTTACAGTCGTGTTTGTTTGTCACAGTCTGTTTGTTTTGTTTCAGTTTGTTTGTTACAGTTGTGTACAAGTCTTTTGTTTGTTGCAGTTTGTTACAGTCTGTTTGTTTGGTTTACATGTTGTTTACAGCTGTTTTGTTTGTTACAGTTGTTTGTTACAGTTTGTTTACAGTCTATTTGTTTGTTACAGTTTTGTTTGTTACATGCTAACAGTCTATTTGTTTTGTTGCAGTTTGTTACTGTTCTGATTTGTTTGTTATAGTTTGTTCAGTTTGTTTGGTTACAGTTTGTTAAGTCTGTTTTGTTTGGTACCGTTTGTTACAGTCTGTTTGTTGGTACATTTTGTTTTGGTCTGTTGGTGTTGTTACAGTTTGTTTGTTACAGTTTGTTACGCTATTTGTGTTGTTAGCAGTTTGTTTGTTACAGTGCTCAGTCCTATTTGTTGTTTACGGTTTGTTTGTCTGTTTGGTTGTTATAGTTAGTACAGTTTTGTTTGGTTTTTTTTACAGTTTGGTTACGTCTGTTTGTATTGGTACAGTTGTTACAGTCTAGTTTGTTTGGTACAGTTTTGTTTGTCTGAAGGGTTCTTACGCGTGTTACAGTCTGTTTTTGTTGTTACAGGTTTTGTTTTGTTACAGTTTTTGTACAGTCCCTGGTGGTTTGTTAGCGTTTGTTTTAAGTCGGTTTGTTTGTTACCGTCGTTTATTTGTTACAGTTTGTTTTTGTTACCAGTTGGTTACAGTCTTTTTGTTTGTTACAGTTTGTTTGTTCAGTTTGTGTACAGTCTGTTTTTGTTTGTGTTACAGTTTTTTTGAAACTGCTACAGTCTGTTCGTTGTTACATTTTGTTTTACAGTCGTCTGTTTGTACAGTTGTTACAGTTTGTTACAGTTTGTTTGTGTGTTATAGTGTGGGTGTTAGCAGTTTGTTTACAGTCTTTTTGTTGTTTTTTTACAGTTTGTTACAGTCTGGTTATTTTTACACGTTGTTACAGTACGGTTTTGTTTGTTACGTTTTGTTACGTCTGTTTGTTTGTTAAGTTGTTTACAAATCTGTTTGTTTGTAACAGTTGTTCAGTCTGTTTGTGGTTTACAGTTTGGTACCGTCTGTTTGTTTGTTACAGTTTGTTACAGTCTGTTTTTTGTTTGCAGTTTGTTACAGTCGGTTTGTTTGTTCCAGTGTTGTTACAGTCTGTGTGTTTTGTTACAGTTTGTAACATCTGTTTGTTTGTACAAGGCGTGTTACCGTCTGTTTCTTTGTTCCAGTTTGTTTGTTATCAGTCTGTTTGTTTGTCACAGTCTGTTTGTTTGTTACGGTTTGTTTGTTAGTTTGTTAGCAGTTCCGTTTGTTTGTTACAGTCTGTTTGTTACAGTTTGTTTCCAGTCTGTTTCTTTGTTAAGTTTTGTTACAGGTTTGTTGTTACAGTTTGTTACGTCTGTTTGTTTGTTACAGTTTGTTCACACAGTCTGTTTGTTTGTTACAGCGTGTTACATTCTGTTTGTTTGTTCAGTTGGTTTGTTTACAGTTTTGTTACAGTTTGTTGGTTTTTTACAGTTTGTTACATCTGTTTGTTTGTTGTACAGTTTGCTATTGTCTGTTTGTTTTGTTACAGCGTGTTACCGTCCCTGTTTTGTTTTGTTACAGTTTTGGTTTGTTACAGTTTGTTACAGTCTGTTTGTTTTGTTTACGTCTGTTTGTTGTTACAGTTTTTTTGTTACAGTTTGTTACAGTCTGTGTTTGTTACAGTTTGTTTGTTACAGTTTGGTTACTGTCTGTTTGTTTGTTACGTGCTACGTCGATTGTTTGGTTTACAGTTTGTTACAGTCTGTTTGTTTGTATAAACAGTTTGTTACAGTTTGTTACATTCCTTTTGTTTGTTACAGTTTTGTTACTCTGTTTGTTTGTTACAGTGGGTTTGTTACAGTTTGGTACAGTCCGTTTGTTGTTACCGTTTATCATAGTCTGTTGATTTGTTACAGTTTGTTACAGTCTGTTGTTTTTACAGTTTTGTTACAGTTTTGTTTGTTACAGTTTGTTACAGTGCTGTTTGTTTGTTACAGTTTGTTACAGTCTGTTTGTTTGTTACAGTTTAATTACAGTCTGATTGTGTGTTTCAGTGTGTTCGTCTGTTGGTTTGTTTAGCGTTGTTTACAGTTTGTTTGTTACCTTTTACAGTCTTTTTGTTTGTTAGCAGTTTGTTTTACAGTCTGTTTGTTTGTAACAGCGTGTTAGTCTGTTTTTGGTTGTTACAGTTTATTATGTAACAGTTTTGATACCGTCTGTTTGTTTGTTACAATTTGTTTGTAACAGTTTGTTACAGTCTGTTTTGTTTGTACGTTTTGTTTGTTACATTTTGTTTGTTACAGTTTGTTACAGTCTGTTTTGTTTGTTACAGTTTGTACCGTCTGTTTGTTTTGTACATTTTGTGACAGTCCGTTTGTTTTGTTACAGTTTGTTAAAGTCTGTTTGTTTGTTACAGTTTGTTACAACTCTGTTTTGTTTGTTACAGTTTTGTTGTTACGTTTGGTTGTTCCGTTTTTTTGTTACAGTGCTACGTCTGTTTGTTTGTTACAGTTTGTTACAGTCTGTTTGGTTTGTTTACAGTTTGTTTTGTTACAGTTGGTTTTGTTAACGTTTTGTTTGTTACAGTTGTTTACAGTCTGTTGTTTGTTACAGTGCGTTGTACAGTTTGTTTTTTTTTACAGTTTTTTTAGCTGTTTGGTTGGTTAAGTTTTGTTTGTTCAGTTTGTTTGTGACAGTTTGATACTGTCTGTTTGTTTGTTACATTGGTTACAGTCTGTTTGTTTGGGTACAGTTTTGTTTACAGTCTGTTTGTTTGTTACAGTTGTTATGTCTGCTTGTTTGTTACACGTTTCACAGTCTGTTTGTTTGTTAAGTGTGTTTGTTACAGTTCTTACAGTTGCTTTTTTGTTACAGTTTGTTACAGTCTGTGTGTTTGTTTACAGTTGTTACAGTTTGTTGTTACAGTTTGTTACTGTCTGTTTGTTTTGTTACAGTTTGTTACAGTCTGTTTGTTTGTTACAGAGTTTTCAGTCTGTTTGTTTGTTTACAGTTTTGTTTTGTTACAGTTTGTTTATCATACTGTTTGTTTGTTACAGTTTTGTTAAGAGTCTGTTTGTTTGTTACGTTTTTACAGTCTGTTTGTTTGTTACAGCGTGTTACAGTCGTTTGTTTTTTACAGTTTGTTTTGTTACAGTTTTACATCTGGTTGTTTGTTACAGTTTGTTACATTCCTGTTTGTTTTTTACCCGTCTTGTTTGTTTTTAAGCATTTTGTTTGTTACAGTTTGTTCAGTCTGTTTGTTGTTTACAGTTGTTTTGGTTTACAGTTTGTTACAGTCTGTCTGTTTGTTAGCAGTTTGTTAAAGTCTGTTTGTTTGTTACCGGTTTTGTACAGTTTGTTACCATTGTTTTGTGTGTTTTGCAGTGTGTGTGTTAACAGTTGTTACAGTCTGTTTGTTGGTAAACAGTTTTTTTACAGTTGTTGTTGTGTGTTTTTACAGTTTGTTGCGTCTGTTTGTTGGTTACAGTTTGTTTACAGTCTGTTTGGTTGTTGGCCGTTTTGTTTTACAGTCTGTTTGTTTGTTCCAGTTTGTTACAGTCGTTGTTTGTTACAGTTTGTAACCATCTGTTTGTTTTGTACAGCGGTTACAGTCCTGTTTGTTTTGTTCCAGGTTGTTTGTTACAGTCTGTTGTTTGTCACAGTCTGTTGTTTGTTTACCGTTTGTTTTGTTACAGTTTGTTACAGTCTGTTGTTTGTTACAGTCTGTTTGTTACAGTTTGTTACAGTCCTTTTTCTTTGTTACAGTTTGTTACAGTTTGTTTGTTACAGTTTGTTACAGTCTTTTGTTGTTACAGTGTTACGTTCTGTTTGTTTGTTACAGCGTGTTTACATTCTGTTTGTTTGTTACAGTTTGTTTGTTACAGTTTTGTTCAGTCTGTTTTTGTTGTTCCAGTTTGTTACAGGTCGGTTTTGTTTGTTACAGTTGCTATTGTCTGTTGGTTGTTCCGCGTGTTACAGTCTTGTGTTTGTTACAGTTTGTTGTTACAGTTTGTTACAGTCTGGTTTGTTTGTTACCAGTTTGTTCACAGTCTGTTTGTTGTTACGTCTGTTTGTTTTGTACAGTTTTTTTTGTTACAGGTTTTTGTTAAGTCTGTGTTTGTTACAGTTTGTTTGTTACAG
>JACBWV010000730.1:12182218-12234718 GCA_013435795.1 Chlamydomonas sp. ICE-L
GGATAAATTACATGGTGTCCTCCGCCCAAAGAACTATTAAGACTGTTGAATCTATCAAATCCTTAAATGAGTTTATGCAAGAGTTCAGGTTGGCCGGAACAAACCATTTACCCACACAAGCTTTGATGGCGGTTCGTATTGCATTCCACAAACTCACATACAACACTTCATGGCTCTCTACAAAGACGCTCTGAAAAGCGGTGCATCTTTGTCAATTACAGAGGCTCACCAATCTGTGTCTCCCATTCTCATAGATTTCGACTTCAAACAAGGGGAACACAAAGGCGTTTGTATGACATGGAAGAACACATCAAACCAATCCTGGATGCACTAGAATCATCATCATAGACTACGTTGAGAACCCGGATTACATGTTATATCTGCTTGAGAAGCCAAGTCCCAGACAGGATCCCTCGAAAGCCGGGTGTTATAAGGACGGATTCCACATCCAATACCCGGATATCGTCACATGTCCAGAGATTCAATACTCCATACGACAAAGGTTCCTAGATGAACACTCTGACAAGCTATGTATTCCTGGGGTGCTGAACAACCCACATAGCATATATGACGAGGCGGTCATTGAACGCAACAACTGGCTCATGTACGGATCAAAGAAACCAAATGAACAATTCCCCTGGAAAGCGACGTTCGGAAAGGAGTATACCGATTCCAACATTAATCTAGTTGATCGCCTGTCTATCCGGTACAAACATGAATGCATTTACTCCACAAAAGGGTCACAAACCAAAAAGTCTTTAAGTAGCACAAAGTCGTGTATTTCATTTGTAAACTCTTCGTCTGTCACTCCATCCGGTGCAACGCTATCCTCTACTGAAGATTACACCGAGTTAGCTTTGAAGCTAGTTGACATAGTGTCACCCCAACGTGCAGAAGAGTATGATTCGTGGATTAAAACGGGTTTCTGCTTACATAACATAAATGAACGGGAGCTTTTAACAGTCTTGGGTCGAGTTCAGCAAACACAGCATCAAGTTCAGAATAATTGAATGCGAGAAGAAATGGAGAGCCATGACTGACCGGGGGTTGACAATCTGCTCATTGAGGTCGTGGGCGAAGGAAGATGATATAGAAGCATACAATGCTATTATGCAGAAATACAATGCTTCGATGCAGATAGACGTAATGGACAATGATGATAAACAGACGCTCATAAATAATATTACAGACAAAGACATGGGAATGAGCGATCTAGTATACAGACTCTTTAAAGACACAATCAAATACGTCAACACAGATATATACTATTTATTCGACGAAAAACAAACAATATGGATCGAGTACAGAGAAAATCATTTGTACTCCACCATCATGTCTCGAGTATCCGCCGTCCTCAACAGTTATCCCATGCCGTGTCCGAAGATGTTCCAAAAGAAGGAGACAATCAAGAAGAAGAACAAAACGATTAAATAAACTAAAGACCATGAATCAATGCCATGGAAAACAGAGTCAAGACATCAGCAGGTATGGGGAGCATTATGAAAACTGCAGCGGTTCATTTTAGAAGCCCCAACTTTCACAACGAATTAGACTGCTTCCCATATCTACTAGGAGTCAAAAACGGAGTTGTTGATCTAAGAACCGGGGAGTTAAGGGATCGTCAACCACAAGACATGATATTCAATATATGCAACGTGTATTACAATCCAAACGCAATCAACTGCCCTGATAGAAAGTATATTAACCTCGGCAATGGCAGAGGATCACGAGATGGTATCTTTCATCCAAAAACTACTTGGGTACTCTATCACAGGCGAAGTGAAAGAGGAAATCTTCGTGATAATGACGGGTAGTGGTCGTAATTGCAAAAGTTTAATATCACAAGTGCTGCAACTGATTATGAACCGAATGTATATTGAGATGAACACTGGTGTCCTATTGAAAAACAAGAATGTAGCCAATATGGATGCTGAAAAGGCCAAAATAAGGGGAGCGCGACTTGCTGTATCAATGAATTGAGTCCCGGAGACCGACTAAGAAGTGGATACAGTCAATTGTTCTCAGGAGGAGACACAATTCCCGCAGCGGCCAAGTTTAAGGATCCTATTGAGATCATACCTAGACAACAATGCATCCTGAATACCATTGTATGCCCATAATATCTGAGGTTGACATAGCCATCATTGAACGCTCATTTGCATCCATTTCCCTGTTACATTCACTGATTTAGAACCCGGTGAGAAGCCTACATTGTATAAAAGACAACGAGATAATGACTTGAAGGACAAGCTAAGGGCTGATTTGCCTGGTGTGTTCAATTGGTTAGTCCAAGGGTCCGTTAAATGGTATGCATCACACGATTTGAAGAAGGGCGCCCCAAAGAAGGTGAAAGACTTTGGACGTAGTTATTTAGAAGAACTAGACAAGATGAAAATGTTCATTAAAGAATGTTGCGACGTCCAACCTGGTAACAAGGTATCAGTTGTCAATTTAAGAGATTGCTTCAACGAATGGTCAGGTGAATTTTGGAGTTCTAAGATTTTCGTCCCAAAAATGGAACAAAAAGGATTCGAAAGAAAAAGTGTTAGGATAAATGGTGTTGCAACTAATGGATGTAACGGTATTGCATTGAAAATGATAGAAATGTAATTTTTGTAATTTGTTTGTAATTTTTGTGACGATTTAACAATAGAGAGAATATACAAAGTGTAATTTCTTGTAATTTTTAGTTTTTCCCCTTTTTTGTCTCTTCTAACGTATACTTTACTATATATAATAATAATTTATTGTTTTTGTAATTCTATTTCTTAGTAAAAAGTAGTTATATTTATGAATGGATGATAATATATATCAAACAATGTCAAAAAGCGATTACAGTGATTACAAATCAGGTTTACCGACCCTTTTGCCTATAATTCTTACATTTTATAAAATTTCACATAAATTACAAAAATCAGGTTTACCGACCCTTTTGCCTATAATTCTTACATTAATAAAATTACACATAAATTACATATTGATTTTCGGTTGCTATTCCGCTTTTTTTCGTTTATGGTTAACAAACGTCAAAACGACAACTCTATTAAACTTCCTTATTCAATATAATTCCGTCAAAGCATTTAGTTTGGATACCATTCAATCTGAGTCCTTTCTTTTCAAAACCGTTTTTTTCCATTTGCGGGACGAACCATTTTGATGTGTAATTGTGTCTCGACCATTTAATGAACGCATTCAAAAGACAAATAGTAGATACCCTATTACTTGGTTTGACTTCACAGCATTCACTGATGAACATTTTCACTTTGTCTTGTTCTTTCACATACTTCTTCACTTCTGGGAATATGAGTATTGGTCCCCATTCTGTTTCAATTTCTCCAATCTTGTGTTTCTTGAGTACTGTTATAAAACTATTGTATTTGAATGTACGTGGTACATTGGTTGTTTTCACCATAGTTTCATATAGCTCTATTGCAGATATAGAGTCACCTTCAAATTCACTTTGATGTTGGAAACGTACTTGTGAACGAGTACAATAGGATCAATGTACGATTCCTCCTCCTTTGTATCATCTTGTGTCGTATCACTTGTATCGCCAACATCTTCTTCGTCTTTGACATGCGGCTCATCGTCTTCCGTGTCACTCGTATATGTATCGGTTGATATTTCATCTAATGCAATATCAAAGTCGACTATTTTGTCGTGCAATGGTATATTCGTGTATTCCCCGTGAATCATAGCGACTACTTGTGACATGGCTGCTATGATTGTATATATATGTCCCTGGAAGTATTCTGTTCCTATATCTTTCCTTTGTACGATTGCGTTGTATTTGTTTAGTTGTTGCAGTATTTCCCTTTCTGATTTGATAGAGTCTTTAACTTTGAGTACCATGTAAGCATGTGACCCTTTCGAGTATGAGGTCATTCTGTCTAGAATGTGCGCGCTTCTCCCTACTTTGTATATGCATTCTCCTGTTTTTATAAATTCTCGCTCCTCAATGAGGTATACATACTCTTCTTTGAAGTTCATTGTTTTGTTGTTTGTTTGTTTTGGATTGGTCGCTTGTGTTTGTTGTTGTTTGTGTACTTATCAAAAATTTTAATTGAAAATTACTATTCCCTTTAAGTCCCTTATTCATTTCTCACCTGAAGTACCTACAACTGTACGTTTTCTGAAATTAATATTTCGTTAGTTATTCGTGAAAAACAATTTTGTATCCAATGAATACATTCTTTTCAGCTTTCCTTTTAATCTTTTTCTGGTCCAGACATACACATTTCAAGACTTCTTGCAAGTCATTATTCAGATAATCATCTTTGTCAAATACACCAGGAACTACTTTGTATCCCATGTATAACTTTACCGTTGAAACTTTCACTTGCAATAAAAGCCTGTTTAAGCTTGCTTTAGAGTGAAATATGATCCATTCTCTTTGACAATATGTTTGTTAACAAAATCTTTCATACTCTTTTTTTTGTTTTTTTCAGTAAAAGGTTGGTTAGTTTCTTCCGTCTCATCCGGGAATATGATCATAGGTCCACATACTGTGTCAATTTCCCCAAGCTTGTGTTTCTTTGAGGAATGTTGTAAAACTATTATATTTGAAATTACGTGGTAGATTGATTGTTTTCATCATAGTTTCGTAGAACTCTATAGCAGATATTGTGGTCCCTTGTAATTCGCTTTTGATGTTGGAAATGTACTTGTGAACGAGTACAATAGGATCAATATAGCTCTCTTTCGCGTTTGTATCAATCTTGTATCTTATCCACCATATCGTCAGAACCTTCTTCGTCTTTGATATGTGTCTCCGCGACATCTGTGTCACTTATACACGTATCAGTATTGATCTCCTCTGCTTCAATGTCATTGTCGAATACATCGTCTTGTAACGGTATAATCCGCGCAGTCTCCTTGAAGCATAATGACCACTTGTGATATGACTGTAATGATCGTACATATGTCTCCTTGGAAGTATTCTGTCCCGACATCTTTTTCGTTGTATGATTGTGTTGTATTTTTTAGTTGTTGCAAAATTTCCTTTTCTGCTTTGACTGCATCGTTTACTTTGGCTACCATATGTACATGGGACCCAAGCGGGTATTCTGCCATTCTTTTGATAATTCGCGCACTTATCCCTACTTGTAGATAAATTCTCCTGTTTTTACAAATTCCCTCTCCTCGATGACATGACATATTCTCCATCGAAGTTCATTGTTGTGTTGTTGTGTGTGTTGTGTTTGTTGTTTGTTGTTTGTTTGTACGCTTCGATTTTTTAAATATACATCTTTTAATTATTGCACATGTTTTGGGGAGCTCGCGTACTTATGTATTGTCCTGCTGTAATCGCATTGTGATTCGTGGTAATACGCCCTGATGCATACATATCGGCCCACGCAAGCAAATATACTGCGTCTTCAAAATGCTTGTTGACCAGAGCAATTCTGGATGCAATATTCAATGTGTGTGGATCATCCACCCCGCGCTCACAAAAATCTTGATGATGTATGAATGTCCCTTTGCTGCAGCGAGGAGCAACCCCAGACCATGTTTGTACTTAACATCTGCACCCAATCGGATGAGTTCTTGAACTCCTACACAATCTGCAACTGATGCGTGTGTTACTAATGCAATGTTTATTTCTTCTTTGTCTGCTGCCATCTGGTATTGCTATCCATGTCACAGCCCCTTTTCTTTATGGGGTATTACCTATGTAATATCCTGTGACCCCCCGCGTCATTGACTATAACACGCCTGCCGATAATTATCCATGGAAATCAATTTATATCGATGGATACATAAATTAAATTATCTAGTCGATGATTTTTTTGGTGCGATGGCGATTTATTGGTGTGACGGTGATTTAAAATATCGCAATAATTTGAATCGTTAGGTAATGGTCTGTTTTTTAACTGAGGGAAGGGAACGGTAATATTAACCAGCAGATCCGTTTGGAATAGAAATGAGTCCGATTTAGTATATAAATCCGAAAGCTAGGGTGGAGTAAATGTGGCGAACGTTCGAGTTGAGTAATTGAATAATCCTGAGATGAAAAAGGTTGGTCAAAACATTTCGTTTATTTGGAGGTGTGGTGGTTCCTTAAGGTTTTTAAGGGTGCAAAAAAAAAAAGAGGTACTGAATGACACCGACTAGCTGTTGGTTGCCATCAAATAGAAAGAATTTATTCGTACTTGACGAGGTAGCCAGAAGGGAGAAACAAAGAGAAAGTGGGAGAGATCCACCTTCCAAATAAAAAAGAGAGGTCCATCACCCCGTCGCGCCACTTATGACCTCAACAGAAGTTTTCACCATATCATCAGATGTTCAAGGTAGGAAACAACGAATGCTCAATTCCTTGGAAAAATATTTGTTACAGACTTAAGGCTAAGATCACGCGAGAAACGAGTTCAATACAACAACCGAACAGAAAGAATGACAGGAAAACAAGAAATTACAACTTACTGAAGGAAAATTTCCAAAGCACACCAGAGGAATCAGCTAATTAAAGGGCGGGGGGACGCTACGTCCAGACTTCCGGCAGACTGTTATACTTGATAAAATAAATGCCCTAAGTAAGGGGGGAAGAAGAAATAAAGCAAAATAGTTGGTAGAACTTAACGCGGGAGGCGAGGGTCAGAGCAAAGCCATATTTCATAAGATTCTTTGTAGATTCTCTCCTATCAGCACGAATTGAGGAACTTTATATTCATAATATACACTGTGTCAAAAATGTTTTTGCGGAACATTAATGCCCCCGAGCACAGCAGGGAAAAGGTACCCTTATATCAAAGGGACACTAGCATGTATTTGTGATTTTCCATAATTTCTCAACAAAGCACTCCACATACCGACCTAATCTACATCCCACCACCTTTTAAATGGAGGTTTCTGAGCAACGATTCTATCAGACGATGTAATAGGTTAGAGCTTCTAGGGGATATCCCAAATATAGAAAATTTCAGCCATAAAATATGTAATAAGGTAGAATTATCACTATCATTATGGGAAACCCAGTATATGCGAAATTTAAAATGGCGAAGTATCCCGGTCATCCCGCGGCAGTTGCATTCTGCAGAACTTTGTGGTCCCCCCCCTCTCCTCGCACCTCTCTTATCCCACCCACAAAAACTCCCCAGGAGCCAGACGGCAGAGCGACAAAGGTCGACCCACAAGGAGGGGCCATCAAACGGAATGGTAAAAAAAAATTTTTGGGACTCTGTATATTATGTAACATAATTTCCCTAGTCCGAGTGTACTTAAGTCGTTGATCTCAAATCTGTATGTGTCTAAGAGAGTGAGCTCGCACTGATTTGTATGATTTTTTGTGTAAAAAAATGATATAAGTGTGAGTATTTATGTATGTAATTGTTGTGTATTATGATAAACGGCCATATAACAAGTGTCGTCGAGACAAAGTCTCGTTATGTCTTAACTGTGAACGGCAAAAAGTTCTCTTACTATGATAATGATAGGCAAATGTTTTCCCCTGACTTGCCTCTATTAGAATCTGTGTGTAGAAAGAAGTGTGTCTTTTTCAAGGGCTTGAGTGTGTCTTTTTCCTGTATGGACGGTACTAGTACAATTCGAAACATCTCCGTGGACACCACCCTTTGTGGTGTGTTCTGACTTCACCAATCCTTTAGCAAATACCTAATATCTCTTTGTCCTCCTAGTCAACATCTGTGTATAAAATCTATGACCAATGTCACGAGTAGTTTTGCTTGCATCCTGGATTCTTTGTTATTAAATGTGAAAGTGCATCCTGGATTCTTTTGGATTAATAGTGCATTGATCCGTGGTATCATATATGAGTACAAAAGATTGTACGTTAGGATGAATGATATATATACATTGAAGACCGATGTGTTGTATAAAAAAAATTGGTTTTCGTTGAAGACTATGTCTTCATCAGATGTATCAAGAAGATAGTCGACACCCCTATGTATTCTTATGAGAGATTCCGCCAAAACCCGTATGAGTACCTGTCTCTGTCTAATTGTAACCGTGAGTGTAGTAAAACATTTTTAGCCATATATATGTTTGGCGAAGCATATAGTGTGTGTCAACAATGTCACCTGAATGGTGTGATTAGTAACTCCTTGTACTATACTATGAGTCAGGGGCATACTTGTTATCCAGTGTCCTTGTTGGTCGAAAACGTTGTATTGATGGGTAAGAATCTTTTGCCCGATCTCAAATTAGTGTTTTCTCGTGATGACATCATGAATGAGTTGAATGGCAATGACTCTTATTATATATATGATGGGAGAACCATGTTCAAATGGCTGTATCATGTAGAGAAGTGTATTGCTGTTCGTGTGAATGATAGAGTTACATCTTATAATGACAATGAAACCCGATATAGTTTCTGTGTCGACTCCTATATATGTTCTTTCGAGTCTGAGAATTCTTTAACTCTGAACATAGAGCAGAAGAATGCTGTGCGTTCTGTGTTTGGATCTACATCCGGTATCTTTGTGTTGACTGGTCTTCCTGGAACTGGAAAGACTTCTGTGGTCAAATGCATAGAGTATATAGCAAAAGAGGAGATGATATCCTATGAGATGGCCTCGCCTACTGGTAAGAGTGCTATTAAGATGGGTAGGAACGCCAAAACAATCCACCGTCTCTTGTGTCCTCAGTTCGATGGCTACAGTTTCAAATTATTGCGTGGGGAGAATAATCCTCTTGAAGCTTCTCTAATCATATTGGACGAGGTGTCTATGGTTGATATAGATTTGTTCTATAGTTTCATCAAGGCCTGTCCCTCTGAGTGTATGATTGTGTTGATAGGTGATAATAACCAGTTACCTAGTGTGAGCTATGGTGATTTGTTGGGATCTCTTGTTCGATCTGGTTCTGTTCCTCACGTCCACCTGACTCATTTGTATCGCCAGGGACCTGGTAGTTTTATTCCCGTTATAGCTAAGAAGGTTGTTGATGGTGTGTATTTGACTAATGTCGATTTGAATAATGATTCTGTCAAATTCATCCACTCGACTGATGAAGCTGATATCCGGCAGCACGTATTGGATTTTTACCGTGCTAATAAAGATAAGTGTAAGACTAAGATAATGGCTCCTAATAACAGTGTTGTTGATATGTTGAATGCTGATATTCACTTGGATGAGTATAATACTAGTGATCCTGTGTTTGAAAGCGGTGAGGATATCATGTGTGTTTCAAATATGTATTCAAAGAATGACTCTGGTGTTGTGGATATTGACAAATCAATGTTGAATGGCGAGTTTGGTCGTTTTTGTGTGTATAGAGATGATAGTATTGTGGAGATAGAGAAATTGGATAAATCTAAGAATAAGATCCTTCTTCGCTCTGACAATATAAAGTACGGATATTGTATACCTATCCATAAGTCCCAGGGTGATGAGTACGATAATGTCTTGCTTGTGTTGTATAAGTCTCCTTATATAATGTTGAATAAGAACTTATTGTATACCGCTATAACTCGAGCAAAGACCCATTTGACAATAATAGGTACCTCTGTGTATCTAAAAAAGTGTGTAGATGTTTCTTTGTCTCGTTATGACATTTTGGAATCACTAATCCGTGAATTGTCCCATTAGTTATTGGATATGTATGTGACATGTATCGTTGATTTGACAAAGAACATTTGATATCATACAAGATATAGTGAAGAATCTATTAATGTATACTCAAGTATAGTGAAGAATCTTCATGGAAGAACAAAAAAAAACAAAAAAACAGTTTTTATTATTACGAATTATACACACATCTCAAAGACAGAAGCAAAGAGGATAGAGATAGTTTTTGGGTACTCGTCAAACACATCGCTTGGAAGGAAATAAAGAAAAAATATAGTATCGAAAAGAATGGAAACTGATATAAAAAGGTCAAATACTAAAACTCAATAAATCTCAACTATGATATCAATCTAAGTGATATCATACTAATAATGTATACTATTGAAAAGGCATGTTTTTTGTCTACCCATGTTACATATTTGTGAACGTCTTTTTGCGTTTTTTGTCTGAATTATATATTAAAATACTAGTTCGCATTAGTATCAAAAGGCACAATGAAGTTGCCTATAAGCTGTTTAACATTACCTAAAACAGCCTATTTAGTGTCCGGGACTTTACCCGAGTCATAACTCTGTTCACATTCAGCTTCAAAAAGCACAATGAAGTTGCCTAAAAGCTACTGAATGTAACC
This sequence comes from Chlamydomonas sp. ICE-L, assembly GCA_013435795.1. Classification (NCBI taxonomy): domain Eukaryota; kingdom Viridiplantae; phylum Chlorophyta; class Chlorophyceae; order Chlamydomonadales; family Chlamydomonadaceae; genus Chlamydomonas; species Chlamydomonas sp. ICE-L. The sequence continues at coordinate 12,192,374 of JACBWV010000730.1, forward strand.
TATAACAGCCTATTTTAGTGTCAAAGTCTTTACCCGAGTCATAACTCTGTTCACATTCAGCTTCAAAAGGCACAATGAAGTTGTCTTTAAGCTACTGAATGTGACCTAGGACATCCTATTTTAGTGTCAGAGTATTTACCCGAGTCATAAATCTGTTCACATTCAGCTTCAAAAGGCACAATTAAGTTGCCTAAAAGCTACTGCATGTAACCTAAAAGCTACTACATATAACCTAGAACATCCTATTTTAGTGTCAGAGTATTTACCCGAGTCATAAATCTGTTCACATTCAGCTTCAAAAGGCATAATTAAGTTGCCTAAAAGCTACTGCATGTAACCTGAAAGCTACTGCATGTGACCTAGGACATCCTATTTTAGTGTCAGAGTATTTACCCGAGTCATAAATCTGTTCACATTCAGCTTCAAAAGGCATAATTAAGTTGCCTAAAAGCTACTGCATGTAACCTAAAAGCTACTGCATGTAACCTAGAACATCCTATTTTAGTGTCAGAGTATTTACCCGAGTCATAAATCTGTTCACATTCAGCTTCAAAAGGCATAATTAAGTTGCCTAAAAGCTACTGCATGTAACCTAAAAGCTACTGCATGTAACCTGAAAGCTACTGCATGTAACCTAAAAGCTACTGCATGTGACCTAGAACATCCTATTTTAGTGTCAGAGTATTTACCCGAGTCATAAATCTGTTCACATTCAGCTTCAAAAGGCACAATTAAGTTGCCTAAAAGCTACTGCATGTAACCTGAAAGCTACTGCATGTAACCTAAAAGCTACTGCATGTAACCTAAAAGCTACTGCATGTGACCTAGGACATTCTATTTTAGTGTCAGAGTATTTACCCGAGTCATAAATCTGTTCACATTCAGCTTCACATACCCGAGTCATAAATCTGTTCACATCAGCTTTTCATACCCGAGTCATAAATCTGTTCACATTCAGCTTCCCGAGTCATAAATCTGTTCACATTCAGCTTCAAGGATCACAAGTGGCGACTGGCGATGGCTTGATGGCATCCTTGATCTGCATGTGAAAATATAGATGTTTTGTCAGTGAAATTTGTATGAACTTAACAGTTTTTGTGATTAAAGTGTCATGTTATGTCTGTTTGATACTAACATTGCAAAATGGAAGAGTGTGTGTATGTGTGTGTAATAATGCATTCACATTGCATACCCCCCCCCCCCCCCAACAGAAAAAACATTTACATGCATGCCCCCCCCAATAGAAAAAAACATTTACCTGTGCATCATTTGCGAGCTCGCTTAGGAGAAGGGAGATAGGAAGGAGGAGCTCGCTTAGGAGAAGAAGGAGGAGGAGCTCGCTTAGGAGAAGGAGAAGGAGGAGGAGCTCGCTTAGGAGAAGGAGAAGGAGGAGGAGCTCGCTTAGGAGAAGGAGAAGGAGGAGGAGCTCGCTTAGGAGAAGGAGAAGGAGGAGGAGCTCGCTTAGGAGAAGGAGAAGGAGGAGGAGCTCGCTTAGGAGAAGGAGAAGTAGGAGGAGGTCCATCAGCATCAGGAGGAGGAGGAGGAGGAGGTCCACCAGCATTAGGAGGAGGAGGTCCACCAGCATCAGAAGGTCCTCCAGCATCAGAAGGTCCACCAGGATCAGAGGGTCCACCAGCATCAGGATCTACACCAGTTTGGGCAAAGATAGCTAAGGTATTCTGAAGGTTGACTGCTGCTGCAGTCTCTGCTGATATAGCTGCTTCAAAAGCAGCTCCTATAAGCACTGACTCTGCTTTGAACCTTGTAGCTACTGCGTCCGCCTCAACAATGTCATCAGCAGACAAAGTAGGGGGGTACGCATCTAAGTGTAGCACCGCTACTCCCAGTGAGTGCTGGTCAAGATACGGCTTCCACAAGGCTTCTACCTCATCCCTAGTCAGGTCCTCTTGTTCAGGGATCGTTGCATCGTCCACCGTCCAGCTGAACTCGGATGCTAACTCCTCCTTCTCTTTGATGTCGCGGATGGCCACTAGGCAAGGTAAGCCAGAACACCGCATCCAGTCGATCTCCGCGTTGGCTGGAAATGTGTCCGTGCTCTGATTGATCCACTGTGTAGGGCAGTCAGATGTTGCTACGCAACAAACCATCTTGGAGTCCTCTCCCGCGATCAAGGACATGTGTCTGCAGTAATCAGACTGCTGGAATCCTCCAGGCACGATGCACCCCTTGATGGTGCCGATGATATCCCCTGCTGCGTAGGCATTGGCTGTGAAGCATCCTCTGTTGCCAGCGTGAATCCCGGACTGCCCCGAGAAAACATCCGCTGCAGGAGTCGCACAGAGTCCTCTGGACATATCCAATATCTCCTCATGACTGAAGAGCGTAGACATAGTCATATTCTTGATAGTCATGAATTGAGGTGCAAAGCAAGCACAGTGAGTCCTCATGGTGAATAGAATAGAGAGAGAGAGAGAGAGAGAGAGAGAGAGAGAGAGAGATATATATATAGAGAGAGAGAGAGATGGAATAGGATAACGCTGTTGGAAAGATAAGGAGAAGAAGAGAACGATATTGCGAAGAGTGTGAGAATTTGAAGAGTGCGAGAATTTGAAGAGTGCGAGAATTTGAAGAATGCGAGAATTTGAAGAATGCGCGAATTCGAAGGTGTGGTCTGTGTGGAGTTGGCCGAAGATGTCACTGATATCTCAAATATCTTCCGGAATGTGTGTCCCTGCGAAGTTGTGGTCTGTGTGGAGTTGGCCGAAGATGCCAGTGACATTTCAAATGTCTTCCGGAATGTGTGTCCGTGCGAAGTTGTGGGTCTGTGCGGAGTTGGTCGAAGATGCCAGTGACATCTCAAATGTCTTCCTGTAAAGTGTATCCCTGCGAAGTTGTGGGTCTGCGCGAAGTTTTATCGATTGCTACAGTGCTTGCAGTGAGTTGTGTTTTGACTTCCAGTCAATTGGTGTGTCCCTGCGAAGCTGTGGGTCTGCGCGAAGTTTTATCGATTGCTACAGTGCTTGCAGTGAGTTGTGTTTCGACTTCCAGTCAATTGGTGTGTCCCTGCGAAGTTGTGGGTCTGCGCGAAGTTTTATCGATTGCTACAGTGCTTGCAGTGAGTTGTGTTTTGACTTCCAGTCAATTGGTGTGTCCCTGCAAAGCTGTGGGTCTGCATGGGGTTTGTATCGATTGCTACAGTGATTTGCAGTGCGAAGCATTCCGGCTTCGAGTCAATTGGTGTGTCCCCGCGAAGTTGTATCGATTGCTACAGTGATTTGCAGTGAGAAGCATTCCGGCTTTTAGTCAATTGGTGTGTCCCTGCGAAGTTGTGGGTCTGTGTGAAGTTGTATCGATAGCTACAGTGATTTGCAGTGAGAAGCATTCCGGCTTCGAGTCAATTGATGTGTCCCTGCGAAGTTGTGGGTCTGCGCGAAGTTTTATCGATTGCTACAGTGCTTGCAGTGAGTTGTGTTCCGGCTTCGAGTCAATTGATGTGTCCCTGCGAAGTTGTGGGTCTGCGCGAAGTTTTATCGATTGCTACAGTGCTTGCAGTGAGTTGTGTTCCGGCTTCGAGTCAATTGGTGTGTCCCTGCGAAGTTGTGGGTCTGCGCGAAGTTGTATCGATGGATACAGTGCTTGCATGGAGTTTGTAACGATTTTTGCCGTGCTTGAGTTGTGTTTCGGCTTCCAGTCAGAACCAGAGCGATATTCCGATAAGTGTTACTAGCACTGCAAACCCTTTGTTGACAATGTTTTCCGGTATGAATTGTTTAGTAGCTACGTATGCACCAAGTGTCATTCCGAATGTTGACCCACTGCGTCTATAACTGCTAATATGTTTTGCTAGCTTGATGTAGAGGTGTAGTCATGGTAACCAAAATTGAGTTGATTATGGATCTCCTCCAGGCAGCTTTTACCAGCCCTGTGACCGAATCCGAATATCACTTGACAGTGAATTGTCTTAGGCAGTATGCATTAGACAGGGATAGTCGTGATACTGAGAGAAATGTGGTTACTTCACGTGGTTGGTCTCCAGAGTATGACCCTTGTGAACATATGGAGCGAATTCGATTTGCAATGTCTTTTGGTTCGACCAGTAATGTTGGCGTCATGTCCGCTGTGAATGCTTGGAACAGAAACAACCAACTCTCTGATGCAACTGAATCCTCTAAATTAAATCATACTAATCCTGTTGATCTGTAATGATATCACCATAATGATTTCGCATGTAACCAGCAGAAGAATTCCCCTTGTAACACCCTAGTAACACCCTTGTAATATCCTGGTATTGTCCTGGTATTGTCCTGATATTGTCCTGATATTGTCCTGATATCCCCCTTGTAATACCGAGTGTCGTGTATTGATATAAAAATGGAATCAGTTAAGGATTTGAATATAAGATACAAATCAATTAAAGCCGTTATAAGTACTAAATTCCAACTAAATGCCAACTAAATGCCAACTAAATGCCAACTAAATATCCCCTTGTAACACCCTTGTAACACCCTTGTAACACCCTTGTAACACCCTGGTATTGTCCTGGTATTGTCCTGGTATTGTCCTAGTGTCTTGTCTTATCGTTTATTAATGAATAAAATTGAATTCATCTAAAGGCTGCTAGTTTCTTAATTGAAATCCAGTTAAAGCTTGTAAGTATGTCAATTGCATCTATGTCTGTAGTTCCCGTGTTTGTTTGCCATGAATGCAATAAAGTATTCAAGACTGCGTATAGTCTTCGACGCCATGTTTTAATTCATACTGGCGAATTACCTTGGTCTTGTGAGTCCTGCAAGAAAGGTTTCACACAGAAGAGTTCCTTGACTGTCCACAAGTGTCATCCTTGCAAGCATTGCAATGAGATATTCCAGACTGCCCCAGACTTGAAGGTTCATCTGTTAAAACATGTGAACCCCCTTGAGTGTCAAACATGTCACAAGTGTTTTGCTACTGTTGAGATCCTGAAGGTCCACATGAACCGACACCTGGAGTACAAACCTTATCCCTGTAAGCATTGCCCTAAGAGTTTCGCTACTAATGCCGAGTTGAAGCACCACACGGTGTTCCATGAAGCCAATCGTCCTCATGTGTGTGATGAGTGCTGTATGTCCTTCATTCACGGTTGGCAGTTGTTAATTCATAAAGACGACCATGGCCCTTACCAGGTTCCATGTCAGTATTGTCAGCTCTCCATAGCATCTCGACGTATGGATAATCATATTTACAAATATCACAAGGACAAGTACATGCAATACAACAAATGTATCCGTTTAAAAGCACAAACCCCTGTTTAATGGCTATCCCTGTGTGTGCCGTCATGTGAATTGTGTGTTATATTGCACTATATTATTTTTATAGGAACCTACAAACCGATACAAATGTATCTTCATGTAAACCCCATGTGTCGCAGTATGTCCCATAGACCTCTCCTGGTATCTGCCTGATACCCTCTTGGTAATCTCCATGTATCTGCCTGTTACTTCCCCGTTACTGTCCATGTAACTCCTACTATATCTCTGCCCACGTAAAACCCAATGTATCTTGTTGGTAATCTCACGAATACAATGGATGTCTTACTGAACATAGAGCCTGGTGAACAACTTCGGCATCCATTCGAATACGATGAAGGTGTAATGATTAGTTGTATGATATACCGATGAAGTACGTAAGATAACTAGTGGAGATCACATAGTTATAGTATTGGTAATTCTCACGAAGTACAACGATGATATAATGTACACTCCATAGTATTGGTGGATACGCCGAGTAGTACTACTACAATTCTACGCATTCCTTCCGTATCGACCGGTGCCAGGAATACAATGACATTAATTTCTTACCATCGAAAAACCCTGCGCTTAGAAGTTGAGCACCAGGCTCTATGTTCAGTTAGGGCCGGCACCTTCGCCTCCCGACCTTTCAGCTACCGAGAAGGAGCTGAAGGAAGCGCGGATGGCTGTCAAAGTCAATGGCAAGAAGGTCGCCACAAGGCCTGACTCCACGCCGCTTGGCAAGGCTGCCGCGCACGTTGCCCTAGTGGAGAAGGACATCGCTAGCCTCGAACTTCTTCACCATCACGAGGCCGAGGCCACCGCATCCAAGCACCTTGAGGAGATGGCTCGGCTCCAAATGCGAATGAGGGATGCCGAACAGGAGACACTTCGAGTTTCCGCTCTCCTGAAGGCCCAGCAAACGCCCCCCGCTGGACCACCTGAGGGCCCCGCTGCTGGATCGCCTGCAACGCCCCCCGCCCCCGCTGGACCACCGGATGGCCCCGCTGCTGGATCGCCTGCAACGCCCCCCGCCCCCGCTGGACAACCCGCGGCCCCCACAGCTGGACTGCCTGCGGACCCCCCTGCTGATGGATCGCCTGCTGCTGGCCAGCCCGCTGCTGAAGCGCCCGCTGCAGGACCGCCCGCTGTTGGCCCTCCCGCTGGACCTCATTCGGACGCTTTAATGGCTCTACGTGCCCAGATTGAGCTGCTGGAGGCCAAGGCCAAAGTGGCTGAGCTACAAGCTGCGGCAGCTAAGGTAGAGTCACATGTTTTGCCCTTGGTCCCGAGGCCCTTAGTTGGCAAGTATGAACGTCCATCCCTTTGGACTGGGGTAGAAGATAAGAAGCTCCCGAGGGGTAGGATTTGGTGGAAGTTGCTAGAGTCATATTGCACGTTGCACCATATGTTAGTACCATCCAACATACCAAACTTCTTTGGTGGGGTAGCTGCCGAGTGGCTAGACCACCTCATGACCGCGTCACCGGCCATTACGTGGGCTGAGATAAAAACTCAGTTCCTAAACTTCTATGACCCCTACCATGCTGACGACGACATCAATGCACGCCAACGGCTGCATGCCAACTCGATTCGGCAGACCTCGACGGTTAAGCATTACGCTATGGCTTTCCAAAACGAAGTGCGCATTGCCGGGGGTATGCAATTGGATGATCAGCTAGTTCTGTTTCGGTTTGGTCTGATTCCAACCATCGAGGCACGATGCCGCAGACGTACTGCTGCACAAGGAGGCCGATTTTCCTCTTTAGACGAGCTTGTCGAACATGCTGCTGCCATTGAAACTGAACTTGCTGCCACCAAAACACCAACCCCTACCTCGGCCATGTACGTTCAGGCAAAAGGCAAACGGCCTGGTGGACCTCACGAGGGGTCCACCCAGCACAAGCACAAGAAGGGCACGGCCCAGACTCCAGCTGCAACGGGCCCGCCGCCCTTTTCCAGCCCTGCGGGACAGCTACAATTTGCTGAAAAGCATAAGTGGAAGCAGGCTGACGGTCAGCCCTGGACACCGGATGCTATTAAACTAGCTAAGGAGGGTAACTTATGTTACAAGTGTGGTACGAAGCGCACGGCCGCTACAGCCACTGCCCCCTCCAAGTGCCCTAGCTGCCCTACCGTTAGGAAGTAGGATGTAGGTCTGCTTGTAGACTTAGATAGGGATGTTCTTTTTCAGATTCCGTCCCCTACTATCTGTGTAACACCATCTACAGCACAGACCACATCCCCTCCTTGCCTTCCGACCCTGCCCCCGCCTCCTGCCATTCCATGCATATCTGCTTGCACAACAGCTTGTGTCCACGCGGACCAAGCTACCGCACACTTTGAGGCCACCCTATCGGGGATATCTGGCAAAGTTCTCATTGACAGTGGAGCAGACTCTGTCTTCGTAGACGCAGAATTCTGTGCTAGGGCAGGTTTAGCCACCTTTACGGGCTCACCAGTCAAAAGACTTGTTGGCCAAAGGCTACATCAGCCCTAGCTAGTCCTCTTCATCGCCAAACCCGATGGCTCTTGGAGGATGGCTATCGACTATCGTAAATTGAACACTACCTCTCCAAACGGGCAGATGGTTTCTGGGTTGGCACCGGCAAATCCATAAGAGCAGCATCTGAGTCGCAGATCGTTGTACCAAATGGTAATTCGCTCAAAGCTCGGATTTTGTTTGCTTTCCACGATACCCAACGAAGTGGACATGGAGGCATCGACCGAACTTTTCGATCTGTTGCACGCTACTATTGGTGGCCTGCCATGCGACTCGATGTCGTTGATTACGTACGCCACTGTGATTCTTGCCAACGGGTAAAAATTTCACATCAGAACCCGCAGGGTAACCTTCAACCCCTTTCGATTCCGACCGCCCCCTTCGATTCACTGTCCATGGACTTCATCGTTGGGCTACCAAAATCGAATGGTTTTGATCAGATCTACGTGATCGTTGATCGCCTTACGAAGATGGTCAAACTTATCCCATGCAAAACGACAGACGATGCTGAAAAGATTGCTACCCTGTTCCACGAGCGCATGCTCAGCGAACAAGGCCATCCGCTTTCCATCATCTCTGATCGCGATGTTAAGTTCACGAGTAAGTTTTGGCAAACACTATTAACTCTGTGCGCTATCCGCCCTGGAATGTCGACTGCATTTCACCCACAAACAGATGGTCAAACAGAACGTATGAACAGTGTTCTCGAAGACACTCTTCGCCATTTTCCCTCTGCGAATCAGAAAAATTGGGCCAGTCTTTTGCCGAATGCACAATTCGCCATCAACAACTCGTACAACAGAAGCATTCGAGATATTCCGTTTCGGTTGCTGTACGGTAGATACCCTCGAGTGGCACTACAACCATCAGATGATGTCATCGCTACGGCACATCAACCAGCCCTGTCCTGGGTCGAGCATATGAATAACGCATATGACACGGCCAAGGCAGCGTTTAAATCCGCGTAGGATCGTCAAAAAACGTATGCAGACTTGCACCGTCGACCGGTGAAGTATACTCACGGTCAGGAAGTTTTGTTGAACTCGAAGAACATCAAATACTGGCCTGGTATGACTCGGAAGCTCATGCCCAGATTCGTTGGTCCCTACGAAATCTCTCACACTATCCAAAAGAGGGGGGAGACCATTGCAGTGACTCTATCCCTCCCCGAAGGATGGAAGATCCATCCAACGTTTCACGTATCTCTTGTCAAAGAATACCTATCCGACGGGACTGGGTTTATTAGACCAAATCCGGAATTGTTACGCACATGCGGTGAACCTATCTACGAGATTAGCAACGTTGTTGATCACAAGATACAGTCTGGTACGGTGTATTACTATGTACAATGGTTACACTCAGACCATGTTCACTCTTGGGAACTCGAAGAAGAGTTGTTACCTATGTGCTCTGAACAAATCGATTTGTATTGGAGACAACACCCTTCTCGGGTACGACCCGTGATAGGTGCCAACGACCCGAAACCTAAAACGGTTAAAAAACCTACTCACAGGGATTATGCGACTGTAACCCCTGATGAGTTTCTCATTCGAAAGAGTACTAGACTTTAGGAGAAGGCTAGGGCTAGAGAAGGGGGAATTGTGGTGGATAACGATCCTCCCACTGAGTTGCCACGCGGTGGTGACGACTTTCCGACAGATGACGAACGACTTCTGTAGGCAGTTGAAACCGAGCGAATTGACCTACTGATCAGTGTCTGATCAGCTACTCGGGAATACCTAAAACGAGGGTTCCATTAGGGTCTAGACGCGCTGGAAGCGGGAAGGGAGTCTTAAGCCGTGCTTCTGACTCTTAGGGCCGTCTAAACTCCTGAGATCATTTCTTAGGCTTCCAGTTACAAGACACTCCGTGTTACAAGGTATTCATATACCACACTGCCTGCCTGCCTGCCTCTAGCGCCTATTAGAGTCTACAACTAGGGCGCGCAGGGCTTAGGCCTATGGCGCCACTTTCATCTTCCATACTGCATCATAGCAAGAGTACTTGCTTGGGCTCAACTTTAATTGCGTCTTCTCAGACAGCTCCATGTCTAAGGCCAGGCTCGCTCGGTGGTGGAGCGAGATCGGAACTCAGGTCAGAGCCAGGCTGGTGATCTATAATCTATTCCAGGTATGCGATGTTCAAAGGATAGCACTCTATACAGCCGTAAGTAACAGCTTGTTTCCAACCAGTTGGAGGTCCGGTTAAGGATTGTGTTTCGGAGGGTTTAGACTCGACCTCTAACCGGACCCTTAACTGGTTGGAAACATTCCACCAGTTAAGCAGTCTTTTGCATCTGGCCATGTCATCTCAAAATGGATCAACGTGTCAAATGCGCAGCGCAGCACTTCCTCGCTATCCAGACGCTGATTTCAGCGTTTATCCCGCTCCTTGCCGCTGCTGCTGTTGCTGCTGTTGCAGCCGATGCACCTCAAATTGGCGTAGTTCTTCCTCCTGGCGCAGGTCCAGATCTAGAACACGCATCTGCGCCTGCCCCTCAGGAAGATCAGTCGAAAATTGCGTGGCAGGGACGGTGCCCTGCTGCTGCGAATCCATCTTGGTGAAACCGTGCGATCAATGATGAGTGTCCGAAAAAGAAAGAAAGGATGCGGCACTCCAAAGCAGCATGATTTTTAAGAGGCGCACGCCAATTTCGTGACGTCACCAGATATAATGCAACAACCGAATTTAACCGCCCCTCAACTTTCTTCAACGGCGGGGGGGGTGCGCTGTTGCACTAACCGGGGCAGTTGGTCTTTATAGCGGTTTTCATTTATGCTGTCAGTAGTCCGAATGTAGCTGTGTAGCTGTGTAGCTGTGTAGCTGTTTACGCCGGGTAGCCGGCGCCAAAACCGGTCAAATTCAAAACTCCTCGAGACAGAACTCCTCGGACTTTCGTATTAGCGCTTTTCTTCATTTGCCTTCTAGGACGCCTTCTCCACTTCCGTTGCGCGGTATTCTCAAACCTGGGCCGCGCAAGGCCAACCAAATACTAAGGGCTCTAGATCTAGCTGGAGCCAGGACCCCAACATATGGCTCCCGCTCCTTGCTTGCATGCTGCATTTTGCGATTGCTACCTGTCTGATTGGCATTGTTCTGGGTTAGCATATATGGCATGCCGGAAGAAGCAGTCGCAAAACGCCAGTTCGAGTTTTGAGCCATAGCGAGTTACTAGCACCAACCTAGAGTCATTTTCGCTCCCTCAGGGCTTGCAGGTGCTGTTTGCAATTGATACGCCTCTCTGTAGCATCCTTCGTGGTGCGGGTATCAATTGACGCATCTTCAGCGCTCGCACTTAGTCTGTAAGAGTTGTGAGCCATAGCGAGCCACTTAGCGAGTAGATGATGGCCACAGGCTTCCTCATCATGCTTATGATGGCTTCGTGTTACCCAAGCGCACTTGTTGCCTTGTCATAGTTTAGCCATCGTATTTCATGTGGTTCCGTCATGCTTTGGAATTTTCAGCGAGGCTTCCCGCTTGGTGCGATTATTAGCAGTCAGAGGTTACCCTGCTTCCGTGCTGCCCCGTAGCCCTCGTGCAAATCAAACCCCTTGTTCCGTTGTTCCCCTGCGCAACCCAACGCCTGCGTAGCCCTTGGAATGGAATACTCTCACGCTCATGCAACACTCTCACGCTCTCTTGTTTCCCCCTTGCACCACTCACTCGCGAAGGTCGATAGAGTACGGACTGCGTTGCTTACAAATATTTACATCCATCATTCGTGATGAGAGGGGATGCAATGAGAAGGCACAGGGAGAAAAGCGCTAATATGAAAGTCCGAGGAGTTTAGTCTCGTTCCGAGGAGTTTTGAATTTGACCGGTTTTGATGCCGGCTACCCGGCTAAACAGCTACACAGCTACACAGCTACATTCGGACTACTGACGACATAAATGAAAACCGCAAATAACCGGACCTCAACTTTTTGTGTTTCCGACCAAACACCGGTTAGCGCCGAAAATAACGAATTTAACCGCCGCTCAACCGGACCTCCAACTGGTTGGAAACAAGCTGTAAGGCTAACGCGTACACCAGTACATCGGCCTGGGGTACCACGTGGAGCCCGTGTGGTACTGCCAGCTCGACGGAGCAAAGGCGCCCGCCTGTGGAAGGGCCAGGGGGGGAGATGAAAGGACTCAGCGGCAGGTTCGCGGCTTTTTAAATTTACAAATCTGACCTTCAGGTAAATGACGACGTCCACGGACTAGCCGAACTGGTCTTTCCTACTAGATTATGTCGCCCCCCCCTCCTTGCTCCAGATAGGCCACTAGAACAGGCGCCCGGAGGGAGGGTTCGAGCTGTAGACTTGGTTCAGGCTTTGAAGTATGCCCAACGAGATGAGGCCACCCCCCCTCTCGACTTTACCTTAGAGAGAACTCAAGCACGCGTCGCATTCTGTAGCTACCTAAAGTCGAGACCTCCGTTGCAAGACCTCGAGCTCCTTGTGGGAGGAGGACAAATCATCCCCACCAATGAGCAGTTCAATGCCGTGTTGAGCTTGAGGGAGTTCGTCAGCATAGGTATGTTACACACACGCTGAACTCTAAAAGTTTATTGCTATTTGAATCATCAACCTCATATTGGTAATTGAAATGCTATTTTGATTTTGCAGGGTTTGGCTTTCGACAGAGACATCAAGATGCCTTGATGTCCATGTTGCCGCCCCCCGAAGCTCCTCTACCTCTTGCATGTCCTACCCCACATGGTGGAACTCAACCTACAGCCAGCTGCACTGCGTCTCCGCCAGTTTACCTGGACATGCTAGAGAACATAGTTGTCGTGGCAGGTGAAGAAGACACGTACATGGGCAATTGGGCACTGTGCCCAACTTTGCTGCCCTGGAAAAGCTGGTTGGACGCGTGTCAGCACGCACGCAGTCACAGTTCAGTAGAGACCATAGGCACTTTGGTCAGAATGCAAAGCCCCATGCCCCTTCAAGCCCAACACAGGGGGAGGACAAGGAACGTGGGCGTTCAAGCCGGCGATCTCGGGATGGGACAATGTGCCAGCCCCCTACTTTAAACAATGCCAGATGACAATGCTTGCCACAATCACAAAGAGGATGCTGCTCCTGCAATACCAACCTGCAAACACCTCAGTGTACGTGGTGAACATAAGGCTGGACTGGATTCAGCAGATGATGGCGTGGCTAGTCCTCATCAAGGCGACCATCCTGGATCAAAGGGATTGCCATGGTCTACCCAGTCTGATCAACGCCAACCAGCAAAGCTACGATGGCGCCCTGAAGCTCACGAAGGAATGCTGCGCCAGTTGCACCATCAGCGTAAAGCTCCCGAGCATCAACGTCGACGGCCAGAAAATATTTATAGACTGAGAAGCTGTAGAGCGCAACATATGGCATGTGTTTGTATGCCCTGCAGATAGTTTAACAAACATCAGTCCCTCCATGTCCCTCGCGAAATTCGCTAAGTCCTTGAATCTCCCCGCCTGGCCCTACAACAGGCTGGTGCCTTTGCCCCGTTCAGCTGGTAGTTCGCGATAGGTGTAAGTAGAAAAAACTCGCAACTGGGCAGAATTGGTAGCAGCTCGGAACCTAAATTCGCCTAAGTCCTTTGATCTCCCCCGCCTAGCGCTTCCACAGGCTGGCGCCTTTGCTCCGTCGAGCTGGCACTTCCACGTGGTACGCCACGCTGATGTACTGGTGTACGCGTTAGCCTTACGGCTGTAAAGAGTGCTATCCATGTTCAAATGGTTAAGTCATCGGACCAAGTTGCAAGCTTTGTCTAGGTAGCCACGAAGCATACTTGGGGGATGCATAGGGTACACCTACATGTGGGGGGGAAGGTCTGGCTAGGCCTCATGGGGACCATGAGCACTCCCTACATAGGCAAGCCTTAATGGGGGTGCCTAGGCAGTGTCATGTGGCATACATCTGCAAGTACATGGCACATGTTGCACACCTTGCAGCTCTACCTCCTATGGAAGTATGGATGTGTAATCCATATATCCCCCAAACATGCCACATGGGCTTTGCGCTTCTGGAACAAGACCATACATAAAGAACCTGAGGATCTCATTAGAATGGCTCTTGAGGAATCTTTTGACTCCAACACTGGCTGGGTTCATGACTTGCGTTGTGCTCTCCACAAGCTAGGATCCAGTAAAAACATCAACATTTTGGAGGCTGTCGATGTCGAAGGTATTATGTCTGAAGTTTTTGAGTCATGGAGGTTTAAGTACCCAAGTGACACCAATGCAGTTAGAGACATCCCTGATGAGAGAAGGGTTGGCTTTAAACGCCTCCGATACCAAAAATGGTTCGCAGCCAACAGCAATGATGAGAATGGCTTGATTCCCTTTACATCCGCCTTACATAAGCAGGATCAGATTCGTTCTATAGCACAGTTTAGAATGGGTTCCCATTGGCTGAACACAGAAAGAATGAGGGTGGTGGATAGAGCACACATCCCTCGCTCAATGAGACACTGTCAAATGTGTGGGTTCCAAAAACCTGAGGATGAAATGCATATGTTTGAGTGCCCTTTTTATAATGATATTCGCCTCCGCTACCAGAATCTGTTTACAGATATTTATAGGCATGTCCATGAGGATACCGACTTAACCGTATGGAATGTGGAATTCTGCGATTCCACATTCAGAACCTTTATGAATGGAAATGGCACTAAGTCTTTTTGGAGCAACCTAGCCGACTATCTTTCTACTTGTAGAAGAGCAAGACAGGAAGCCCTGGACTGCTTAGTGGCACCGTAATTTATTATCCCTTTTTTTTCTTCTTGAGACTTCTCATTTGTTAGCTTCTTACCTCCGCCACTGTAAGTGGTTGAGATCTGGGTCCTGCTCTAAGGGGTTTAATACCTACGCCACCAAAACGGTGGTTGGGAGTTTGGTTTGTTTGTCCTCGACACACCCCTGATGTAATGGGGTTTTTTGCTTTGTGGGTGCTTTTTCTTTTTGTTTAAAGCACAGAGTCTCATACACCCTCGCGGTGTCAAGTAGACTTTAACATGTAATGTAATGGGCACCCAACCATAGCTTGCAACTTGGTCCGTTCACTTGTATGTTTTTAAGTTCCACCCTTGGTTTGTGTGTGAAACGTAAATAACCTATTTACATCAAATTTGAGGCATGGGAATACAAGGAGCACCCAGCAAAAGGATGGCCATGCACCACATCATTACATTACTTGTAAAAAGGCCCAACTGCAGCCCATACACAATGTGATGAATCCATCTTCACATGAGATATACAAAAATAAACATACATGGGCTTAAACTTTGGGGACCCTAAACCTGTAACAGCTCAAGGATGCCTACAGCAGCTTGGGGGTTAGTCTAGGGAACAGGCTGCGTGATGTGTGTTTACGTGTATGTTGATATGGGTGAACTAGCAGAACAGGGGGGGTGTTACCTAGGTAGGGGATGTCGAGTAGCTTGGATAGAACGTCTTCGTGGTAGGAGTAGAAGCGTTCGTTCCGAGTAGCTCGTGTCTATGTGCGCAACGTGTGCGTTGTGAGAGATGAGGCAGTACATAGGTATGGTACTGTATCATGTGCGTTCGTCACGTGGCTTACGGGTACGGGGTACCCGTATGCCTTGCTGGACGGCCAGAGTACCCGTGAAGGGTTCTGTACCGTTACACTCCCCCCCCTCCAGAAGAGATGCGGACCCCGCATCTGATCGTAATAGAGGTGGGATGTGAATACCAGTTGTCGTCGTATGTGCCGTGCTCAAAATATACTTGATGAAACAAGTTGGTTTCGGAGAGAACCATTTAACATCCCTTTTGAGTACTCCGAGAAAGACAACTTTATAAATAAAGTAATCTAACCGCTGTGTCGTATGCGTCGAGTGCGATGGGTGGGTGATGGGCCCGTTTTTTCGACGTACGTCGGGATACAACGGGCGTAACACGTGATTGCCATGCATCGACGACGTGAGGGGCACTTTTCTTGACCGCCTTGGCGAGTTCCCAAGTGTCTTGCTCAATACCGAAGTCTTGCCATCGGACCAAGTATTCGAGACGTCGTTTGCTGGATGTGCCGACGACACGCGACTTTTCACGAATGATGCATTGGATGTTCCAAATCGGAGCGCCGTCGGAGTCGAACTCAAGCGGTTGTCCAACATGGACAACGCCATCAGAGCGCCAATGCTTGATCAAACCCACGTGAAACACGGGGTGGATGCGCATCATCTTAGGCAAGGCTAAGCGGCACGCCGTGACCTGCCGGACGACTCCAGCCTGCTCGTCGCGTGGACCAATAATGCATTCCGTAATCGTGTAGGGACCAACAAAACGAGGTGTAAATTTTGGTTTACCAGTTGCTTTGAACTTCATATTGCGGGTGGACAAGAGAACTTTATCACCAAGGGTAGGTTGAAGAAAACCTCCGTTCGTCGTTTATCGTAATGGGCTTTCTGCCGATCTTGAGCGGCTTGCATGCATGCTTTGCATTGATCTTGGCGTTCAATGTGATCAGCCCACCAATTGTTGGCAGCCAGACATTTCGATTCGACTTCCGCCTTGAGAGGCGTCGTAGGGTCGTAGCCAAGGTACGCCCGAAAGGGTGTGTTCTGAATGGACTCTTGGTAGGAATTGTTGATAGCGAACTCCACCAATGCCAAAGACTTATCCCAATCGTCATGGTATGGCCCCACGTAGTGGCGAATCATGTCCTCGATGACGCGGTTCATGCGTTCTGTCTGACCGTCAGTCTGTGGATGGAACGCAGTCGAAAACGCTTGTCGCGTGCCCATTAATCGATGGAGAGCAACGCCGAAATGACCTGTGAATCGCGCGTCGCGATCACTGAGGAGCTTCTTCGGGATACCATGATATCGGATGACCCGATTGAGGTATAGGGAAGCGAATTCCTCTGCGTTAATCGTCGTGTGACAAGGTTCGACATGAACCATTTTGGACAGTTTGTCGACGAACACAGCGATGGCGTCATGGCCCGACGATGTTGGTGGAAGCGCCGTAATAAGGTCTGTGGAGACGCACTCCCAGAATTTGGCAGAAATTTCCACGGGCACCATGGTACCGTTCGGCTTTGCGTTTCCGGGTTTGTCCGTTTGGCACTTATGGCACTGTTGGACGAAGGCAGGCACATCAGCCGTAACTTTGGCCCAAGTAAACGTGCGCGTGACTAGTTCCAACGTTTTGGTGCGACCACAATGGCCCATGTAAACCGGATCGTGAGCTTTGCGGATAATATCCAGGCGAAGAGCCGCGTCAAGAGGGACGCATAAAAATTCGCGGCCGTACTTGTTTTTCTTGAACCATTACGCGTTTCTGGAAAATTTATCACGGAGGCGCTTGCAGCCTGGCGTGAAGTTTGAGTCCGTTTTGTAACCAGCCAAAATTCGATCCATGATGGAGAGAGAGGAGGGAGTTGACGCCAAGGGTATCGGGCGTCTGCGTCGTCGCGTTTCTTTGACCGGCACCGAAGGTGCGGGCATGACCGTAGGAGGGCAGGGTGGGACCCCAATGACTGTGGGACCGACCGCAACAGGGCGAGGTTTCCTTGATCGAGGACGACATTCGCTGACCAAGAGCGAGAACACCAACAGCTGGTGCGCTACCGCGACGTCGGCGGGGGCGGAGAGGTTGGGGTTGCGACTAACAGGGTCAGCTATATTATTGCGACCAGCGCGATACTCCCAAGTATAGCTAAAGGGCGCGAGGTCCTCCTGCCATCGACCCATGCGTCGTGAAAGGACCGCTTTGGTATCGAAGTAAGTGAGCGGATTATGGTCGGTGACCAACGTCATGTGGGAGCCTTCGAGATAGCACCGCCATTCGGTCAACGCGTGGACGATCGCTAGCATTTCTTGTTCAGTCGTTGTATAGTTCAGCTCCGCTGGGATATACTTTTTGCTGGCGAAGGCGATGGGGTGTTTATCTTGTAAGAGCACCGCGCTTGTACCAAGTAAGGATGCGTCAGTAATGACTTCGAACGGTTTGCTAAAATCCAGAAGCGCGAGGACTGGGGCGGAAAGCAAGGCTTCTTTGAGGCCTTCGAATGCTACGAGATGTTCATTTTTGAACAAGGGGCCAAGCTCACCCTTGATGTTAGACAAGGTCTGAAGAGGGGCGGCGAGGGATGAATATCCTTGGATAAAGTTGCGAAAGTAATTGCACAAACCGAGGAATGAGCCGATTTGTTTCGCCGTCTTTTGAGTAGGCCAGTCGCGGACTGTGCTAAACTTTTTCGGATCAACTTTAATTCCGTCGCGTCCAATGTAATGACCAAGGAATTTAACCTCTGTCTTGTTGAATGAACATTTGGAGAGCTTCGCGTAGAATTCGTTGTCCTGGAGGACTTGGAGGACCGTGGCCAAGTTGGGGGTAGGGGGTGGGGGGATGGCCGGGGTGGGGGTAGGGGGGGGGGGGGGATGGGGTGGGGGTAGGGGGGGGGTTGGGGGTAGGGGGTGGGGGGATGGGGTGGGGGTAGGGGGGGTGGGGGGGGGGGTAGGGGGGTGGGGGGTGGGGGGGGAGGTAGGGTGGGGGTTGGGGGTAGGGGGTGGGGGGGATGGGGGGGGGTAGGGGGGATACGTATTTGGTAATAACCAGACGTGAGGTCTAGGGAACTAAACAAAGTAGCTCCACCTAGACGGTCAATGGTCTCGTCAATACGGGGAAGGGGATACCTATTTTTAATCGTAATGTTGTTGAGTGCTCGCCAATCGCAAACAACACGGTATCCCGTTCCGCCTGGTTTTGCTATGATCATAATCGGCGCTCCGTACGGGGACGAGCTCGGGGCGATGAAGCCTTGTTGTAAAAGGTCGGAGACGTATTCTTCACATAGCAATGTCTCGGCTGGACTCATGCGACGATTCCTGTGATACGGGGCGTACGCATTGTCTTGCGTTTTGATGACGTGAGGTATGACGCGATGGTTAGGTGTCCCCATCGGCAAATTGTTGAAGACTTTGCGATATTTCCATAGGAGGGCGCGCAGATCGCTGGCCGAGATTAGCGTTTTATCGTCGTGGTCAAGGATGTTATCGTGGATCCAATTTTCGAAATCCATCCATTGATGCTAGCCACTGGCGGACCAGGTAACGGTCCGTCGGACGGCAATAATTTCGTGAGCAATTTCGCCTTTTCATCGGCAGTGACATTAGACGCCGGTAACTCCGCCCGCGATTCGCGGACGTTGACCATGACGTGGTTAGCGCCTGCCTTCAAAAGCTTTGCCGCTTTGCGACCCGTAATGACCGGGTCATCAGTTGACTTGCCCGATAAGCGCCATGGTGAAGAAGGAATGAGCCGTTTCGTCCCGCTGCCTGTTAGTAGGGGTTATACAGCAGCCGTACCGTTTGAGCGAAATGGTCATGCGATCGTAGTCGAGGACGGCTCTTTCATCGCGCATCCAGTCGGATCCGAGGATTAGGTCTAATCCTCCAGGAAGTTTGTCAACGACATGGACAAACACGGTGCCAACATACCGTTGTATGTGGACAGGGAGCGTGGCCGTCCCGCGGATTTTGATAATCCCGTCGTTAGCGCAAGTGAATCCGTCGCGTTCGTTTTCCCAAGGGCGGATATGCAAACCGAGATTCTCAGCCGTTTGCTTTTCCATAAGGCAACCTGTTGCGCCCGAGTCCGCCAATGTGAGCAATTGCTGCGCGCCAGATCGGGCGTTGAAAAGCATATCGGGGGCTGTCGCAGTGTTGACTTCGTATAACCGATTGGCTCGCGTAGTGAGCACGGGGGAAGTGTTCGTATTTCGTTGTGCGTGATTGCGACGGATGCACTTCGTTGACCGTCTGGCAGCGATTTGTTTTTCGCGAACTTTGGGATCCAATGCCTCCGACCACCAGTGTTTTTTTCGACGGGTTTCAACCGGACTGGGGATGCCCTCCTCAGGTGCGGGGCCAAAGTATACTGCCTTGGTCGCGTCGTTGATCGCGTGCCAATCCTTTTTGATTTGGACGGCTCGCTCGGAATCGGGAGGATCATACCATACTTGGATGGCGACCTTATTCGAAGGTGGCCCCTTGGGGCGGGGTTTCATATGGTGGTCGCACGATTGATACTCCTTAAATAACTCCATACCTTGGAGGAGACTGGAGACATGGTTATCGTTACTTGCATTTTTCGGGAGGATGAACATACCCGATGTGTCGAAGGGTGCATCGTTTTTGCATTCCCAATAGTGTTCCAACACCGACACGACGTCTTCCGGAATGGGGTGCGCGTATATGAACTCGTTTGCGATGGAGACTCGCATGCCAAACTCCGTAGAGAACTTCAAGATACAAGGGGACGAAAAGGCATTAGTAGAAGTTACATCATTAGATGGGGTTAAGCCCAAGTTAGAAAATAGTTCCTCCTGAACTTGTAACAAGAGCTCAAGCGGCTCGACTACTACTACTTTATCGTCGCCAATTACACGATCCAGGCTCGTCAATACCTGACCGGCCGATTCCTATTCCCAAATCGGGATGGGACCGTTGCCGTCAAGGGCCCAGTCGGGACATGTCGTCTCATTGAGGGCAGGCAAGTTGGGCAAGTCCCGTGTGCGACAGCGGCGGTCAGCATTAAGCGACTGCGCACACGTCTTCATGTAGCGAAAACAGAAGAAGCAGCGGGCTCCGTTCTGAAGCCAGATGGTTTGCCCAACGCTGACCGAGTTGTTCATGTGCATAGCATTCTGAGGGTCTTGACCCGAAAAGTCGGGGGTGCGCAGCCCGACGGGCTGTGACCGGCCCCGCCCCGCACCCTGTCCGTATCCTCCTCGACCACCACGGCCCGCGCCGCGGCTAATAGAGCCTCTCCCGAGCGTGCGATCAGCACCTTGCAAACTGAGGACCTGCGACCTTGGCGATCCACCCAGCTTGGCGGTGTGCGTAGGTTGCGTCGCACTACGTCCTCCACCCCCACGGCCAGAGGCCGGGTTGCGACTACCGTTGGCCTCCAGTTTGGGGCTCTTGGCTGGGCGAGAGTTCATCTCCCCGCCGTCGTCGGTGGTCCTTACGCCCTGCGAAGAGAAAGAATCAGTGTCAGAATCGGAGGGGGGGGGATGTGGTAAAATTTACTCGATTGAATGTAAGGTTCTTACCCGGGTATTTAGTATCCGCGGGCTTCTTGAACGGATACCTCGATTTTTGATTAGCGTAACCTCCCCTCTGATGGCGATCGTGCTTGTCCGTTACGGATTTGCCACGCGCCGCGACAACTTTCCTCGCCTCGTCCAATTGCAGATAGTGGAACAAGTCCTCCGTCGTTTCGAATAGCGTGCCCGACTCGCGCCTAGAGTGTGCTCCGGCGCGGAGATCGTCGGAGAGGCCAGTGCGAAAGAAGTTTAACTTCTCGCGATCGGTGAGATCAGGGACTTTGCGAAATTCCGACTTGATGGCGTGGTAATAATTCTGCAAGGATCGAGTATCTTGGCGCAAGCCACCTTCGTGTAGTCTGGTGAGAGCGACGTGTGATTCCGTTAATAGTTCGGGCATGAGGAGCGATTCAGCCCATGTCACAATGCCCATGAAATCCAACCCGTCTAACTCGCTGCCCGCCCACGCTTCGTCGAAAGTGGTGCGGAGTTGGCCAGTGAATGCGCCCGACAGGTGAGGAACAATGCGCTCGAACGGCCCAAGGTAACCGTCGGAAAACTGGAGCTCGAGGATCGTGACGACATTGTAGACCCATCGGCGCAACTTAGCTCTAGAGCACTTGTCCGACAGTTTGTGATCAATGAGACGTAATTCCTTTCTCATTTCAGTAACCCGCTTTGCAAACCCACTGTCGCGATCACCGTGACGAGGGGCGCGATCAGCGGAATGAGGGGCGAGCGGTGGGAGCGATCCGGGTCCATCTGGTCCACCTGGTGGGGCGTCTGGAGGCAGGGGCAAGGCCGCGCGAGCTTGTCGCGTTGACGAAGGGGTATCCGTCAGCGGCGCCGCCGCGCGCTTCGCACGAGGTCGAACAGGGACCGGGGGCTCCGTCGAAGGCCTAGCGGGCGACGGCGGGGGCTCGGACCGAGGAGCACGAGGAGCCCGATCCGAGGGCGGACGCACAGGGGGAGCCTGGCGGGGCGATCCTGGGGTATCGGCGATGTCCTCGTCCGACGAGATGTAGGCGGAGACCGAAATGGGGTAGTCGGGGAGTACTGGCGCGCCTGGCGATACAGTCGGCAGGGAAGGGCAAGCGCTACACCGCGGGATCGAACCTCGTTGCATTTTGCCCGTGAGAGGACCCGAGGGTGCATAGTCGGCGGGGATTTGAAACGGTTCAGGAGTGAACGTCGGGGCGACCTGAGCGATAGCTATCAAATTTAACAACCCAGAATTACCAACATCCCGCACCTGCCTGTCAGGTGCACGAGGCAATGTCTCGTCCATTTTGTCGTCATTGGCTTCCGCCGCCGGGTAGTGGGGAAGCAGCTTCGTGCCCTTGAGGGCGGCGTCCTTGCTGACGATGTCCTTGATGTTCAAAGGCATGGCGAGCATCCAGTTCTGTTTCCGCATCTTGGCGGCAGTGAACAACCGGGTCATATGATCCCGGACATCGTCGATCGCTTGCAGCGAATTCACAATGTCCTCGGGCTCGCAATCCAGGAGGAGCCCGTCGGCGTACTCGGTGAGATGAACCGCCAACTTTGCGTCGGCATAGGGCGCGATAGGGTGGTCCGCTGAGTGGTAGTAGAGCAGACCATCCGTCTTCGCCGCCTTGGCGTACGATGGCGTTGCCTTAGCCTGGCGGCCGCGCATTAGCGCCTGCTTGCATGCAGAGATGGGGTCCAAAGGGGCGATGTCATCCTGGCGGGCGGACTGAGGCAGCGCATGCTTGCGCCCGACAGTCCTGCCGTTCCCAGTCCCGACGAAGAGGGCGTCGCTGGTAGAACCGCGGGGGTCATTCTCCGTGTCCATGGGCTCGCCACCCGTCTCGTTGCGAGTCAAAGCAGCGAGATGCGCCGCGACAATGGCCGTGACATCTGCTTGCGTGAGGGCGGGAGCAGAGGGAGCAGCGGGAGCGGCGACTGGGCGCTTGCCGAAGTCGATGTTCTCCCGCGTGAGCTGCGCGACGACCTCAGCCAGGCGCGCGTTCTCTGCACGAAGGGGGGCGAGCTCTGCATGGGAGGGAGAATGTTGGGCGTTAGTCAATGCCGCCGGTAGGGGGGGGAACAGTGTGCGATTGACAGGCAAAACAGCGCGAGGACCATCTGATCGGGAAGGTATATCCTCAATATGAGCAAATGGATTGCAAACCGTGAAAGGCATGTTGGTTCTATACCTATCAGGCGTAAGACCGTGCTCACCTGTTTGAGATCGAGTCAGGTCTCGCTCGTTAGCCTCGAGCGCCGTGCGCATCGCATCCATGGCGGACGTGGAGTTCGCCGCAGCCAGAGTGTAAGCGGCCTGGAGGTCGCTCACTTCCTGGCGACTCTTGCCAAGATCCCTGCCGAGGGCGTAGTGGCTGTTAACCAGCTCTTGGCGCTCAGCAAGATCGCTCGCATTGGCCAATGCGGCCTCGGTAGCCGCGCTTGAGGCGGCGAGGCGGCGCACCAGATCGGCGATGCTGGCGTCCTTAGCGGAGACAGCCGACGTAAACTGGTCGGTCAAAGCCGAGCTTCAGCGATAAGGTGATCAGGCATGTGATGGCGGCCTGATCAAGCTGCGCGCGGAGGTGTCCAATCTGCTCCACAGCGATAAGGTGATCAGGCATGTGTTCCCGCCGCTTGCACTCAGCGCTAGTGCGATAGGTAGCGCTGGCCACCTCGAGGCAAGGTCCAGCCATCGTCGTCGTCGTCGTCGTCGGGGCAATGCCAGCGCTCAAAGGCGCGGCAGCGGCAGCGGCCGCGGCAGCGCTCAAAGCGGCAGCGGTCGGCGCACCCGAGGATGCCGCCAAACCATTGAAGCCGGCAACCAGAGGCTGCAGCGTACCCACTGACACAGAGGGCCACGCATCGGCAGAGGCGGACTCGTCCTGCGTCGCACCGAGCTCAGTGTCGGGCTCAGTGTCAGACGACGCAATCCCTTCCGGATTGGTGTCTACCACTGAAATCGTAGGCTGCTCAGCAGCGGCGTCGGTACCCTTGTTGGTTGTGTGGGAGGCCATTCTGCACAGGCAACAGCACAAGTCAGTAGGCTGGACAGGGATGAGTGGTGGGCTAGAGAGGGGGTATTACTCGCAACTCTAAGATGCCAAAATATCACCTGCCACGGGGACTAGTAAAATTCGCGAGCGTAACGAGCTGATAATGCCTCAAACGTAACTGTGAATGACGCGTTCGTCCAGAATACGATGAGGGATATTTAGCACTGCGAAGGCACGTACCACAGGGCAAGCAAGGAAGTACACCGACGAATCGAATTGCGCAACAGAATGAGCAAGATAGCAGGTGGACAGCACGAATAATTGATGCAGTAACTAGGGAGAGCTGCAGGACAGGCTCGCGAAGTACCCTAATTATAGCAAGTACAGCCGAGGTGGCCAATGGAGCCGATGCTGCACTATTGATCAATCCACGAGGGAGGTGCTCGGGAATAGAGCG
This sequence comes from Chlamydomonas sp. ICE-L, assembly GCA_013435795.1. Classification (NCBI taxonomy): domain Eukaryota; kingdom Viridiplantae; phylum Chlorophyta; class Chlorophyceae; order Chlamydomonadales; family Chlamydomonadaceae; genus Chlamydomonas; species Chlamydomonas sp. ICE-L. Next base: position 12,216,592 of record JACBWV010000730.1, read on the forward strand.
TTAGAAGCTATGACCAAAAGGACAGGACGTGAATGCAAGAATCGAGAACGTAGGCCAGACAGGGGCAGGGCAGGCTATGAAAAGATGCCCATGCAAGACAGGTCGCAGGCGGCCTAGTGCGTGTCGAGCCTAACAGGACCGTTCACTGCGAGAACCGAACAGGCGCTACGTGTATTCGTAGCTACAGGGAAGCGCAGGAACAAAGAGCAGCCACTGCCAGAAAAGTTGATAGGATGTCCTGGCGGGTGCGATTAATTCGAAGAAAAATGCGTATGCGTGCGTATGTGTATGCGTGAGGTCCCTAAGGAACGAAACCAGCTCCGCTACCATAGTAACAGCTCAAGGATACCTACAGCAGCTTGGGGGTTAGTCTAGGGAACAGGCTGCGTGATGTGTGTGTACGTGTATGTTGATATGGGTGAACTAGCAGAACAGGTGGGGTGTTACCTAGGTCGGGGATGTCGAGTAGCTTGGATAGAACGTCTTCGTGGTAGGAGTAGAAGCGTTCGTTCCGAGTAGCTCGTGTCTATGTGCGCAACGTGTGCGTTGTGAGAGATGAGGCAGTACATAGGTATGGTACTGTATCATGTGCGTACGTCACGTGGCTTACGGGTACGGGGTACCCGTATGCCTTACTTGCTGGACGGCCAGAGTACCCGTGAAGGGTTCTGTACCGTTACAAAACCTGCCTTCCTGCTGCGTCAATCACATACCGTACGCAACGTACAACCAATTCAACGGACACACCCTTGGGCCGACCACCGCAGGGGCCCTTAGTGCACCCTACTATTTCACACCAGTGTTAGTCTCTTAAAGGGCCTTTCCTGTTTTGAAGGTTGGAAAAGTCCCTTCAGCGTATTTGGCTCCCCCTGGAATGTACTAATTTAGCTTTCCGGAGCGTTATGTCGTTAGCACTGACTCAGGGAAGGGACTAGGGCGAGTGCTTTACAAACTTGATAGCATGTCAGGCGACATGGCAGGTATAAGAAGGGAAAGGCGACAGTACCTCAGGGTACTGCCGCCGCTAGGTGCCGGCCCTATCGGGCAGAGGCACTACAACGGAAGCTTCCAGGCGGAAGGCCTGGTGCACTAAGACACTCTAGCTGGACCGGGAGAACCGGTCTATAACACCCCCCCCCAATTCCTGGTATTCTTCATTTATAAGAATTCCTGGAATTCAGGAGGTTCAAAGTATAGGGGAAGTCTAGAGTGTAAAATATTCCGACTATGTAAAAATGTGATTACCAAGAAGCATGTGGCCAAGCTTGGGAGGTAGTCACAGCAGGAGGAGAGTCCAGATGTACATGTTGAGGTACAGGGCATGAAGGGAATCCTGGTCAAAGATAGGAGGGGCACTCATGCAGGATATATTTAATCATGGACTGGATTCCAGCTGATAGCTGCCAGGAAGGGTGGTCTGGTCATGCTAGGAACTGTACGGGGTGATTTAAGAGTATCCTCTGGAGCAAGGTCTCTGTTCAGAGCTAAACAAAATTAGAAGAGAGCAGTCAGTCATGATGCAATCAAGTAATATCTAGGAAGAGTCTGAATCTTGGACTTTGGCAGGAATGGACTGCATAGGAGCTGCAAGAAGCTGCAGGATGAAAGGGGCTAGAGGGGAAAAACTTGAAGGCAAATTGCTCCCCGTGATCAAGAATATGAATGATATCAGATCAGAGGTTCTTGGTCAGAGCTTTTGGAGTTATTCCATTTTCAGCTTGCCAATGCAGCCAATCTTCTCTCTGAAGTCACAGAACTTGGCCCTAGGCAGAGCTTTGGTGAGCATGTCAGACATGTTGGCAGCAGTGGGGATCCAGTTCAGTTTGATACCTTATTTCTTGGACTGCTCTTTGAGGAAGTAGAACCTGGTCTCCATGTGCTTTAGTCTGGAGGACAGCTTCTCCTGGTTCCAGGCACTGAGTGCAGCTTGATTGTCACCATTAATGGTGAGAGCAGGGGGAACTATGCCTGTAGCAGAGTGTTGTAGTTTTCTCAACCACATTCCCTCTTGGGCTGCAGAGGTAGCTGCCATAAACTCGGCCTCTGTTGTGGACAGGGCTGTAGCAGATGCCTGGATCTTGGATGCCCATGAGATTGCTCCCCCTTGGTTGAGGTATACAAAGCCTGTTGTTGACTTTCTTGTGATGGGGCAGGCAGCATGGTCAGAATCACAGTAGCCAATGAGGGGCTTGTTGCTTGGAGAAGGTGTAGGTGATGCCATGGTCTGGTGTATTAGACAAGTATTTGAGGATACCAGTGTCAGCTTCCATGTGATCATGCAGTGGGTGTGCACTGTGCCTTGCCAATCTGTTGACTACTTGTGCAATGCCAGGCCTTGTGTTGACTGCAAGGTAGTTGAGGGAGCCCACAATTTGGGCAAGGGGAAGGCCAGTGTCTGGGGTATCTTTGTCAGCATAGGGCAGGGGGGCATCTGGTAGGAGAGGCACAGGGAACCTGGTGCTGTTGGGCTCAGGACTCTGTGGTCTTGTTCGAAACCAGGTGGTTGGGTGCAGTACAGTTCTTCTTCAACTATGCCATTGAGGAATGCAGTGGAGACGTCTACCTGTGCTAGGTATGCTTTGGGGTTTGCTGCCATGGAGAGGATGTAACGGATGGTGGCATGTTTGGCCACAGGGGCAAAAACTTCATCATAGTCCATGCCTGGGCGCTGGGCATATCCTTTGGCTACTAGCCTTGCTTTGTATCTGACAATTTCTCCATCAACTGATTGTTCGATGTCGAAGACCCATTTGGTTCCTATTGCTTTAGATCCTGAAGGGAATTCTGAGAGGGACCAGGTGTTCATTTCTGCAAGTGCTGCTAATTCTTCTTGCATAGCAGCTTTCCATTCTTTAGCTTGGGGACCAGAGAGGGCTTCTTTCTCATTTTTTGGAATGATAACTTGGTATGCAGCTAGGAAGGCTAGGAAGTTGGGTGAGTGTCTGTCTCTGCCAGATCTTCTAGGTTCAACTAGGGAGGAGTCTATCTCTGGTGGTGGGGAAATGTCAGGGCTTGGAGGGGTATCTAGCTCTTGGTTTGGTAGAATGGTGGGGTTAGTGGGGTCTGCTGGTGTATTTTCCTCGGGGTTGTGTTCAGCTCCTTGTTCTACAGTGTTAATGGTGGGTGCACTGGCTGCTGGCATGAGACTGGGTGCTGTTAAGGTAGACTGGTACACTGTGTCAGGATTGCAAGAAAGACCATCTGGGGAGCCCCACACGGGTGGGTTGGCTTGGTTCCTGGCCAGTCTGGCTTGGTAGAATTCCCTGTCTTGGAGTTCAGATGGGGTGAGAGCTGGGAGGGGGTACAGGTGGGATAGCGTCATCATCAACTTCTATTGGGATATCTTCTTCATAGTTTCCTATTACCACAGCTTCTGCACCTGGGAATCCTTTCTGGCCTGCTAAAATTCATTGAAGGTGATGTCTCTGGCATCAAAAATCTTGTGGGAAGAGTCTACTACTCTGTAGGCTTTTCTTGATTCTGAGTATCCAATGAGTCTGGTAATTTTTGCTGAGGGTGAGAACTTGAAAGATCTTGATTTAGGTGGTACATGAACATATGCTGTGCATCCAATGGTCCTGAGGTGATCAATCTTAGGTTTGGTTCCATAGAACATTTCGTAGGGCGTTTTGTTAGATTCAGAGGTAGGGGAGAGGTTCCTGAGGATGCTTGCATTCTTGACCATTTCTGCCCAGTACCTGTTGGGGAATTGGGATGAAAGGAGGAGTGCTGTGGATCTGTCATGCAGAGTTCTGTTGAGGCGTTCTGCTGCACCATTGGTAGATGGGTTACCTGGGACTGTAAAGTTGAGGGTGATTCCTTTTCTTTTGCACCAGTTTTTGAATCTGTTGCAGATGTATTCTGATCCATTGTCACAGAAAATGGTCCCTATTTGGTTCTGGGTGAGGACTTCATACCGTTCAAGTTCTGTGATGGTGGCACTGGCTACTGCATCCTTTGTCTTGTGAAATGTGACAATGGAGTAATCATCTAGAATGTCTGGGAAGTAGAGGCTTCCATTGAGGCTAGGGATTTTCATCTTTCCACTCATGTCAATGTGGATGATGCCCATGGGTCTGGTAGCTCTGGTATGGGATGTGGGATAGGGATTCTTGTCCATTTTTGAGAGAACACAGATTTCACAGGTTTGTTTTCTCATTTTGTTGAATGCAGAGGGGGTGATATCGTTTCAAATGACCATATCTTCTGAAGCCATCCTTGCTAAAGAACTGTATGCGAGGTGTCCTAATCTTATGTGTTGGAGTTCAGCTGTCATGGGAGTTTTCCTAGAAACGGCTGCTAGAGCTACAGCTGTAGTGTACTCTGATCCTCTGATCAGTGTAGGATCATGTTTGACCACAGGGACTAGGTAGAGGCTACGTTTCTTTGGTCCTGAGATGATGACTTTGTTGTTGATGTTCATGGTGCATTCGTGAGAGTTGAATTGTATTTCCATGTTGGAGTTGTTCCTGATTGCTGATGCCATGGAGAACAAGTTGGGTGTGTTCTGATCTGAATTAAGGTGTACATTGAGGAGTTAGTGGAGTTTACCATTTTCTCCTCTGATGAGGGCTGTGCCAGATAGACTTTGTAATGTAGGTGTGGCCAGAGGCAGTCAGGACTTTTATAGGGTCTATGTCTTTGATGTCATAGAGGAGACTGGGGTCCCCAGTCATGTGTGAGGTAGCACCTGTGTCCTTTATCCAGTTTCTGTATATGCTACGGGTGTGTTTTGTTGCATTTAGAGCATAGCGGGTACTGGGTGTGTTGTCTGGCTGTGAGGTCTGATGTCTAGAACTTATGCAGGGGTCTTCAAGAGGCTGCAGGAAATCATGATCTGTGGGTTTTGTGCAAAGAGGTGGGATGTTGAGCCACGGGAATGGCCAAGGATCTGTGTAAGGGTCCTACCTTGACGTGCTCAAAATACCAGTCTCCATAAACATCCTTGAGCCAGGACATGATATCTGTGGACATATGGGAACGACAGTACTGTTATCTGAATGCTGGGGACATGCTGTTCAAGATGAAGATCTTAGCTCTGTAGTGTACTAGAGATAAGGGCAGGTCTATATTCGATTCCTCTATCACCTGAAGATCCTTAGAGATGTCCTGCAGCCATTGGTGGAATGCTGTAGCGTTGCTTGCTGATGGTGCATCCATTGGAAGGTGATCTGTAGGAGTCTCGGATGGGAAGGGGGGGGGGGGGGGGGGGGGGGGCTTGCGAGGCCGACGGGGTTAAAGGAGATGGTGGGAGGTGAGGAGAGGGGAACTGATGGGTAGACGCAGTGGGTGGGTGGGGGGTGGGGGGTGGGGGGGTTGCGGGGGTTGCGGGGGCTACGTGCTGGTGTGTCCAGCGGGGGTGCCTGAGCGATCAGAATTGTTTCTGGGCTTGAGATCCTTTTTCTTCGGTGGTTGCGCCAGCAACAGTTGAAGACACTGCAGATGCGCGGGAGCTCGGGATCTACGGACAGTATAACAGACTTTGATGCGCTCAAATTTGTTGCAATGGAAGACGTTGCGGCGTTATGAGCGATAACCTTTAGCTTTCCGGAGCGTTATGTCGTTAGCACTGACATAGGGAAGGGACTATGGCGTGTGCTTTACAAACGTGATAGCATGTCAGGCGACATGGCAGGTATAAGAAGGGAAAGGCGACAGTACCTCAGGGTACTGCCGTCGCTAGGTGCCGGCCCTATCGGGCAGAGGCACTACAACGGAAGCTTCCAGGCGGAAGGCCTGGTGCACTAAGACACTCTAGCTGGACCGGGAGAACCGGTCTATAACAACTAATACTAACACACATACGGGACCTTCGAAACTTAAACCAGTTAACTGGAACAAAGTGGAGACGGTCATTCTCCAATCATCTTTTCTTTCATTGTTTCACACGCCCTAGAGATGACGGCTCGGGATCACAAAGAAGGAAGAATGCATTGTACAAGACTTGGATGTCCTCCTCATGGGATGGTAGTGGGAAATCTGAGATGCCTGGTTATCTCGTCTGAGACCTACCTCATAAGGTGACGGGTAACATGTATAGATTTATAACTTCCTCCCACTTGGTGGAAACTGATAAAGGTATACGCCCAGTTGTTCCTTGGAAGGATCAAGTGTGTCATCTACGTGATTCTGGAACCGTTCAAGATGAATACCATGTGGTCAGAAGGAAGTATCAAAACCTGATTTCCCAATATGAGAGTAAAATTATTCCTCTACATTACCTGATGTGCAATCCATAAGTTGAAGGTCGAGCGAGGCTTCCTCTGTTTATCCATGAATGTTTGAAGATATTGGATCACGTCTTTTTTGATAGGTATGATTCGTTTTTTTTATTGTTTTTTATCGCCCAGAAAAAATGGAAAAACGAAAAAAGAAGAAACAAAAATGATTTGTTTGCTCAGTGTTTGCTACTACATTTTCCTGGCATTTGTTTTTTACTGCCGAAGACGGCGAGCAGCCAAATTGCTAGCTGAAGCTTTGTAAATAAGTTCAAGTCAAAGTTAATGCTCACAAATGCACAACACACACATTCTCAATGAACCTCTGGGTCCCCTAATCCCCTGGGTCTCCTAATCCCCTTGGTCCCCTAATCCCGTCAGGGCCCCCATCGGTAAAACGATTTGAAGGGGCTCAGTTCATCAGAGCCTTTTCTTTTTAAGCCCTTCCTATTCGGTTGGGTAAGTCCCTATAGCATATTTGGCCTACCCCTGGACTGTAACATACATACACGATCAACTATGGTGACTACTGCTAGCTCCGGCTAACCCGGTGGTGTCCATAACTTCAAGTCCTGTGATTAACTGCATTACACAGATGTAACAATTTCAATACACTATCAACTGAATCAACACGCCTCGAAAGTAACTCGTGTTGCGAAAGAAACTGCTAAATAGTTACACTAAGAGTTGCACGAAACAAGTCACGCTGTGCACTTTTCGCTCACTGTCTAGTTTGCACTAGTCTAACATCAATGTCATGAAACTCGTGTTAACTCCGCCCAAACAGATGGCGAGCATCCATGCGGTAGCCTGAAATCTGCCAGACCATGAAATCAAACACCTGGACGCGTCTTCCAACTGTCAAACGCATCTTGAAACTGCCAAACACGTTTATAAACTGTATAATCCCCTTCGTGTGCTACCTGGTTCTGGTGGGTGTCGCGCGGGGGGTCTTGGGACTGGAAGCCGGCTAGCAGCCCAGAAAGGCTGAAAAACCATGTACCAACCCAAACCAATCCATGCACTCCAACCAACCCAATCCATGTTGTCCAACCAAGCCAATCCGTGCACTCTAACCAACCAACCTAATCCAAGCACTCGAACCAAGCTACGTGATTGCATTATATACTTAGGAGTGTGGTGCAGTAGTGTTTATAGTACCCACGTTGACTCCGTACACAGATGGTGAGCAGCTTTTAGGCTCTGATCAACCATGAAATCAATATAAATCCAATCCAATCAAAATGAACAAAATAATCCTGAAGTAGAAACTGCATTGATATTCAGTGTTTCAGGAGCTCATTATAGTCAGGAACTGTTAGGCCACGAGTGCTCCATAGACATCTTGCGCAAGATCTCTAGTGAGCACTCGTGGCCTAGTAGTTCCTGACACAGTGGGAGTACTGGTGTTAGTAGTCAGCAGCAGCACCTACTGACAAGACAAAATAACAAAATGATTCCTCTTTATACCTTGATGTGCAATAAATCCGCTTAGTGTGCTCCCTGTTTTCCGTGGGTATCGCACGGGGGGGGGGGGGGGGGGGGGGGGGGGGGGGGCTTGGAATTGGCAGACGGCGAGCAGCCCAGATTTGGCTGAAGAACCATGTAACAATCCAGTCCAACCATCAAGTTTATCACTGTATACCTTATATATAGTAAATATGAGCCCAGGCTAGGTTGGTACAGAAGTACCACCTTCGACTGACAGGTCAGGGGTTCAAATCCCTGCTAGGTTCATCTGATTCCCGACCTGCCGCCTTGAAAGAGGCAGAGCCCTTTCCTCCAATGCCATCGCACAGCAGTCCAAGCTCAGGTGCAGTAGCAGTCTACGAAAATAAAAACCCAAGGAAGCCTTACCCAGCGCAAGCGAACGGGAAGGTTCCCGTACGTCTCCTTGCAGGGTGGACGAATTTTCAAAATTTAATTCTACATGTAGTAAGCTCCCTGCTTTTCGTGGGTATCGCACGGGTGGACTTGGAATTGGAAGACGGCGAGCAGCCCAGAGTTGGCTGAAAAAACACGTAACAATCCAACCCAATCCACAGACGGTGAGCATCCCAGAGTTGGTTGAGGAACCCTGTAACAATACAGTCCAATCCAATTACCAAATATTATTGGGCTGCTGCGCGTCAGAGGCCACGACACAGTTCAGGTATATAATTTCTGTCCAATTTACTGCTAAACGTGTTCATATTAAAATAAACTAATGGAGCACGGATGCGGTGGGAAGCATAAACTAAATGTCAGTTCCACTGGCGGTGAGAACTCTTGGTGTCGTGTAATAGAACCCGCTTCGGGGAGTGCACCCAAGCTTGCGTGCCTCGAGACAACGGCTCGACCAAAACCCTCGACGTTAAACAAGCCCAAGTCCCAGCGCGGATACTGCAAAGAGTGAAGATACGGCTCCATACTGCTGAACTTCAAGGGGCTACGCACGTCTCAGGCCATCAAGAAATCCAGACCCGACAATGCAAGTTGATCGAGTGGGTGGCTAAACACTGGTGTCATGGATAATGCGAAGTGCAGGGCGGGTACGATGGGCGGGGGGTGCAGTGCACATTCTACTGTGGGGCTCCTTGAGCGCATTTCTCACTTTTGCAGTGAAGAGGGGCGCGTCGCAGAATGGGCCTAGCTTTCTGGAGGTTGCGCTGCTGGGTGACGCAGGTATGTGTCTGTGACAGGCTGGGTGGATCTGGCGCATGGGGGATGCGCGGCGTTGGGCATTAACTAGGACGGTTGTCTGTCGCTGTCATCATGGGTGGCGAGCTGTTATGTGCCTTGTGCACTAGCTGTGGGTTGATGCCTGCGTGCGTCGTTAGGCCTCGGTTGGTTCTAGCTTGTGGGTATGATGTGGCGTGTGCGAGCACTCGCTGGGTCTCTGCTCGTTGGCAGTTACCGCATGTGGGTGTCTATGTCTACAGAGGGGGCGTGGTGCGTGTGTGTGTTGATGGGACAAAGTTCACGTTCTGACGTTATGATTGCGCAGAGCAGGACAGGGACAAGGTTCGGTATCGGTCATGTCCGTTCGGGGTTATGATGGTGTGTTTCTGATTGATGCATGCTTGTGGATGTGCATGGTGGCTTCATGTTGGGGGGAGGAGGGCAGTGGCGTTTCGTAGTGGTTATGATGTGGGTTATGATGTGGGTTATGATGTGGGTTATGATGTGCGTTGGGATGTGGGTCATCATGTGGGTTATGATGTGGGTCATGATGTGGGTTACGATGTGCGTTGGGATGTGGGTTATAATGTGCATTGGGATGTGGGTTACGATGTGCGTTGGGATGTCGGATACGATGTGCGTTGGGACGTGGGTTACGGTGTGCATTGGGATGTTGGTCACGTTGTGGGTTACGATGTGCGTTGGAACCAGTTAACCAAGTGTCCCTTTCAATTAGCCCAGCAGGGTATTCCAGAGCCAATCTTGATTTTTCACCTGCCCTCACCCTACCCGCCCGAACTCCAAATAAAACCTACACAGTCAGAAGGCGTAGAGGAATCAGTCCATCAAAATTGGGGTCAGAGGATGCGCATGTGAGTTGCCACACGTAAGTAAGTTGACTAAGGGGGTGAACTCTTGAGAGAGGATGCACACGAAAGTTGTAATGCCAAGAGGATGCACACGAGACTTCACGATACTTCTTTGCCTCTGGAGTTAGGACTCCCACCAGAAGCCTTGTGACAAGGTATACGGACGGAGGTGGTGAGCTCCTGAGAGAGGATGCACACGGAAGATGCCACAAGTAAGTTGAAATGCCAAGAGGATGCACACGCGACTTCACGAGACTTCTTTGCCTCTGGAGTTAGGACTCTCACCAGAAGCCTTGTGACAAGGTATAAGGACGAAGGTGGTGGACTCTTGAGAGAGGATGTGCACAAAAGTTGCCACAAGTAAGTAAGCTGTAATGCCAAGAGGATGCACACGACAATGCCATGAGTAAGCTGCCCAGAAGCTGTTCAGCTTTTCAGAAAAGTGGAAAGGAGGAGCCCTAGTGATCAAGTAAACTCATCTTCATCCAAGGTGATTTCTCCTGGATGGACGTGCAGTATGGAGACAGTATCTTCACACGACATACTTGGTTCAGCACTGGGGGTGAAACAAGCAAGCTTGTGCGAGGCTAAAGCCGTACTCAAATGCATTTATTATTATTAATATCATTATTATTTTAATATGCATTTTTAAATTAAAATTAAAATAAATGTTCGAAATACGAAATAATATACAATTATAATAACATTTTGAAATCATGTTGGAAGGAGCCCTGATGGTCAGGTAAACTCTTCATGCGACCCTCTTCACACAGCCCAGTGGCTGGCTCAAGTAGTAAGGTAAATAGCCACATTGAGGCAGATAAGGGAGCTGAATGGAAGCTGAAAAGAAGGAGCGCTGATGGTCAGGTAAACTCTTCATGCGACCCTCTTCACACAGCCCAGTGGCTGGCTCAAGTAGTAAGGTAAATAGCCACATTGAGGCAGATTAGGGAGCTGAATGGAAGCTGAAAAGAAGGAGCGCTGATGGTCAGGTAAACTCTTCATGCGACCCTCTTCACACAGCCCAGTGGCTGGCTCAAGTAGTAAGGTAAATAGCCACATTGAGGCAGATAAGGGAGCTGAATGGAAGCTGAAAAGAAGGAGCCCTGATGGTCAGGTAAACTCTTCATGCGACCCTCTTCACACAGCCCAGTGGCTGGCTCAAGTAGTAAGGTGAATCGCCACATTGAGGCAGATAAGGGAGCTGAATGGAAGCTGAAAAGAAGGAGCCCTGATGGTCAGGTAAACTCTTCGTACGAGTAGGTTGCCACAGGATGGGCATCACTGTTATTTTGGGGGTTACGCGTAGCAGTTTCTAGGCAGCTCCCTTTCCCTGTCCTTGAGCTAGTTAGTGCGTCTGAAAGCTGATATGACTTACATTCCAAAGCAGCTTCAAGCATTGGGTTTGGCCCAGTGCCTAGCTATTGGAGCTTGTGGGAAGCTGCCATGAGTGGCCCAAAAATGAAACAGTGATGGGCATGCAGTATGGAGACAATATCTTCACACATTCCAGTGGCTGGCTCAAGGAGCTGCCCACAAGCTTTTCAGCTTTTCAGAAAAGTGGAAAGGAGGAGCCCTAGTGATCAAGTATACTCTTCATCCAAGTCGATATCTTCACACAGCCCAGTGGCTGGCTCAAGGAGCTGCCTAGAAGCTGCCCAGCAGCGGTTCAGCTTTTCAGAAAAGCGGGAAGGAGGAGCTCTGGTGATCAACAGGTACACTCTTAATCCGATTGGTCTCCACAGGATGGGCGTGCAGTATGGAGACAGTATCTATTCACAGCCCAGTGGCTGGCTCTAGGAGCTGCCTAGAAGCTGCCCAGCAGCGGTTCAGCTTTTCAGAAAAGTGGGAAGGAGGAGCTCTGGTGATCAACAGGTACACTCTTAATCCGATTGGTCTCCACAGGATGGGCGTGCAGTATGGAGACAGTATCTTTTCACAGCCCAGTGGCTGGCTCTAGGAGCTGCCTAGAAGCTGCCCAGCAGCGGTTCAGCTTTTCAGAAAAGTGGGAAGGAGGAGCCCTGGTGATCAGGTAAACTCTTCGTCTGAGTCTGTATCATCAGGATGGGTGTTGCCCTCTTTATCCATGTAGTTGGCAACACGCTGCAGACAGAGCAAATTCAGGACCATCAGGATCAGAGTGAATTTGGGATCAGGGTCAGGGTGAATTCAGGACCATCAGGATTTTAGTGAATTTGGGATCAGGGTCAGGGTGAATTCAGGACCATCAGGATCATTGTGAATTTGGGATCAGGGTCAGGGTCAATTCAGGACCACGAGGATCATTGTGGATTAGGGATCAGGATCAGGGTGAATTGAGGACCATCAGGGAATTCAGAATATTAGGTTTGTATATGAAGGTTTAGATGTTATGATGGTGATGATGAGGGTGACGCCGATGATGATGGTGATGGTGATGATGCTTATGCTGCTGCTGCTGATGCTGACAATGCAAGGCAATTGCTGCTGCTGCTGCTGCTGCTGATGCTGACAATGCAAGGCAATTGCTGCTGCTGATGATGATGATACTCAGCCAGTTCATCCATCGCTGGTAGGAAGCAGGGACCTTGTCCTTCATGCCGAGTTTCGACAAGCCAGCCGATTTCAAAGAATATGATGATGACGGTGATGGTGATGATGGTGCTGATGACAATGGCGATGACAATGAAAATGTGATTGCTGCTGTTGCTGCTGAAAATACTTACCTTGTGCATCCATCGCTGGTAGGAAGCAGGAATCTTGTCCTTCATGCCGAGTTTCGACAAGCCAGCCGATTTCAAGGAATATGATGATGATGATGATGATGATGGTGATGATAATGATGATGGTGATGATAATGAAGCTTTTTTGTTGCTATTGATGACAATGACAATGCTATTGCTGATGATGATACTCACCTTGTTCATCCATCGCTGGTAGGAAGCAGGAATCTTGTCCTTCATGCCGAGTTTCGACAAGCCAGCCGATTTCAAGGAATATGATGATGATGATGATGATGATGGTGATGATAATGATGATGGTGATGATAATGAAGCTTTTTTGTTGCTATTGATGACAATGACAATGCTATTGCTGATGATGATACTCACCTTGTTCATCCATCGCTGGTAGGAAGCAGGAATCTTGTCCTTCATGCCCAGTTTCGACAAGCCAGCCGATTTCAAGGAATATGATGATGATGATGATGATGGTGATGATAATGATGATGGTGATGATAATGAAGCTTTTTTGTTGCTATTGATGACAATGACAAATGCTATTGCTGATGATGATACTCACCTTGTTCATCCATCGCTGGTAGGAAGCAGGAATCTTGTCCTTCATGCCGAGTTTCGACAAGCCAGCCGATTTCAAGGAATATGATGATGATGATGATGATGGTGATGATAATGATGATGGTGATGATAATGAAGCTTTTTTGTTGCTATTGATGACAATGACAATGCTATTGCTGATGATGATACTCACCTTGTTCATCCATCGCTGGTAGGAAGCAGGAATCTTGTCCTTCATGCCCAGTTTCGACAAGCCAGCCGATTTCAAGGAATATGATGATGATGATGATGTGATGATAATGATGATGGTGATGATAATGAAGCTTTTTTGTTGCTATTGATGACAATGACAATGCTATTGCTGATGATGATACTCACCTTGTTCATCCATCGCTGGTAGGAAGCAGGAATCTTGTCCTTCATGCCCAGTTTCGACAAGCCAGCCGATTTCAAGGAATATGATGATGATGATGATGATGGTGATGATAATGATGATGGTGATGATAATGAAGCTTTTTTGTTGCTATTGATGACAATGACAATGCTATTGCTGATGATGATACTCACCTTGATCATCCATCGCTGGTAGGAAGCAGGAATCTTGTCCTTCATGCCCAGTTTCGACAAGCCAGCCGATTTCAAGGAATATGATGATGATGATGATGATGGTGATGATAATGATGATGGTGATGATAATGAAGCTTTTTTGTTGCTATTGATGACAATGACAATGCTATTGCTGATGATGATACTCACCTTGTTCATCCATCGCTGGTAGGAAGCAGGAATCTTGTCCTTCATGCCCGAGTTTCGACAAGCCAGCCGATTTCAAGGAATATGATGATGATGATGATGATGGTGATGATAATGATGATGGTGATGATAATGAAGCTTTTTTGTTGCTATTGATGACAATGACAATGCTATTGCTGATGATGATACTCACCTTGTTCATCCATCGCTGGTAGGAAGCAGGAATCTTGTCCTTCATGCCCAGTTTCGACAAGCCAGCCGATTTCAAGGAATATGATGATGATGATGATGATGGTGATGATAATGATGATGGTGATGATAATGAAGCTTTTTTGTTGCTATTGATGACAATGACAATGCTATTGCTGATGATGATACTCACCTTGTTCATCCATCGCTGGTAGGAAGCAGGAATCTTGTCCTTCATGCCCAGTTTCGACAAGCCAGCCGATTTCAAGGAATATGATGATGATGATGATGATGATGGTGATGATAATGATGATGGTGATGATAATGAAGCTTTTTTGTTGCTATTGATGACAATGACAATGCTATTGCTGATGATGATACTCACCTTGTTCATCCATCGCTGGTAGGAAGCAGGAATCTTGTCCTTCATGCCCGAGTTTCGACAAGCCAGCCGATTTCAAGGAATATGATGATGATGATGATGATGATGGTGATGATAATGATGATGGTGATGATAATGAAGCTTTTTTGTTGCTATTGATGACAATGACAATGCTATTGCTGATGATGATACTCACCTTGTTCATCCATCGCTGGTAGGAAGCAGGAATCTTGTCCTTCATGCCCAGTTTCGACAAGCCAGCCGATTTCAAGGAATATGATGATGATGATGATGATGGTGATGATAATGATGATGGTGATGATAATGAAGCTTTTTTGTTGCTATTGATGACAATGACAATGCTATTGCTGATGATGATACTCACCTTGTTCATCCATCGCTGGTAGGAAGCAGGAATCTTGTCCTTCATGCCCAGTTTCGACAAGCCAGCCGATTTCAAGGAATATGATGATGATGATGATGATGGTGATGATAATGATGATGGTGATGATAATGAAGCTTTTTTGTTGCTATTGATGACAATGACAATGCTATTGCTGATGATGATACTCACCTTGTTCATCCATCGCTGGTAGGAAGCAGGAATCTTGTCCTTCATGCCGAGTTTCGACAAGCCAGCCGATTTCAAGGAATATGATGATGATGATGATGATGATGGTGATGATAATGATGATGGTGATGATAATGAAGCTTTTTTGTTGCTATTGATGACAATGACAATGCTATTGCTGATGATGATACTCACCTTGTTCATCCATCGCTGGTAGGAAGCAGGAATCTTGTCCTTCATGCCCAGTTTCGACAAGCCAGCCGATTTCAAGGAATATGATGATGATGATGATGATGATGGTGATGATAATGATGATGGTGATGATAATGAAGCTTTTTTGTTGCTATTGATGACAATGACAATGCTATTGCTGATGATGATACTCACCTTGTTCATCCATCGCTGGTAGGAAGCAGGAATCTTGTCCTTCATGCCCAGTTTCGACAAGCCAGCCGATTTCAAGGAATATGATGATGATGATGATGATGGTGATGATAATGATGATGGTGATGATAATGAAGCTTTTTTGTTGCTATTGATGACAATGACAATGCTATTGCTGATGATGATACTCACCTTGTTCATCCATCGCTGGTAGGAAGCAGGAATCTTGTCCTTCATGCCCAGTTTCGACAAGCCAGCCGATTTCAAGGAATATGATGATGATGATGATGATGGTGATGATAATGATGATGGTGATGATAATGAAGCTTTTTTGTTGCTATTGATGACAATGACAATGCTATTGCTGATGATGATACTCACCTTGTTCATCCATCGCTGGTAGGAAGCAGGAATCTTGTCCTTCATGCCCAGTTTCGACAAGCCAGCCGATTTCAAGGAATATGATGATGATGATGATGATGATGGTGATGATAATGATGATGGTGATGATAATGAAGCTTTTTTGTTGCTATTGATGACAATGACAATGCTATTGCTGATGATGATACTCACCTTGTTCATCCATCGCTGGTAGGAAGCAGGAATCTTGTCCTTCATGCCCAGTTTCGACAAGCCAGCCGATTTCAAGGAATATGATGATGATGATGATGATGATGGTGATGATAATGATGATGGTGATGATAATGAAGCTTTTTTGTTGCTATTGATGACAATGACAATGCTATTGCTGATGATGATACTCACCTTGTTCATCCATCGCTGGTAGGAAGCAGGAATCTTGTCCTTCATGCCCAGTTTCGACAAGCCAGCCGATTTCAAGGAATATGATGATGATGATGATGATGATGATGGTGATGATAATGATGATGGTGATGATAATGAAGCTTTTTTGTTGCTATTGATGACAATGACAATGCTATTGCTGATGATGATACTCACCTTGTTCATCCATCGCTGGTAGGAAGCAGGAATCTTGTCCTTCATGCCCAGTTTCGACAAGCCAGCCGATTTCAAGGAATATGATGATGATGATGATGATGGTGATGATAATGATGATGGTGATGATAATGAAGCTTTTTTGTTGCTATTGATGACAATGACAATGCTATTGCTGATGATGATACTCACCTTGTTCATCCATCGCTGGTAGGAAGCAGGAATCTTGTCCTTCATGCCCAGTTTCGACAAGCCAGCCGATTTCAAGGAATATGATGATGATGATGATGATGATGGTGATGATAATGATGATGGTGATGATAATGAAGCTTTTTTGTTGCTATTGATGACAATGACAATGCTATTGCTGATGATGATACTCACCTTGTTCATCCATCGCTGGTAGGAAGCAGGAATCTTGTCCTTCATGCCCAGTTTCGACAAGCCAGCCGATTTCAAGGAATATGATGATGATGATGATGATGGTGATGATAATGATGATGGTGATGATAATGAAGCTTTTTTGTTGCTATTGATGACAATGACAATGCTATTGCTGATGATGATACTCACCTTGTTCATCCATCGCTGGTAGGAAGCAGGAATCTTGTCCTTCATGCCCAGTTTCGACAAGCCAGCCGATTTCAAGGAATATGATGATGATGATGATGATGATGGTGATGATAATGATGATGGTGATGATAATGAAGCTTTTTTGTTGCTATTGATGACAATGACAATGCTATTGCTGATGATGATACTCACCTTGTTCATCCATCGCTGGTAGGAAGCAGGAATCTTGTCCTTCATGCCCAGTTTCGACAAGCCAGCCGATTTCAAGGAATATGATGATGATGATGATGATGGTGATGATAATGATGATGGTGATGATAATGAAGCTTTTTTGTTGCTATTGATGACAATGACAATGCTATTGCTGATGATGATACTCACCTTGTTCATCCATCGCTGGTAGGAAGCAGGAATCTTGTCCTTCATGCCCAGTTTCGACAAGCCAGCCGATTTCAAGGAATATGATGATGATGATGATGATGATGGTGATGATAATGATGATGGTGATGATAATGAAGCTTTTTTGTTGCTATTGATGACAATGACAATGCTATTGCTGATGATGATACTCACCTTGTTCATCCATCGCTGGTAGGAAGCAGGAATCTTGTCCTTCATGCCCAGTTTCGACAAGCCAGCCGATTTCAAGGAATATGATGATGATGATGATGATGGTGATGATAATGATGATGGTGATGATAATGAAGCTTTTTTGTTGCTATTGATGACAATGACAATGCTATTGCTGATGATGATACTCACCTTGTTCATCCATCGCTGGTAGGAAGCAGGAATCTTGTCCTTCATGCCCAGTTTCGACAAGCCAGCCGATTTCAAGGAATATGATGATGATGATGATGATGATGGTGATGATAATGATGATGGTGATGATAATGAAGCTTTTTTGTTGCTATTGATGACAATGACAATGCTATTGCTGATGATGATACTCACCTTGTTCATCCATCGCTGGTAGGAAGCAGGAATCTTGTCCTTCATGCCCAGTTTCGACAAGCCAGCCGATTTCAAGGAATATGATGATGATGATGATGATGATGGTGATGATAATGATGATGGTGATGATAATGAAGCTTTTTTGTTGCTATTGATGACAATGACAATGCTATTGCTGATGATGATACTCACCTTGTTCATCCATCGCTGGTAGGAAGCAGGAATCTTGTCCTTCATGCCCAGTTTCGACAAGCCAGCCGATTTCAAGGAATATGATGATGATGATGATGATGGTGATGATAATGATGATGGTGATGATAATGAAGCTTTTTTGTTGCTAT
>JACBWV010000730.1:12244718-12342850 GCA_013435795.1 Chlamydomonas sp. ICE-L
ATATTAGTTTTTCAAACACTAATATTAGTTGCCGTCCCCTAACCATACCACCAAAATAGGATATGCCTTTGCCTTTGTCTCATACATGCAAATGCCTTATTAGAGCATACATAAGAGGCAGGACAGTCAAACCCACTCCCATCTTTTTGTTTCCCCCACTCACATCGATCAATTTCTTCTCCATGGCCTCAGCCTCCTCTTCACTTTTCCCATCATCCCCACCCGCACCACCACCTTCATCCTCATGACCCCCACCACCGTCATCATCCTCATTCCACCACTACCCTCATCACCACAACCACCATGTAACCATGCCCCCTCTCGCATCGATCAGCTTATTCTCCATGGCCTCAGCCTCCTCAACACTGTTGCACATCATCATCAGCAGCAGCACCCTCATCCTCATGACCCCCCCCACCATCATCATCCTCATTCCACCTCTACCCTAATCACCACCACCACTACCACCATGTCACCATGCCCCCACTCGCATCGATCAGCTTATTCTCCATGGCCTCAGCCTCCTCAACACTGTTGCACATCATCAGCAGCAGCAGCACCCTCATCCTCATGACCCCCCCCACCATCATCATCCTCATTCCACCACTACCCTCATCAACACCACCACCATGTAACCATGCGCCCACTCACATCGATCAGCTTCTTCTCCATGGCCTCTGCCTCCTCTTCGCTGTTGCCCAAGTCGCGATACACGTCCGCAAGCTCACAGGTTGTCTGCAATGTCTTGTGGTACAGGGGTCCGTGAACCTTGACTTGACACTTGAGAACATCACTCCAGACCTCCTTGGCACCCTCATTCGCATTCTCATGCTTCATGACCTGTGGTTTAGGGTTTAGGGTTTGGGGTTTAGGGTTTGGGGTTTAGCACATCACTCCAGACCTCCTTGGCTCCCTCATTCGTATTATCATGCTTCATGACCTGTGGTTTAGGGTTTAGGGTTTGGAGTTTAGGGTTTAGACCTCCTTGGCATCCTCATTTGCATTTTCATGCTCCATGACCTGCGGTTCAGGGTGTAGGGTTTAAGGTTTAGACCTCCTTGGCACCCTCATTCGCATTCTATTGCTTCATGACCTGTGGTTTATGGTTTCGAGTTTGGGGTTTAGGGTTTGGGGTTTGAGGACCTCCTTGGCATCCTTATTCTCATGCTTCATGACTTGCGGTTTATGGTTTGGGGTTTAAGCCTCCCTGGCATCCTCATTCGCATCCTCATGCTTCATGTCATGTGGTTTTGAGTTCAGGCCTCCTTGGCCCCCTCAGGCTGACACTTCACGTCCTATGGTTCAGGGTTTAGGCCCCCTTAGCCTCCTCAGGCTCATGCTTCATGGCCTGTGCAGCCACTCAAGATATATCAAGTTAGGAAGCTGGATGTATCAAGTTAGGAAGCTGGGTGTGAGCTGGCTGGCTGGGCCGGGGGGAGGGGGGGGGGGGGGGGGGGGGGGGGGAGGGGGGAGTAACAGGCTGAACACAAGTATGCTTGCATACGTATATGCTAGTATATGCCGCAGTATGCACAAGTATAATTGTAGACATATGCGCTAGTATATACCGCAATATACACAAGTATAATTGTAGACATATGGGCTAGTATGCACCGCAATATACACAAGTATAATTGTAGACATATGGGCTAGGATGCACCGCAATATACACAAGTATAATTGTAGACATATGGGCTAGGATGCACCACAATATACACAAGTATAATTGTAGACATATAGGCTAGTATATACTGCAATATACACAAGTATAATTGTAGACATATGCGCTAGTATATACCGCAATATACAAGTAACGGGCTGTCCCCCTCAACCTCATGCCTCCTAATAAGGCGTACTATTTTATTTGTATTTACCCCCCCCCCCCCACCCCCCCCCCCCCCACACACACACACACACACACCTGTGCCTTGAGCGCCCTTGTCTCTAGAGTTTCTGGATGATCATCGCCTAGAAGTCTTTGCCGAATATCCATCGCCTTCTGTAGGTGGCGCCTGCCATCATCATCATCAGCTGAATCGTGCCTTTTGCTGAAGTAGCTGCAAGTTGGTTTGGTTTGGTTGGTTTGGTTGGTTTGGTTGGTTTGGTTGGTTTGGTTTGGTTGGTTTGGTTGGTTTGGTTTGATTGGCATGGGTACGAATATCCTACGCCGTCTGTAGGTTGTTAGTTTGGTTGGTTTGGTTGGTTTGGTTGGTTGGCCTGGGTACGAATATCCAACGCCGTCTGAAGGTGCTTGGTTTGGTTGGTTTGGTTGGTTTGGTCGGTTGGCCTGGGTACGAATATCCAACGCCGTCTGAAGGTGCTTGGTTTGATTGGTTTGGTCGGTTGGCCTGGGTACGAATATCCAACGCCGTCTGAAGGTGCTTGGTTTGGTTGGTTTGGTTGGTTTGGTCGGTTGGCCTGGGTACGAATATCCAACGCCGTCTGAAGGTGCTTGGTTTGGTTTGTTTGGTTGGTTTGTTTGGTTGGCTTGGGTACGAATATCCAACGCCGTCTGAAGGTAGTTTGTTTGGTTTGTTTGTTTGGTTTGGTTGGCTTGGGTAAGAAGATCCAACGCCATGTGAAGGTGGTTTGTTTGGTTTGTTTGTTTGGTTTGTTTGTTTGGTTTGTTTGGTTGGCTTGGGTAAGAAGATCCAACGCCTTCTGCAGGTTGTTCGTTTGGTTGGTTTGGTTGGCTTGGTTGGTTTGGTTGGCTTGGTTACAAATATCCAACGCCTTCTATAGGTGGTGCCTGCCATCATCATCATCATCATCATCATCATCATCATCATCATCATCATCATCAGATGAATTGTGCCTTTTGCTGAAGTAGCTGCAAGTTGGCCTGGTTTGGGTTTGTTTCTTTGGCTTTGGTACGAATATCCAACGCCTTTCGTAGGTTGTTGGTTTGGTTGGTTTGGTTTGGTTGGCTTGGGTACGAATATCCAACGCATTCTGTAGGTGGCGCCTGCCATCATCATCAGCTGAATCGTGCCTCTTGCCGAGCTGAAGTAGCTGCAAGCATAGAGATACATAAAAGTGATTCACGTAATACATGTAATGAATAATAAATAATCTGAAATAATAAATAAATAATAATATTTTATGTTTAGCAGGTGGACCCTGCCATACTCATCCTTTTCATGTTGCCTTTTGCTGGAGAAGCTGCAAGCATTTAAATAAAGGTAATACATGTCAAAAATGAATGAATGAATGAATGAATGAATGAATGAATGAATGAATGAATGAACGAATGAATGAATGAATGAATGAATGAATGAATGAATGCATAAAGAATAAATGATATTCTGCAGATGGACCTCGCAATCACCCTCTCAATCATGCCTTTTGCTGGAGTAGGTCCTAGAATAGAGACATAAACAGCTTTGAATGCAGAATAACTAGCCTTTTAGTTACTTACCATTTAAAAGAAAGATAGTGCTGAAGGGTTAAGTAAGTAATACATGTAAGAACATAAGTGAATAAATACATAAATTAACAAATAAACAATAAATACTATTCTGCAAGTGGACCCCGCTATCACCCTCTCAATCATGCCTTTTGCTGGAGTTCCTACTAGCATTTAAAAGAAAGATAGTGCTTAAGGTAACATCAGTGCAAGGCTACTAATTATACTTCAATTATATCAAGATAACATTATATCAATATAATATGATATTAATTATATTAAGTCAGTGCAAGGCTACTAATTATACTTATATTATATCAAGATAACATTATATCAATATAATATGATATTAATTATATTAAGTCAGTGCAAGGCTACTAATTATACTTATATTATATCAAGATAACATTATATCAATATGATATGATATTAATTATATTAAGTCAGTGCAAGGCTATTAATTATACTTATATTATATCAAGATAACATTATATCAATATAATATGATATTAATTATATTAAGTCAGTGCAAGGCTACTAAGTATACTTATATTATATCAAGATAACATTATATCAATATAATATGATATTAATTATATTAAGTCAGTGCAAGGCTACATCCGGTAATTATATTAATACTATATAAATATAAGATTATATTAAGTCAGTGCAAGGCTACATCCGGTAATTATATTAATACTATATAAATATAAGATTATATTAAGTCAGTGCAAGGCTACATCCGGTAATTATATTAATACTATATAAATATAAGATTATATTAAGTCAGTGCAAGGCAGGGTGCAAGGCTACTAATTATATCAATCTCATATTATATTAATAATTGGGTTGGGTCCTTGGGTTGGTTTGGGTGTGGGTTGTGGGTGTGGGTTGGGTGTGGGTTGCGGGTTGGGTTGGGTTGAGCTATATTGGTTTGTTTTGGTTTGTTTGAATTGTGTGGGTTGGGTGTGGGTTGGGTGTGGGTTGGATGTGGGTTGCGGGTTGGGTTGGGTTGAGCTATATTGGTTTGTTTTGGTTTGTTTGAATTGGGTGGGTTGGGTTGGGTTTAGACAGCAACCGATTTCATTTTGGCATCATGATCAAGGTTGGGGAAGTCCTCCTAGCCTATTTGGCTATCCCTGGAATTTAATGTACACAGACAGTAGGTACTACCGCCACACCCACCACCCACCCACCACCACACACACACACAAACCCACACCCAACCCACACAAACCCTCACCCCAACCAAGCATCAACAGCCAGGTGCCTAAACCTACCTCCCCCCCCCCCCCCCCCCCCCCCCCCCCCCCCCCCCCTCCAATCCAAGCATGCAAATCGAGGTTTCTGCACCTACCTACCTACTTACCTACCCCACCCACCCAAACACCCCCTTACAAGGACCGCACCAGCAAGCAGCCATGAGGTGGTAGCAGGTCGCAGTGAGCTCAGTTTCTTGACAATGCAGAGTTCCACAGATCTTCAGGGCCTCTGCTATATGTCCCACCCCACCCCACCTCCCCACCCAAACACACCCATACAAGCATACACAGCGAGGTACACACCAGCATGTAGCCATGAGGTGGTAGCAGGTCGCAGTGAGCTCAGTTTCTTGACAATGCAGAGTTCCACAGATCTTCAGGGCCTCTGCTAAATGTCCCACCCCACCCCACTTCCCCACCCACACACTCTCCCACACACCCACACCCAAACACCCCCATACAAGCATACACAGCGAGGTACACACCAGCAAGCAGCCATTAGGTGGTAGCAGGTCGCAGTGAGCTCAGTGTCTTGAAAATACAGAGTTCTACAGATCTTCAGGGCCTCTGCTATATGTCCCACACCACCCCACCTCCCCACCCAAACACCCACACCCACCCATCCCCATACAAGCATACAGAGCGAGGTACACACCAGCAAGCAGCCATAAGGTGGTAGCAGGTCGCAGTGAGCTCAGTTTCTTGACAATCCAAAGTTCCACAGATCTTCAGGGCCTCTGCTATATGTCCCTTGGCCTCGTCGTAGATCTTCTGGGACATGGAGATGGAGGCCATCTGCTGGTATGACTTCACGATCTTTAGGTGGTGGGCCCCGTACAAGTTCTCTTGCATTCTCGTCAGCTTTCTGCACTGCATCTCAGCCTGCATGCATAAGCATTGCCAAAGGGTTGAACAGTGAGCACAGTGAGCAAGCAGTGCAAGTGCAACCTAACATCAAGCCAAGCCACCTGTATGTTGAATGTCAGAGGGTTGAACAGTGAGCACAGTGAGCAAGCAGTGAGTGCAAGCTATCATCAAGCCAAGCCACCTGTATGTAGATTGCCAAAGGGTTGAACAGTGAGCACAGTGAGCAAGCAGTGCAAGTTGGCTTCATCATAGGGTTTAAAAGTTTTAGGTTTTAGGGTCTGGAAACCCTAAACCCTAAATATAGGGGTCAACCATAAAACCTAAATATGACCCTAAACCCTACATGTAGGGTTTTAACCCTAAAACCTAAATGTGTCTGTCTGCCTGTCTGTCTGTCTGTCTGTCTGTCTGTCTGTCTGTCTGTCTGTTCTAGTATGGTAGCCCCTGTGGCCGTTGACCCCTTGCCCCCCCCCCCCCCCCCCCCTCCCTACTTCTTCGCCCCTCCCCCCCCCCCCTCTCCCCCTCCCTTGTGTCTTCCTCCCATCCTTCTCCCTCTTATCTGTCCTACATCCTCCTTTACTTCCCCTCCACCCTCCTTCCATCTCTCCCCCTTCACTGCTTTCTCTCTCCTATCCTCCTTGGCTTTCCCTTGACCCCCCCCCCCCCCCTCCCTTGGAACATGTCTTGGCCACCACACACACACATCCCCCCTGGCCCACCCTTCCCCAAGCCCACCTTTGTGAATGTCTTACGGATCACGTACACATCCACTAGCATGCCTCCCCCTGGAACATCCCCCCCCCCCCCCCCCCCCCCCCCCCCCCCTTCCCCCAAGCCCACCTTCGTGAGTGTCTTGCGGATCATGTACACAATCACCAGTATTCCCCCCTTGCCCCCCCCCCCCCCCCCCCCCCCCCCCCCTACCCCTAGCCCACCTTCGTGAATGTCTTACAGATCTCGTTAACATTCACTAGACTCTACCACCATACCCTACACAACTAAAAAAACAAAAAAGCCCACGTCCATGAATGTCTTACGGATGACGCACACAACAGCGCTGCCTTTTGAGCCCCACTGCGCGTTTCGCGCAGTTTTTTGCAACCCCCTGTGGGCGCAGCAAGCAATTTTTGCGCTTTTTGCACTACAAAGCGCAGTTTTTTGTTTTCAAGTGCGTTAAAGCGCTGGCCAATTTGGTCAATGGAAGTACCCTGGTACACAACCACCAGCATCCCCCCCCCCTGGAATCTCCCCCCTTGCCCCCCCCACCCCCCCCACCCCCCCTTCCTCTAGCCCACCTTCGTGAATACCTTCCGGATCACATACACATCCACCAGCATCCCCCCCCCCCCTGGAACCTCCCCCCTGCCCCCCCCCCCCCCCCTTCCTCTAGCCCACCTTCGTGAATGCCTTCCGGATCACATACACATCCACCAGCATCCCCCCCCCCCCCCCTGGAACCTCCCCCCTGCCCCCCATCCTCTAGCCCACCTTTGTGAATGCCTTCCGGATCACATACACATCCACGAGCATGCTCAGCCCCTCCAGGTAGATCTCATCCTCGGGATCGTTGTAGTCATGGGTTAGCTTTTGCAGTGTCGTTTCCGCCTCAGGGTACACGCCCCTCGCTATTTGTAGCTGTGCTAACTGGAACAGGGCCTGAGGGAGGGGGATGTGTGTGTGTGATTTTCAAGTTCAAGTTCAAGTTTAAAATAAGTTCAAGTTCAAGTACCTAGGCCATATCTCGTGGTCGGCAAATAAGTTCAAGTTCAAGTTCAAAATAAGTTTAAGTTCAAGTTCCGAAAAAAGTTCAAGTTCAAGTTCAAGTTCCTGAGCCATATCTCGTGGTGCGGAAATAAGTTCAAGTTCAAGTTCAAAATAAGTTCAAGTTCAAGTTCCGAAAAAGTTCAAGTTCAAGTTCCTGAGCCATATCTCGTGGTGCGGAAATAAGTTTTTGATATTTCATCAATCAGTTGGTGCAACATCTCAGTGCTGACGCATCCACCAGTTTGAAGCAACCAAAAAGTTCAAGTTCAAGTTCAAAATAAGTTAAAGTTCAAGTACCTGGACCATATCTTGTGGTAAAAAAATAAGATCAAGTTCAAGTTCAAGTTCAAGTTCAAGTTCAAAATAAGTTCAAGTTCAAGTTCAAGTCTGGAAAGAAATTCAAGTTCAAGTTCGAAATAAGTTTATGTACCTGGGCCATATCTTGTGGTGCAGAAATGAGTTCAAGTTCAAGTTCAAAATAAGTTCAAGTTCAAGTTCAAAATAAGTTCAAGTTCAAGTTCAAGTTCAAAATAAGTTCAAGTTCAAGATCAAGTTCAAAACAAGTTCAAGTTCAAGTTCAAAATAAGTTCAAGTTCAAGATCAAGTTCAAAACAAGTTCAAGTTCAAGTTCAAAATAAGTTCAAGTTCAAGTTCAAAATAAGTTCAAGTTCCAAGTTCAAAATAAGTTCAAGTTCAAGTTCAAAATAAGTTCAAGTTCAAGTTCAAGTTCAAAACAATTTCAAGTACAAGTTCAAAATAAGTTCAAGTTCAAGTTCAAAATAAGTTCAAGTTCAAGTTCAAAATAAGTTCAAGTTCCAAGTTCAAAATAAGTTCAAGTTCAAGTTCAAAATTAGTTCAAGTTCAAGTTCAAAATAAGTTCAAGTTCCAAGTTCAAAATAAGTTCAAGTTCAAGTTCAATTTCAAAATAAGTTCAAATACAAGTTCAAAATAAGTTCAAGTTCAAGTTCAAGTTCAAAACAAGTTCAAGTTCCAAGTTCAAAATAAGTTCAAGTTCAAGTTCAAAATAAGTTCAAGTTCAAGTTCAAAATAAGTTCAAGTTCAAGTTCAAAATAAGTTCAAGTTCAAGTTCAAAACAAGTTCAAGTTCAAAATAAGTTCAAGTTCGAGTTCAAAATAAGTTCAAGTTCAAGTTCAAAACAAGTTCAAGTTCAAGTTCAAAACAAGCTCAAGTTCAAGTTCAAAACAAGCTCAAGTTCAAGTTCAAAACAAGTTCAAGTTCAAGTTCAAAACAAGTTTAAGTTCAAGTTCAAAACAAGTTCAAGTTCAAGTACCTGGGCCATATCTCGTGGTCCGAAAATAGAGCCCTTAACTCCCTCCTCTTTCTCCAAGAGCTTCATCACCACCCTCACGATCTCATCAGCATCAGAGAACTTTCCGTCCAGGTAAAGTAGCGTGGCGAGGGTTGAGCGGGAGATAATGTAGTGGGGCGCGTTAATGAGGGCTAGCTTTTCGCTGCGCTGGACTTCGAACTGTGAGGCGCTGATCATCAGGCTCTTGAATTTTTGAGTCAGTTCAGAATTGTCAACCTGAGCTCTGGACTTCAATTCATCAAGCAAGACCTTGGACTGCTCCGGGTTGCTACTCTTGGTGGTCCCCACGTCGGTCCATAGAAGGTAGGGCGAGCTGATGTCGAGCCATGCCCATGGGGTGGTAGGGAGCACAATCATCTGTACGGATTTAGAGGTCAGGGAGTAAGGGGGTGGTGTGGTGGGTGGTGTGGTGGGGGTGGTAGTGTGAGCTGATGTTGAGCCATGCCCGTGGGGTGGTAGGGAGCACAATCATCTGAACGGATTTGGAGGTCAGGGGTTAAGGGGGTGGTGTGGTGGGGGTGGTGTTTTGGTGTGGTGTGGTGGGGTTGGTAGTGTGAGCTGAGGTCGGGCCATGCCCATGGGGTGGTAGGGAGCACAAGCATCTGTACGGATTTAGAGGTCAGGGGTTTTAAGGGGGTGGGGTGGTGGGTGGTGTGGTGTGGTAGTGGGGGAGGTAGGGCAAGCTGAGGTCGAACCATGCCCATGGGGTGGTAGGGAGCACAATCATCTGTATGGATTTAGAGGTCAAGGGAGTAAGGGGGTGGTGTGGTGGGTGGTGTGGTGGGGGTGGTAGGGCGAGCTGATGTCGAGCCATGCCCATGGGGTGGTAGGGAGCACAATCATATGTATGGATTTAGAGGTCATGGGTTAAGGGGTGGTGTGGTGGGTGGTGTGGTGGGGTGAGCTGAGGTCGAGCCATGCCCATGGGGTGGTAGGGAGCACAATCATATGTATGGATTTAGAGGTCAGGGATTTGAAGGGGGGGTGGTGTGGTGGTGTGGTGGGTGTGGTGGGGTGGGTGGTGTGGGTGTGGTGGGGTGGGTGGGGTGGGGTGGGGTGGAGGGGTGGGAATGATTCAGGGGGTGGGTTGGAGGGGTGGGATGATTTAGGGGGTGGGGTGGTGGGGTGGGGATGATTTAGGAGGTGGGTGTGTAGGGATTGGGTGTGGGAATGATTATGGGGGTTGGGGTGGTGGGTAGGTGGGAATTAGGGGTGCGGTGGTGGGGTGGGGTGTGAATGATTAAGGGTGTGGGGGCGGTGGTGGGATGTGGGTGGAGGGGTGTGAGTGATTGAGGGGGTGAGGTGGAGGGGTGGGAATGATTCAGGGGGTGGGGTGGTGGGGTGGATGGATGGGAATGATATAGGGGATGGGGTGGTGGGTAGGGGGTGGTGGTGGGGTGGGAAATGAATTTAGGGGGTGGGGGTCAGGGATCAGGTGCCCACCTTCGACTCCGGTGTTGTCAATATGGAAGCTTGCCAAAGCTCGTACTGCACCCAAGTGCGGTTCATTACTGTACCGAAGCGATCAAGCACTACAATCGTCTTGTCCACTGATGCTTGTATCTCGGACAGGGATAGCAGATCGTCCATACCCAGCTTGTTGTTCTGGTTTACACAAAAGATGTCGATCCAGATGTAGTCGGTTTCGGAGTGAAGCTTGAGGGCCGGGAGCATCCTGTCCAGCGCATGTACCATCTCTGTGAAGTTGGCCTGCCAGCTGTGCACAACGTACAAAGTGGGGCTTTCTTTCATACCACTCGGGACTTGGTCGATGAGCCGCTCTTTCTTCTGCTGTGTGCGTGGGAGGATGTAGAGATTGACCACTTCAGCCGTGGTGAGGTGAGCCTCGACTGAATCCGCAAGCTTGGTCAGCACTTTCAGCTGAATGCCCAGGGGGGAGATGGAGGAGGAGATTTCCTGGGGTTTGGCCATCGCTAGGCCGTGGAAACTCCTACTGGTGTTCAGTTGCTGGGGCGCTATAATGTCTGGCTCAGGCTGGCGGACTATACCCATGCGGGTGGCGATATCGATCATATCTTTCTCTGCAAGGGGGATGCGTTTGGGTGTAAGGATATGAAACGTGTATGGAGTGTGTGCATGGGTGTAAGGGTATGGTACGGATATGGTCTGTGTGCATGGGTGTGGGTGTATGGGTATGGGGGGAGGGATGAATGGGGATGAAGGATCAGTCATTGCACCGGTGTTCAGTTGGCAAGGCAGTGTAATGTCAGGCTCGAGCTGGCGGACTATACCCATGCAGGTGGTGATGTCGATCATATCTTTCTCTACACGGGGGACGAGTGGGGGTGGAGGATTGCACAATGCCCCATTTGTGTTAATCCACTGCAACTGTTAGTCGGCGTGTGGGGATCTCTACCATGGCAAGGGGCGATATAATGTTGGGCTCGGGCTGGCGGACTATACCCATGCGGGTGGCGATGTCGATCGTGTCTTTCTCTGCAAGGGGGAAGTGTATGTGTATGGATGTGGGTGTATGGGTATGGGTGTATGTGTATGGGTGTGGGTGTATGGTTATGGGTGTAGGTGTATAGGTGTGGAGTATAAAACCCTCTGAGACCCCCACCCCCACTACCCCTCCACCGGTGTACCCCCACCCCCATGTACTCCCAGCACACAAAATCGTACCTGCTCTGTCCTGCTTTCTATTCTCATCAGAACCAACGCTCTTGCACGATGTGGAGCTTACCCTCTTCTTTAGCCCCAAACAACCCCACCCCCACTACCCCACCCCACTAACCCCCCAATGACCCCCACCCCCGCACACACACCCACACCAGCGCACAAAAGCAAACCTGCTCTGTCCTGTTTGCTATTCTCATCAGAACAAGCGATCCTGCATGAGGTGAAACTTGCCCTCCTCTCTATACCCGGAGACCCCCACCCCCACCCCAACAAACCCCTCACTGACCACCCCCCACCCACACTACTACTCCACCCCATCTACTCCCAGCACACAAAATCGTACCTGCTCTGTCCTGCTTGCTATTCTCATCAAAACCAACGCTCTTGCATGAGGTGAAACTAGCCCTCCTGTCTAGCCTCTTCTTTGCTGCTACACTAGTCTCTTCGCTCTCCTCGCTACTTTCCATAGGGTCCTTCAGAGGTTGCACAGCTTTCTGTAGGTAGGTAGGTAGGTAGGTAGGTAGGTAGGTAGGTAGGTAGGTAGGTAGGTAGGTAGGTAGGTAGGTAGGTAGGTAGGTAGGTAGGTAGGCAGGTAGGTACGTAGGTAGGTAGATTGGCAGGTAGGTAGGTACGCAGGTAGGTAGGTTTGTAGGTAGGTAGGTAGGACATTGGCAAGGTGGTTGGCCCCAGTGCAAGCAAACAGGCTGGCCCCCTCAACCTTTTGCCTCTTAATAAGGAAGGCTAAATAGGCTGAATTCTGTGTTCAAACACAACAATTACAGGCGCACCATGAAAAGCCAGGCCGCAGGAAGCCTGATATGCCAGCTTTGCTTTGACTTGGCTTGAGGACCAACCAGAACAACATTGAGGTGAGGTCTATATGCATGTGTGTATGTATGTTACAGTCCTGGGGTACCTAATAGGCTGAATTCCGTATTCAAACACAACAATTCCAAACGCACCATGAGGAGTCCAGGCCGCAGGAAACCTGTTATGCCAGCTTTGGTTTGACCACATATAAGAGGTGGGCGCTTGGACGACGGGCTCAACCTCAATGCGGTAGGGGAGGTAATCTGCGCCCTTTTTTCTCTGCCGCCTCTACCCTGGCTCCCGCGATCGTCGGTGCTATCCACATTTGATCCCGGCAGTCGGGGCCCAGCACTACCCCCACTACCAGGTCCGTGCCCGGGCCTGGGCAACGAAATGGCCTGGGTACTCTTGGTCACGGGGGCAGAGGCAGAGTTGAAGCTGCGCCGGGAGTGACGATCCATACCCAACTACAAAGGATGGTAATGATGAGAATGGGAATGGTGAGAATGGGAGTGATGAGAATGGGAGTAATGAGAATGGGAGTGATGAGAATGGGAGTAATGAGAATGGGAGTGATGAGAATGGGAGTGATGAGAATGGGAGTGATGAGAATGGGAGTGATGAGACAAGTGAGTGGCTGCGCCTGGGCGTCCTCGCCTTGTCTTCTCGCTGGGCGTGCTGCGCCTGGGCGTGATAGCCTGGGCGTGATTAGAATGGGCAGTGATGAGAGGGTAGTGCTACCTGGGCGTGATGCACCTGGGCCGTCCTTCCTGGGGCGTGCTGCGCCTGGTCGTCCTGCGCTGGCGTCCTGCGCCTGGGCGTGCTGCGCTGGTGCTGCGCCTGGCGTCCTGCCAGTGCTGCCTGCGCCGGGGCGTCCTGCGCCCTGGCGTCCTGGCCGGGCGTCCTCGCCTGGGCGTCCTGCGCTGGCGTGCTGCGCCTGGGGGTGCCTGCGCCTGGACGTGCTGCGCCTGGGCGTCCTGCGCCTGGGCGTGCTGCGCTGGCTTTGCGCCTGGGCCGTGCTCGCCTGGGCGTGCTGCGCTGGCCGTGCTGCGCCTGGCCGGCCTGACGCTGGGCGTCCTTCGCCTGGGCGTGCTGCCCTGGGCGTGCTCGCCTGGCGTCCCTGCGCCCTGGGCGTCCTGCGCCTGGCCTGCTGCGCCTGGCGTCGCGCCTGGGCTGCTGGCTGGGCGTCCTGCGCCGGGGCGTGCTTGCCCGGACGATGCTCCCCTTGGCCTTGTGCGCCTGGGCGTCCCTGCGCTGGGCGTCCGCGCTGGTCGTGCGCGCCCCTGGGCGTCCCTAAGCGCCGGGGTGCTCTCCTGGGCGTGCCTCTTCCTGTCCAGCTCTCGCTCCTGCGGCTGGCCCGTGCGTTTCGGGTTTTTCGGGTTAGGGTTTCCGCTTGCCCGGCCCCCGTGGTCGCGCCTGCAACTTCCTATATTTAGTCCGCTACGGAGGATGGGAAAGGAGCCCTGAATGGGGCATGTTTCTTGATTGGTTAGGTGGTGGGGGTGGTTGGGAAGGACAGTGGCAGTGGGGGATGGTGTGTGTGTTTTGTGGTGGGGGGGGGTGGGCTGGGGAGGGGGGGGGGGGGGGGGGGTAGGGTTACAAAACAGAGCCTTGTGCATAACTCAAACTTAGGATATTTGCCAGCAGCGCGGATGAGATGAGGACCTATGTGTCTACCGAGGGATGAATGGAGCCACTGGTATAAAGATTCCACTAGGTAGGATGAGAAATGGAGGCCTGGGTGGGACTCATAACACGAAGATGCTGACGGCAACGATGGCCCTGGTACAATTTCCAGCTAGTGAGGATGAGAATGAGCCCTGGGTGGCCTACTAACTGAGGATTGGAATGAGGCCCCTGTAAATATTTCTCCAACTAGTGTTCCAGCTAGTGAGGATGAGAATGAGCCCTGGGTGGCTACTGAGGATGGGAATGAGCCCTGGTATATTTCCAGCTAGTGAGGATGAGAATGAGCCCTGGGTGGCTACTGAGGATGGGAATGAGCCCTGGTATATTTCCAGCTAGTGAGTAGGAAAAATGATCCCTGGGGAGTGGCTACTCTGAGAGGGTAATGACCCTGTATATTTCCCGCTATAGGAGAAAGTGAGGATGAGAATGAATGAGCCCTGGGATTCCAGTAGTGAGGATGAATGAGCCTGGGTGGCTACTGAGGATGGAAGAGCCGTATGCTATGTCCCTGGTGTATTTCCGCTACTAAGGGATGAAGAGCCTGGTGTATTTCCAGCTACTAAGGATGAGAATGGGGAAGTGCTTAGCTTGACATTAACAGCAGGGCAGTGTGAGGCATGAGAATGAAAAATCGGCATGCCAAGACTGACACTCAATCCATGTATACACCCTACTTTATATCCAGAGATGTTTTCCCCCGCTATATATAGTTTTCCCTACTTTTGACCACGTTTTGGCCCAAATTGCCGCTATCAAGAACTCAAATCAATGGCCCTTAATGGCCCTAAAAAGATATAAAAAGCTGTAAAACGCTGTCCCTGACGGAGGCCTAAACACATAAGTATATTTTTAAAAACTCACTTTCTGAACTGAAAAACATACCCGTAGTACATGGGCAAACATGGATAAACCACACTCCTTAAGCTAACTAGCCAGTCAGCAGAGCTGCCTAGAAGCTGCTGCTTTTAGCTGAAAAGGAAATCCCTGGTACATGGGCAAACATGGGTACACCACACTCCTTTGGCTGACTAGCCAGTCAGCGGAGCTGTCTAGTAGCTGCTGCTTTTAGCTGAAAAGGAAATCCCTGGTACATGGGCAAACATGGGTACACCACACTCCTTTGGCTGACTAGCCAGTCAGCGGAGCTGCCTAGTAGCTGCTGCTTTTAGCTGAAAAGGAAATCCCTGGTACATCGGCAAACATGGGTACACCACACTCCTTTGGCTGACTAGCCAGTCAGCGGAGCTGCCTAGTAGCTGCTGCTTTTAGCTGAAAAGGAAATCCCTGGTATATGGGCAAACATGGGTACACCACACTCAGTAGTTCAAAAAAGCAGCAGCTTCTAGGCAGCTTCGCTGACTGGCTAGTCAGCCAAAGCTTAAGAAACCTGGTGCACCTTGAAGCTGACATAATCAGCTTCCTAGCGCTGCTGAATTTTTGAGACTTAGCCCAGTGGCTGGCTCAGAGAGCTGCCTAGAAGCTGCTGCTAGTAGCCGAAAAGAAAACAGAACCTGGATACATGCCATGTTTTCCCATGAACCGTTCACCACACTCACTAGTACAGAATGCTTATAACGTCAGCTTCAGGGTGCACCAGGTTGCTTAAGCTTTGGCTGACTAGCCAGTCAGCGGAGCTACCTAGAAGCTGCTGCTTTTAGGTGAAAAGAAAAACACTGGGTTCTTGGGCAAACATGGGTACACCACACTCTGTAGTACAGAATGCAGTCGCATAGGTGTGCTGTTAGTGTTCAGTCTTACTCGGTGGTGAAGAGAGTTCTCTTTGTTGACCACGAAAAGAAAAAAAAGATTTTGATTGAGGGTTTGGCCTATCAAATCTGTGTGTGTGTGTGTGTGTGTATGTGTGTGTGTGTGTGTGTGTGCCACAAACTACTTTTTCATGTTTCACTTCAAATCACAAAAACGGAACATTATATACTACATAACAATTATAAGACGTTTTGATACAAACATATTCTCTCGAGAGTACATATGAGCATCGCACACACACGCCTGAGTGCATGGATGAACAGAGGAAGCATCGACAGTCAACTACTGCAATGAATCATATCCTGCCTATGGCAATGTACTGAATGACACGACATACTATTTCTGCCTATTTTCTTGCGTAATTATGCCCGTTACTCAGCTAAATGGTTGCCCCCACACACACACACACACACACACACACACACACACACACACACGCACACACACTCCTGATACAAAGAATGCAATCCCATAGCTGTTTAGACAGCTTGCTCGTCATGTTGCTAATAAATGTGTGTGAGAGAGACAGTGTTTGTTTGTCTGTTTGTGTGTGCGTGTGAGATAGAGATTGTGTGTGTGTGTGTGTGTGTGTGTGTGTGTGTGTGTGTGTGTGTGTGTGTGTGTGTTTGTGTGTGCGAGTGAGTTAGTGTGTGTGAGTGTGAGAGAGAAAGAGAGTGTGTGTGTGTTGGTGTTGGTGTGTGTGTGTGTGAGAGAGATTCATGCTCCTGATAAGCTATGAATCAGTCTTCCAGATAGGGAACGGCAATATGACATCATATGATCGTATGTCATCGTGTGATGCCATACGATGTCGGCAGTCTGACTAGGCTAAAGTTGCCATTTATATACAATTATCATATGATGCAATTTGTATGGTATCATATAATATCATCCTCGCCTTTGATCAACATCACATGATATGCAGGTTCCTACTCCCAGAGCATGTAACATGATGGACAATCTCACTGTTTTTCTTTTCAGCTACAAGCAGCAGCTTCTAGGCAGCTCCCTGAGCCAGCCAGTGGACTACACCCAATGAATTCAGCAGTGCTGGAATACTGAGAATGGCAGCTTTAAGGTGCGCTAGGTTGCGTACGGTTTGGCTAGGTAGCCAGGAAGGAAAGTTGCATAGAAGCTGCTGCTTGTAGCTGAAAAGAAAAACACTGGACAATCTCCCAAATATCTAGGGATCGGCATATCATATGATACTGACCAAAGGCCGGTATGATATCATATGATATCATACAAATTGCATCATATGATATTGTATGCAAATGGTAACTTTAGCCTAGTAAGACTGCCGGCATCATATGATGACATGATATCATATGATATCATATTGCCGTTCCCTACAAATATCACAGTTGACCTAGCTGACCCAGACTGGGTCTACTACAAGGACCTGTTTGAGCATAGCGTTTCTTTTCAGCTACAGGCAGCAGCTCCTAGGCAGCTCCCTTAACTGGCTATTCAGCCACACCAAATGCAACCTGGTGCACCTTGAAGCTGACACAGTCAGCTGGCCTGAATTACTGAAATATGTGGGTTTGGCTCAGTGGCTGGCTCCAGGAGCTGCCTAGAAGCTTCTGCTTATAGTAGAAAAGAAAAGCTCTGTGTTTGAGGATAGACAATCTCACAAGTAACATCTGACCTACATCATTATCATTAGACGGGTCCTGGTGGATGAAGGGATTTGGTGCGGCCTGGGAGACTACTTGCCCCTTGATGCATCATGATAGACAACCTCCCCAATATCACAGTTGACCGAGCAGACCCAGCCTTGATGCAACATGATAGACAACCTCCCCAGTCTCACAGTTGACCTGGCAGACCCAGCGACCTACATCATTATCTTCAACAGGGTCCTTGTGGAAGGGATTCGGTGCAGACTGGGAGACAGCTTGTTCCTTGAACGTTGCGTGCTTCTTAAGCAGTGGAATAGGGCTGTCCTTCGTGAAAACCTCTGGTAAGCGC
This sequence comes from Chlamydomonas sp. ICE-L, assembly GCA_013435795.1. Classification (NCBI taxonomy): domain Eukaryota; kingdom Viridiplantae; phylum Chlorophyta; class Chlorophyceae; order Chlamydomonadales; family Chlamydomonadaceae; genus Chlamydomonas; species Chlamydomonas sp. ICE-L. The sequence continues at coordinate 12,262,231 of JACBWV010000730.1, forward strand.
GGCAGCCTACTAGTGTCGAGCTCGGGCAGGACGATTTGGGGTCTCCGCATCCTTGCGGGTTTTTTTGAGCTAAAAGCTCCAAGTTCTGTCGCCTCGGGAGCCTCGTTCACACTCTTATCTTGCTGGCTGGCATTGGGATTATTTGCCAAGGATTCCCTTCTCGCTGGAAATCGCAATTCTAGGGCATTGGTGCCAGACTCCCTCTTGGCTTGCTCATCAGAAATCTTCACAGGGCGTTCCCATGGCATGGACGTAATATCCCGGGCTTTTTTCAAAGCAGTGCCCAGCATAGAAGGCCGAACGCACTTCTGCCCGTTGTTCTGCGAGATTAAAGGGAGCTTCGATTCTGACATAGCGCCTCCTTCAAGCTGCTTAGTCATTCCAAGGGGTCGCCTAGGGATTCCATGTAAGCCTAAGTGGCCATTGGCTAAAAAAGCGCAGCGCTGGGCGTCCCTCTCACCATGAAGCATGAATCGTACATCATATCCCATACGTGTCGCGCATCACGTAAGTCGTACAACATATATCACACTTCAATGAATGACCCGATGCCCCTAACTACCCGGCCCAACTCCGAACAACTTCATTATTTTTTAGCGGAGCCCCCCCTTGCCCTAGCTCTGGGCCCATGGGGAGGGCTAGGGCACGGCCCGTCTCGAAAAACCCGAGCCATGATGAGGTAACCAACGCGCTGCGATCGCATCAATCTAAACGCGTGGATAATTGTTGTATGAACTTCTCATGCATACAATGGATCCAATGCTCATGTCGATCGCAAGTTTTCTCACTGAGCGTGTTGGGCCCTAGGGGGGCCTAAAAACATACTTGAACAAGTAGCTCCACTGCGCGCTTCGAGGAGCTCCATGGCGCGCAATTATCTAAACGCGTATGATTAAGTAATTCTGATGACTGCTAGCCGCTTGCCACTGCTAGGAGACGAATACCCAGTACTTGGGAGAAGTACGAATCCCCTATTGCGATGGAATTCGTACTGATGCGCGGCCTAATTTCGCGCTGCAATAATTGCAGAAGGCCTATCTGAACCATGGTGGTCCACTGCCAGGACCTGTTTCGGCGAGTTCGTGGGCCAGGAACCGACCTTGTGCCACAACTGCCAACCTTGGTCCTTGGCGCGAGCCCATGTGGCTATGAAGCATATATGTTCGTCCTTTTGACAGTCCTGCCTCTGCCTGTTGTATCTCAAAACTGCATGGCCCGATCGGCCCAATTTTTTTACAGCTTTTTGAGGGGCACCTAACCGAGGTATCCCAGCCTTCAAAAAACAGTCCTGGCCCAAACCTTATAGCTTGATCTTGGTGGGCAACATGGGTGTCTAAAAGCATGAAATCAGTGTACTGTGCGCCCCATTGGGCCATTTGTAATAAACGCTCCCAATAAGTTTCACAAGGTATTCATAGATGTGTGGGGTATTGGTCTGCCAAGAGGCCGAGGAGCCGGTCGCGAAATAGATGCGGTTAATAGCTTTTTGCTGTATTTTTAAGGGAGTACAGACGACCGCTATTTCTGAAAACCGCAGGGGATTTTTGCTAATGTTTGTTCACAAATCTACCTCATATGGACAATTTTTAGTATTATGCTGTACAAAAACTGCACCAGGTTTAATCAGCACGTCATAGAGGCAAAAAACTGCATTTTGAGTCCATAATGCATTTTGGGGGCATTTCTAGGGCTGTCAAGCTTTATATCGTACGATATTTATTTTGCCGTGTACCGTACGATTTATCGTACGATATGCATAATATCGGTTCACATAATAAGCATACCGTACGATATATCGTACGGTACTCGGTAAAATAAATACCGGGCGATAAAAAGCTTGACAGCCCTACAAATAGGGGGGGTCATGAGAATGTAGACCTTGACCTGCACGTCTTGATGCTGACCTAATCTCGGCAGCTTCCTAGCAACTCCTAAGTTGACCTGCCCAGCGGCCCCCTAGATGACATGTGGCGTCCCAAGCCCAGCCTACAGATTCCCCACAGTTTCTAGTGCACCTCCTCAGCCTAGCACCTGTGGTTACACTGCTGCCCCCTGGTCCTCAATACTCTATGTCGACATGCATATGATCATGGGACTGCTTGAAGCTGGATGAGACTTGCTGCCCAATACCGCCTGGAGTGAATTAGACATGTATCTGCGCCTAGATGGATTGGACCTTATGCTCATGGATGCTGAGAGCTGTGTCCCCGTGTGATTAATGGTGATAATCTAGGCATGACCTGGATTCCCGTGGACTACACATTTACTGGTCATGTGTCGCCCTGTCCATATGGTTCACGCCTGAAGTTTTGATGGATTCTATCAGCATGAATTGCGGTGCTCTCACGCGTTTTATGACTTGGTGACTACTTATGTACTCCCTTAGAACTATCGGTACAGACAGTGTTACTGTCTGTACTGTGTCAGCTGCCCATAGACACGGTAGCAGCTTCATGTTAGCTGCGTCACCGTGTTCTTCTGACACGCGCTGTCTAGCCTGTACCCAGATCAGGTTCCAGGCTACCGCCCCTTTCCTCCACTGGTGTCCCTTTATGGTTCCCCCGTCTTTTGTAATGTTATTCTCGTCTCCGTGTATAGATTGGCGCGTCTGTTCCGCTGCAAGCATCTCTGTCCACTCTACGGAGTGTATTAAAGCTGATAGATTCTTCAAGTTGCTGGAAGTACAACTCAAGAGAGATAAACCATCTTTAGAGACAACAAGGATAGGTCATGGCTAAAGCTTGAGACAATACTCAGATGAACAGAATATGCGTTTGTATTTCTATCTGAACCCCACCTTGGATTTTGATCTCTTGCTGCCATTTGTTACTGCCTTCAGACATGGACTTCTAGATTCCTTAATGTTGATATATTCAACATGCAGTTTACTGTTCGTTGTTACCGCCTTGGGCGAACATTGAGTATTATATCATTTTAGTAAACAACTAAACATATGTTAGTTTATGTAGAAATCCTGGAACTCTTACATATTAGAGTACCAGGGTTTGGGGGGGATGTTATGTTACGCCTTATTGGTCGTGCCATACTTACCTCGGTTACGCGTAGGCTCGGCCAGGTACTCTACCCTGGGCCGCTGGCCAGCTACTGGCGTATCAGCATGAATAGCGGTGCTCTCGCTTGTTTTATGTCTTGGTGACTCCTTGTGTACTCCCTTAGAACTATCGGTCCTGACAGTACTATGTCAGCTTCCTGTTGACTGCGTCATCGGTTCTTCTGACACGCGCTGTCTAGCCTGTACCCTGATCAGGTTCCAGGCTACCGCCCCCTTTCCTCCACTGGTGCCCCTTAATGGGTCTCCTGTGCTTGTAACTTATTCTCGTCTCCGCATTTATAGATTGGCGTGCTGCACACACAAAGTCCACTCTCCGGAGTGTTATCCAAGCTGATAGGTTATACGGTCCTTCATTTACTACCACTGCTTTACGATGCAACTTCCGCGAGGACCTCCCGCCATTTTGAGAAACTCCATGACATGGATGGTCTTTCCTGGACGCGCGGGATGCGCAGTATCATTCTCAGCGATGGCTGCGACCAATCCTTCCAACGGAGGAACGGCTCCTCTTGATGATTGGCTAGACGTTTGTGCACCAGCTGCCTCTGCTAGCGGTCATGAGAGTCCTTCCGCCATCGTGGAAGTAACCCCCCCCCGGTCATTCCTCCATCTTCTCTTCTTTTTCCTCCCCTGCCGTCTGTCGCCTCCTCCCGTCTGTCGTAGATGAATGTGACGTGCAGACTCAAGTCGGCGACTAGCCTGGACATCGGTGGAGATACCCCGTCTTCGTCTGCTCGCGTCCTTGACGTCGCTAACCTTTCTCCGGTGTTTGAGGCTCTGCCTGCATACCGGAGGTTGCCAAGCCGACCAAGCTCCCTGCTGATGTCTACGTCGTCTTTGCCCCCTTTGCTCTGCCCAGCCGACGGTCGGCTACTGGCATGAGCTTGCGCTCTAGTGGCTCTGTGCTACCTTCTGGAGAAATTTTTCGATCAAACTGGCGGATCGCCGGCACTGCCGTAGGGTTCGCCAGAGGAGGACGACCTACGCGTCTGGACCTGGAGATTCTGGAGGTGGTAGGAAGCAGGGGGGTATGGTCAGCACCACTACGGGTGCTGCTCCCTCTACCCCCCAACCGGGTGAGTCGAGCGATAGAGGGGGGGACTTGGGATTGACTGATCATCGACGGCGGGATATTAGGACCTTTACATGCCTCGGCTCTGCTCTTCGCATCCTAGCAATAAATGTTCGAATTCTGCCCTTGCGATTTGCGATTTTCTGCCATTGGTGCGATTTTCTGCACCAGGTGTGACTTGCTGCACTGTCATTCTCGTCTCCTTTTTTCCCATACCTCAAATCTCGACTTCGACCTAACGCTTCCCCACCTTCTGTGATCCCAGGTCTCGCTGCGCCGGACTTCGCCCATGCTACAGGCCGCAGTGGACGCCGTCCTGGCCCTAGTCCAGCGGCCGTGGAGGATCTTTGGCATGATATCTTGGTGGATATTTTTCTCTCTTAGGCTCCTTGTGACCCCTGGGTGCGTTCCGTGGTTCGTCAGAGGTTACTACTTTGTCTTCCCGTGCCCCTGGTTCCCCCCTTAGGTGTATGCCTTAGCTACGTGAGTTTGGGTTCAAGTGTTTGAGTTCTGATAGGGCTTAGGAATTTTTAGTTAAGTGGTATAGAGGCATCTCGATTAGTTGGGGCATGCATGAGTTGTTGATGATGACACTGCTCAGCATGGTGCTAGTGTGTTATCTTTGCAATCGCGTGTTCATCTAGGGAGACAAGACTCCTTCGGAGCTTTTCTTTGGGGTTGCACCTGATGTGTCGTTGTTGCGTTTGTTTGGTTGCCCTTGCTATGTAATCTTAGTATTGGGCAGTCACGCAACAAGCTAGTTAAAAAGGCATTATTTGGTAGACTGGTTGGGTATTCCCTGGTGAGTAAGGGTTATTATATTTGGGTTTCCAATGTTGCGCCAGTTAGTAGTGAGTAGTGATGTACTCTCTATCTCCAGTTCAGTTCTAAACTGTCTTTCTGGGTTCTCCCATTAGTATGGGTCCCCGTGCCCGCTTGCACCCCTCCTGTCATCAAACGGTGATATGTTATGTGTTACCGGTAATTCCCTACGCCCTTTAACAACCCCAATTGTTGTTGGCTGGCCTGGCTGGGATGTATCATTGTTGCATTCTAGACCAGGGCCTGATCTTGCTGTATTGTGTGTGAAGTGCCTATTCCTCAGCACCTCCTAGACTGACTTATAGGGTAGTCTAGATTGGTGGAGCGTTACGACGCTTTGTTTAGGCAGCTTCCTTTCAGCTGTCTTTCTTGGTTTTGGTGGAAGGTGGTACTTAATTCAGACCACCGTTATAGCGTCTTGATGGTTTCTGACTCTTAAGTTCCATAGGCAGATGGTTCGTTCGGTGGAGCTCATCATAGATTAGCTATTTCTTTTTACTCCACACTGTTTTTAAATCACCAGCCCCTCATGTGATTGGAACTTTTTGTGGAGTGTATTAGTTATTTCCCTTTGGATTTTACTGTAATTTGGTGGGCTGGGTCATCTTGCAGTTGTACTTGCAGATGTCCTTGCAGTTGTACTTGCAGATGTACCGCCGCTCACCTCTTTCTTGTTCTTCCGAGTGTCTTTCAAGCGCCCTTTCATTCCTTCCTTTGCAGTAAATTCTTTGAAGTCCTTTTTTCTGCGTTTCCTATTTTTCAGGTGGACAATAGGTTTTATGTACTATGGTTGTACATCTACCCTTCTATTGTTCATTGAACTGTGTTTCCTTTGTTGGTTACAAGTTTCTTGACAATTTTAACTTCGCATCCTTTGGATTTTTTCAGTTACTGCAGGTTTGGTTTGCTTGTGGTTAGGCGCTTGGTGTGTCTTGAGTGCATGAGTTCTTTGCGGTGCGATACCCACCTCTTAGAATGTTTTTCGTTAGTGCCGTAGCTGGGGATTTATGATAATTAACTTTCATAAATCTTCTTACTTCCATCTTTGAGTGAGAAACCAGTTCATCATGGTTTTTTCATCCCAACCTAGTCATGAATTCTATGCTAAGAATAGTTTTTAAGGTAGTGGATTTTTCCATCGACTTTTTTTTTCCATCGTAGTCTTTAGTGTCCTCTTGTCTGCGTCCTTTAGGCTTTGATTCTCTCGTGTGCTGCGCTCACACGATATTTCAATCCGTCTCTTTGGTTATCATTGATTGGCGTTAGGTTCCTATTCCCGGATCGGGTTTTCTATACCGTTGTTCCCCAACTTTGATATACGATTTTTTCAGTCTTCTCTTTAGGTTAAGTTCTCGGTTCTTTCAGTCACCGTTGTTCCCCTTCCTTTGGTATTAGGATTGATTTCTGTTTGGCCTCCCTGTGATTTTCTGGTTTGGTGCCTACTATTCTGGATGAATAGTATTTTTGCGCTTACCATGGATGGTTACATTTCCATTTTGGTCTCAGCTCAGCTCGGTATGACCCAAGTTTTTTGCTGCTACATTTTCGGAGTACTACAGTGGTTTTTGGTTCATCCTTTCTCATCCTTTTATTTTAGACAAGGCTTTCTTCTGGTTTCCTGTTTTTCCGTCGTTCCTTAATAATTTTTGTTTGCTACCAGTTTATGGTTCTATGTCCCCAGTGCCATAGGTGGAGTACTAGTATTGTATGTCACCTGCGTCATAGGTGGAGTATCAGCATGAATAGCGGTGCTCTCGCTTGTTTTATGTCTTGGTGACTCCTTGTGTACTCCCTTAGAACTATCGGTCCTGACAGTACTATGTCAGCTTCCTGTTGACTGCGTCATCGGTTCTTCTGACACGCGCTGTCTAGCCTGTACGCTGATCAGGTTCCAGGCTACCGCCCCCTTTCCTCTACTGGTGCCCCTTAATGGGTCTCCTGTGCTTGTAACTTATTCTCGTCTCCGCATTTATAGATTGGCGTGCTGCACACACAAAGTCCACTCTCCGGAGTGTTATCCAAGCTGATATGGCGGATACCATACCGCCAGCTAGGTCCGTTATAGTGTAGCTAGGGCAGGCCCCTTGTGCCGCCATCGACATTCCCACGATACCCCCAACTACCCTCAAACCCCCTGATCTTCCCCAAGCCACATGGGATAAATACAGGCCTGATCTCCTCCTCATTGATGACGAATCCAAACCAAGAAAAGCCTACCTAGTTGAAGTGGGCTACTGCTCAGACACTAACCACCACATCAAATTCCAGGAAAAGAGCGTTCAGCATAAGGAGCTCCACGGTGTCCTCCAACAACAAGGATTCCTTGTCCACTACCTAGTCTTCACCATAGGTACCACTGGTACCATACCAATCACAACTATTACCAATCTTTCCACCTTAGGGATCAGTCGCGAACACGTAGACAAACTCATCTCTAAGCTGCACAGAGAATCTATCGCCTCCTGTACCAGCATTCTTGTCACACGTCGCATGAAGGAGTCCCTCCCGCCTGGAGGGTGACACTTACTATGTCTGCCATGGTGACTTTCCCCAGCTGCGGCGTACCGGAGGGTCCCCTTAACACCACGCCCCTCCAGGCTTTTTTTTTTTGCCGCCATCTCTGGTACGTAGCTACTAATGCCGGCAAGTTCTGCTGGCTGCTATCTCATCATTGTAAATATACAGTGACATACTGACATTACCTACCGGTCCTTTGTCCCATCGTCCTTACGAGAAGCAAGGTAAACTAAAGCAACTCCCTATCCACCAATCGTATTACAAGTATGCCACCAGCCCAATTGAGACTGTGGATGTTCTCCTCTGGCTCCTCTTCCTCCTCCCCTTTTGCAACCTCCACCCCAAACTCAGATAGGTTGAGCAATTCCTGCATCCCATTCTGCTCAGACCCGGATGTCTACTTCGTCCGGGGATGAGTACCGTATACGAAGCTTTGAGGAAAGTTCGTACCCCCTGAAGATCTCTAAGGAGATCCGAGATAAAGATACCCCGCTTTGGGGCTGTCTTCACAAACCCGTTCAAAACCTGCAGCATGGGCTTTAATGCAAGCATGGTCAACACTACCTCTATGTTCGTCAGCAAGTAATATAGGTGACAGGCTGATGGATCTTTAGCAAATGACTTCACCAGAACATCATCGGTACACAGCACAAGCTCTGGGGCTGGATACATGGAGAGCCATCTACCATGCCAAGAAACCAGTGCCAAGAAACCAGTGCCAAGAAACCAGTTGGCAGCCATGGAGATGTGGTACACTCGTACTACTTCGATGATTCCCAGGATGAATCTCTGACCACTATTTTACAAGGAAGTGTGAAAAGGTCCTCTTCTCCAACCATTGTTTCTTTTACTACAGCACCAAGTCATCAGATACGCGCCCCCTAGAGATGAAAGCTCCAGATTGCAAGGAATGAAGAGTGCTGTGTACCATACTTGGATGTCCTCGTCATGGGATAAGAGTGGTTAACCTGAAATGCCTACTTGCCGGTATCTCATCAAAGACCTACCTCACAAGTGGTTCGTAATATGGCTGATTCAGAACTTTCTCCCACCACGGTGGAAAACTGGAATCTGATATATTGAACACGTATTGAACCGACACGTGTTCCATTTGATTGGAATGATCGATTTTGTCATCTACCGGTATGTGATTCTGGTTCCGTTGAAGATGAACATCATTTTTTTGAACTGACGAAGCCTTACTACATTTGAGAAGAATGTGTGAAGTATCAGAACACGATTTCCCAATTCGAGAGCGAAATGATTCCTCTACACTGATGTGCAATTCAGAAGTGGACGGTCGTGTGATGGTACCTCTTTTTATCCACGAATGCAGGGAGATGTTGGAATAAGTATACCGGTACTTCGATAAGAATGGTTAGATTTTGATTGTTTGGATCACTATCACAGTTATTCTGAACCTCATTTGCCTGCCAAAGACGGCGAGCAGCCAAATTGCTGGAGCCATGTAACCAAGTTCAAGTCCAAGAAGAAGGATATTGGGAGTACAGGACACATCGTTTAAACTCCACAACATTCCATATAACAATAACTTCAAGCATCTCTGTCGAAGAAATCTGCAAAAAACCACCCAACAACTGCTGGATATCAGCTCAGCCTATGTTACCACACAATTATTTTAACCATGCAGCCTGTATCTCAGTGGCATGGCGTGGCTCCGTGGGAGGTGTTTACTGGAAAGAGAGCAGCTCGACCTCGAAGATTAGGGTAGAGTTGGCGGGGCTGAGATTGGGAGGGTGGGGTGGGGGGTCAGTCAGTAGGATTTTGTACACTAGCCTTGTGAAATATAAAGTTGGTATATTTTTGGTAGTGGAGCAGTAGACTGAGCCCATTCTGTGTCATCATTCCATACCCACCGGTCCACCAGCGTGCACCCATAGGTACAATGCAAAGATATGTCCTGCCTACACATCCAGTATCCCATCCAGGTGCGCATCCCTGTTGGCCTGACTGCATTCCTATCGCATCCCACTGAAGTAGCCAAACCAATAAACCCTAGTCTTTTCGCCCCATCAGCCCCAATAAATAGTTTCCTACAAGCTTGGTTACACCAACCCTCCAGGATGCAGACTAACAGAATACCTACTCGCTCGTAATTCTGGTTACATTGACAAAGTACCACAGGGCTAGAAAACAATAATGAATCATCATTCAAACACCAAGGTTGCTATACTAAATGCAATCGTCTGCCAGTTTCTTTTCCAGCACATCCAAATCCTTCACATCAGAAGCTGACAAGCAAATAGCACTAACCAAGATGTGGTGGTTTGCCTTAGTGCAAGCCAACGGGCTGGCCCCCTCAACCTCACACCTCGTCACAATGTGTACTATATATTTATAGACCAAGATTAAAACTTACATCAGTCCGCCTCCAACATCCCTGTTGCCATAAGCGTAGTCAGGGGAGATGGTGAGCTTGCTCTTCTCTCCAATGCTCATCTTGGCAACACCTGATGCACATCATTATAACCCATGATATTCATAAAAACAACAACAAGGGTGCTGATAATAATGATGATTGGATGATGATAAAATATGCTGACAATAATGATGAGGGTGCTGATAATAACAATGATTGGATGACTACGAAGGTGCTGATAATAATGATGATTGGATGATGATAAAATGTGCTGATAATAATGATGAGGGTGCTGATAATAACAATGATTGGATGACTACAACGATACTGATAATAATGATGATTGGATGATGATAAAATGTGCTAATAATAATGCGAGGGTGCTGATAATTACAATGATTGGATGACTCCGAGGACGCCCATAATAATTAGGGTTGGGCAGACGTATGAACGTATACTCATACGTTTATAAGCTCATACGTATATATACGCCGTATATTTTTTCTCGAAACGTATGAGTATGAACGTATATAAACGTACGAGTTGAACTTTGATAAGTTCACGGCACTTACCTTTCTTGGTTTTCATTAAATTTATCATTTAGATAGCTCATTGGAAAGCTGTTGATCTCCTCTATCACAATATGCAATAAAATAAAGCTTTCGCACTTCCCATTTTGTTAAAATGTGGCCTACAGTTTGATTTATATATCCAGGATGGCACACATATCAGAGCGCCACCTAGCCTTCCATTCAACAAGCTCCTACGTGGGCTTGCAGGATTGATGGTGCAAGCCTAGTGCAATGTGAAGATTGACAGTATTGCAATAGAGTTTAATACTTGTGTTATTATAAGCTGTAGCTGACTCACAGAGCTGCCTACAAGCTGCTGCATCCTTGGTCTGAAACCTGTAGCTGACTCACAGAGCTGCCTAGAAGCTGCAGCATACTTGGTCTGAAACCAGTAGCTGAGGGGAGCTACGTATAAATAATGATGTGCACATGGACAATACTAATATATTGGAGGCATTGAATGCATCCCTTAGATTGGCACCGCGCTCCTTGGTCGACGCGCTTTCTGGTCGTGATTTCTTTTTCTGACATTTGGATAACCTAAAATTCCCAGAATATTTTTTTGACAGTTGATCTGTGGAGCCAATTAAATTAGCGACGCGGCAATACATTAAAACCCATGTAAAAGTCTTTCCCCAAGAAGTGCAATAATTACTCATACGTTTTCATACGGTTGTATGCATACGTTTATACGTTCATACGTTTATACGGCATACAAAAATGGAAATATACGTTTGCTTCCCAACCCTAATAATAATGATGATTGGATGATGATAAAATGTGCTGATAATAAGGATGAGGGTGCTGATAATTACATTGATTGGATGACGACGAGGGTGCCCATAATAATACTGATTGGATGATGATAAATGATCACATGCTGCTACTGCTGATCACGAGTCACTTCCTCTAGCACAGGTTAAATGGATACAAAGACAGGATCATCTCCTTCAACTTAAATGATCTAGAGACTACACCATGAGCATACAGGACCCTGTGCTGGAACTTGAAAGTCACTGTTGCTAAGAAATTCAATGTGCAGCAGGTTCTAAGCAGCTCTCTGAGTCAGCCAGCAAGCTGTATGTATGTTACAGTCCAGGGGTAGGCCAAATAGGCTCTAGGGACTAGCTCAACCGTGATAAGAAGGGCTTCAACTAAAAAGCATTGATGAACTGAAACCCAAACAATCGTTTTACTGGCGGGGGCCCTGAGTTCGTGCTACAGTGATCATTTAATTCCACAACATAATTAAATCATCATCTCATCTGGGATGATAATTCAATTGTGCGATTCTTATTGCATTTTTTTATACATTGTAGTAAGTATTTCCATCCTCCAAAGGAATCAGGATTCATGACCAGCTTCATGCTGGAGTCTTTATCCAGCAATTCAGGTTTAATTTTGCATTGGCGTAATCAGTTTTCTACCGCTGCTGAATTCTTCAAGCGTAATTCTTCAGTCCAGTGGCTGGCTCAGGGAGCTGCCTAGAAGATGCTGCTGGTAGCAGAAAAGAGAAACAATGGGTGGAATGTCATGTGCTGGGTAGAACCCAAGGGGTAACTGCCGGGACCCGGCTCGCCAGGGAGATGGAATCAGCATTTGCTACGCTGATACTAGGGAGACAGCCAAGGACGCCCGAGGGCATCAACCTGATCGCCTACAACCATGATATCTGCAGTCAATCTGGGGTGTTTTTGTTGTACCATACGCCCACATAGAAGGGCGCTCCACATAAATAGCTTCAGGGATGCGGGTTAGGCATCTACCCTCCACCCACCCGAATATTATGCAGGGCTAATGTCAGCTTCCAGGTGCACTAGATTGCAATAGGTTTGGATGGCTAGACGCAAGGGGGCATGTAAGCAAATTCAAGTTTTTGGCAATCATGGAACACATTATACCAATTACACGAGGTTGAGTTAACTTAGGCTGAATAGGGGAGCAGCCTACAACTTGATCTGAGTATCCCAAATGAAATTGTGAGCTCATGCAGGCTCATGCAAAAACAAATGGTCTCACCTTCGTCCCAACCCTGGAAATAGCAGATATAGAGATTGGACAGAGGGGCAGGGGGGAAAAGATTAGATATCAGGCATAAGACACGAAAAACGAGACTCAGCCATTCAAGAGATGAGGATCGAGGAAGACGAGAGCGTAGTCACACCTTGATGACCTGGCCAGCACCAAGGCCGAACGAGAAGGGGCGGTTCTTCTGGACAGAGGAGTCGAAGACCTTTCCATTGGTCAACATACCGGTCTGCAAGGAGAATAATAAAAGCAGTTCGGATGAGACACACTTGAGGAGCTTGTAGTGAGTAGGCTGTTGCTGACGCCGTGCATAGCAACATAGTTCACCGATCATGGCAGATCGGTAGAGCAATTTGCAAAGATCGGCTGTCAAATGGCCTTGGAATCACTTGAGCAACAAGACACCTCCACATGAAATCAGCACAACAAAAAACAGAGGTGCGAAGAGATAAAACTTACGTAGTGGACGGTAACCGTCTGGCCTGCCCTAGGCATCTGCAAGAAGGAAGTGGCGGCAAGAGTTGATAAGGAGAAAGCGAAGCCAGATCCGCAGGGCAAGCATCATGGCCCAGGAGCCGAAATGTAGATAGGAGTTCACGCAAGTAGAGTTCTGAGATGATTATCATCTCGTTTCGATGTATCGATGTTGTGCACCCAAGCGATACGAGCGCATTGCTCGCCTAGGCTAAAACATAACACGCGTCACCTGGCCGTTTCCAGGGGACATGACTTCGATCTCAACACCCATGTTTGCTGCTGTTTAGTATTAAGTTAAGTGAATTAATTTGCAACTCAACCCACATTAGCGACTGGGCTTTATTCCAGACGGAAACGTGCGTGTACTGCTACGGGGTGTACGGAGCATTCCGCCTTGCCCCCCACGCCCACGGGGGGGGCCGCGGGCGCGGGGGCGACCAGACTCGACCAGGCTAGAGCATTTCGACCGATTTCGACCCCCTTAAACCCGGCCCATGTCGCCCGTGTCCAACTTTCGCGCGCGCCACGATCCTTTCAATATGAATAGACAACTCGCCTCGATTGTATCCCATTAAGCATATACTCGATGAATTCTGACTATCCGACCCATCTTTCCTTACTGGACGTTCTAATATCCGAAACCTCTAAAAACAGCTTTCCCCAGGGAGCGCAACTGCTGGGTCCAAAGGGCTCGATCGTCGAAAATTATCCGAGCAAGTGATTCTAATCGATTTGGATCGCCGTGCATCGACCGGAGACGAAGGCTCGAGGATTGCCACAGAAAGCCACAGAAATCTGTCGATCCCCGTGCACAGGGAGCCGAAGATGCTAGGAGCTCAAAATGGCGCTGCGTGTCTTCAATATGCCACTAGCTTATCCTTTTTGTGTTTCTAGCTCCAGTCGTGCTGAGTTAGAATTAGGGTTGCATGGTGGTGCATCCTGAGTAAGCATGCTGCTCCACTAAAGTGCTCCTGTAGCTCCTGGTGGAGTAGCAGTTAGTTTTGTATGCATGTTGTGTTCAAACACTATTCAGTGAAGTTTGTTAGGGGGTCATAATTTGGTGCCCATGTCAGCCCATAGGATATCAGTCACTAGGAGGAAGACAAGTGTTGCATATGTGGGGTGGACCATCCCAGGACAGCCTAACTCGATGCAGGGGTAGTTGGGTGGATGGGTGGGTGCATGCATGGATGGGTGGTTGGGTAGGTAGGTGGATTGATGAATGGGTGGATGTTAGGTGGGTGGGTGGATGTTAGGTTTTGTGGGTAGGTGGGTGGATATATGTGTGGGTAGGTGGATTGCTGGATAGGGGGATAGGTGGATGGATGCTGGATAGGTGGGTGGATTAGTGGGTGGATGGATAGGTAGGTATGTGGATGGATGTGTGGGTGGGTAGGTGGATTGCTGGATGGATGGATTGGTGGGTAGGTGGATGGATGTGTGGGTCGATTGGAGGTTGGGTGGGTAGGTGGGTTGAAGTGTGGGTGAATTGATGGACGGCCGGGTGGATGGATGGATGTTGGGGGTTATTTCAACGTATCATGTGCGGGATGGATGGATGGAGGGGGTTTGTTCAACATATCCTGTCTGGGGCTTGCAAGAGCTATTGGAGGCACAGAAGGGGAACACCCGGCTGCATGCAGATAGGGGGGGATGAAGTGATAATTTGATGGGTGGATTGATGGGGAAGTGGGTGAAGGAGCCACTTGAATCACCTAGGATCGGATAGGTACATGCTTTTCATTCAGGAGCTGCTTGGCACAACTAAATTATGTGTCATTGCCATCTTTGTTTTATGCAGCTTTTAAGCACACATGAGTCTTGAAAATGTGTACCGGTACGGACAGTAATATTGAGGGGTGTTTCAAAGTTTTCAAGGGGGGCCTTAGTGCATTTCCTACGTATAAATTGTATTAAGTATTTCCATCCTTCAAAGGAATCGAGATACACGACCAGCTTCATGCTGGAGTCTTTGTCCACCAATTCAATTTAAATAAACCAAAAAATTGTGGGCCACAATCCCCCAATAAAAAAACATCACTTAGTTATGTTTTCGTTGTTATTTCGGGGTTTTCCATTTTCTAAAAAACAAAACTCAGCGTATAACAGACATTATAATATGAAATGCATTTCATCTTCACCACTCTTCTACCGTCAACCACCATATCATAGCTCCTGCGAATTCTGCCAGAACGACAGGTACTCCTTCCTGATACAATATTTAAGTTGTGAGCTCGAAGACGTAGACAGATTGTGGTATTATGGTAGCCTGGTGATTATTGGCGTGAGGATGGGGGTGACATGGGTATCCTGGTGGGGGTGTTGATGGTGGTGGGGTCCAAGGGTAGCTAGAAGCCTGTAGAAGGGGAATGTTCAATGCTGTTTGATGTTCAAGCGCAAAGAAGAGGAGGTGGCAGATGCAGGGTACTACATTTTGTCAAATTGGTCAGCGCTTAAAGCGCGTAAACGTCAAATTGGTCAGCGCTTTGTAGCGCGATAAGCGCAAAAACTGTGTGCTGCGACCACAGGGGTTGATAAAACTGCACGAAACGCGCAGTCACCATGCATGCTATCAGCATCAATTGCGGTTCACTCGATCGTTTTATGTCTTGGTGACTACTACTGTACTTCCTTAGAACTATAGCTGTAGATAGTAACTGCTTTTCTGTCTGTACTGTGTCACACTCTGTGACACAGTGCCAGCTTCCCGTAAGCAGCGTCCCCTGGCGTCCTTTCTGCCACGCGCTGTCTAGCCAGGGTCTAGACCCTGCTGTCTATACCCTGATCCCACCACTGGTGTTTTCCCTTAAGAGAGTTCCCCCATTGCTTTAACTATTCTCATCTTGCGTAAAAAGATTGGCGCGTTAGACCGCTGCGAGTATCTCTCCACTCTTAAAGTGTATAAGCTGATACATGCGCTTTCATCATCATCAAATTCGATGTTTTCGTGAAGCTCGACTTGTCTTTGAACCGCACTACAGTGGGGCTCAAAAAGCGTGCACGAAAACGCGCTGCCGCTCGCGCTTTGTAATGATAACGCCTGGTGGGGCGTGGTGTTAAGGGAGCCCGTCGTACGCGGGTAGGGAGCGGTCTCCTACCTCAACTGGACAAGCTACCATCGCGGTTGACGACGACCTGCAACGCCAAGAGCGACCGAAGGGGGAGTCGAACCCCCGACTCTTCTTTCCTTAGCAATCTGGTCTACCACTAGACCATTGTAATCGCTAAAGAGGCTCGCGCTTTGTAGTACCCTGGGCAGATGATTAATTAGCTGGCAGAGGGGGGAGACCAGGATTTTTTTTTTAGTTGTGTATCAGCTTGAATACACTCCAGAGAGTGGACAGAGATGCTTGCGTGAGCAGACGCGCCAATCTATACACGGAGACGAGAATAACGTTACAAGCACAGGAGACCCATCAAGGGGCACCAGTGGTGAAAGGGGCGGCAGCCTGGAACCTAACAGGGTACATGCTAGACCGGTGACGCAGCCAACAGGAAGCTGTCACTGAGTCAAGAAGGATGACACAGTCTACGGGAAGCTAGCACAGTACTGGCAGAGCCGATAGTTCTAAGGAAGTACATAAGTAGTCACCAAGTCATAAAACGCGTGAGAGCACTGCAATTCATGCTTACACTCCACCTATGACACAGGTTATCAGCATGTATAGCGGTGCTCTCACGCGTTTTATGACTTGGTGACTACTTATGTACTCCCTTAGAACTATCGGCTCTCCTGAGCCAGCTTCCCGTGGGACTGAGTCATCTTGAGATGACTCAGTGGCAGCTTCCTGTCACCTACGTCTCCGGTCTGATCTGTACCCTGTTAGGTTCCTGTCTACCGCCTCCTTTCACCACAGGTGCCCCTTTATGGGTCTCCTGTGTCTGTAACGTTATCCTTGTCTCCGTGTATAGATTGGTGCGTCTGTTCCGCTGCTTTAATCTACTGTCCACTCTACCGGAGTGATTTCAAGCTGATAGGTCATTGGGCTCCTCATCACTACCACTGCTTTGATAATGCAACTTCCGCGAGGGCCTCCTGCCGGCTTTGTGAAACTTACCAAACTTAATGGTGTTTCATGGGCTCGTGGGATCCGCAGTGTCATTGTGAGCAATGGATGCGACCGAATCCTCCCAACGGGGGTGAAGGTTCCTCTAGATTGGCTAGACGACTGCGCGCCAGCGGCCTCTGCTGCCGGAGAGGAGGGTCCTTCCGCCATCAAGGAAGTAACCCCCCCCGATCAATCCTCCAACTTTACGGTTCCTTCTCTCAATGTTCGACGCCTGTCCTCTGATGTTGAGGATGTCCTGATGAAGCTGTGTTGTGTACAGACACAAATCATCCGTTGTGCATCAGACCCGCAGCCTCATTGCGTCCCCTTCAATTATGATGAAGACTACTCTACTACTACTGATGATGAGGAGGACTTGAAGAGTGCTACGAGTGCTGACTTCGGTGGCGTGACACCATCTGCTGCTGCCACTCGTGTCTTTGAGACTTCCGCTGTTTCACCGGTGTATGAGCCTGCTGATCAGCAGATGCCTAATCGAGAGCTTTCGCCTGTGTATCAGCCTCATCCTTCGTCGGCGCCTCCCTTTGAGCCTGTTCCCCCGACTTACCCGGAGGTGGCTAAGCCCACTTTCTTGAAGGGCTTTGCTTCTTTTTCCTCTGCATCTGCCCCCATGGAGCGTGGCCTCCCTGGCTACCACACTCGCTCTCGCGAGGCTGCTGTTTCCTCTGCACGCACCTCTGCTGCTGGTGCCTCCCTGGAACCCCCTCCGCTTCCGCCGGTGGAGCTGCCTCCTGCCCCTGGCCCTCCTCCTATGCTATATACGCGGTCATGCGAATCTTGGGAGCATCTGCTCACTGGTGGATCTCCTCCGACTTTGAACTTGCGGGACTACCGCCTGATCAACCAGGATCGACGGGATGGTGAGTCCTTGAACCGCTCTTTGTACGGTCGGATGGATATGCAGGCTACAATGGCAAATGTTAGTGTGAAGCTGAGGCATCGCCGAGTGATGGCTTTCTCTGAGCTTGGTACCAGGTGTCGTTCTTTTCTTGGTCCAGTCACTTCTGGGATTCTGTATCCCCCAGATCATGGTGTTTCCTTTGGTGGTACGAGGCGTAGTGATCACGAGAAGCTTGGTTATCAGTTTGTGCGAGTGCCTGTCCCTCTGTGTCCTGTTAGCCCAGATTTCGAGCTGCTTATGAGTGTTGCGAGGTCCATTCCTGTGATTAGGAACATAGACGACCAGCGCGCTCTTGACGCTGGTCTTGCTGCGGAGTATTTCATGGACATTCGTAGGTCCTTGGCTCCTGTCCCTTCTGCGATTGGAGCTGGGTCTAATACCCTCATTCATGGTGAGTCTCGGTTTGATCCTGCACTGTTGGGGTTCAGTGCACTGCCTCTCGAACGTCAGGAGTTCATGTGTTTAACTATGATGCTCGCGAACATGGAGGACGATATGGTCAAGGTATACCAGGACTTTGCCACCCCTCGGGATATCCTTTTGGATATCCGGAAGACGCAGTCTGATGCCCTTGCCTCTAGAGTCCCTCTCATGCGTATCGAACTTCATAATGCGCACATGGGCCCTTCTGACCGTGTCGATGATTTCTTTCGCATGGTTCGCAGTCTGTGCACTGACCTCCGCAGTGCTGGACATCCTGTCACTCAGCGCCACGCCATGGAAACCATTGTGAATGGGATCCGTTTGATCCGATTTGAATCGCTGCGGATCCAGTACGGTATGATGTTGGCTAACAGACAGACTGTAGATTACTGGTCTTGTCTGGAGGCATATCGGTCTCTCGACATTTTGAACATTGCTCTCCCCAGGTCCGACTCCAGGCATCCTGGTTGGTCCCGGGACGCTCCCCAGGTTCCTGCCAATGCTGCGTTTCAGCGTGGGCAGGGATCTGGTTCTCAGGGTTCTGGTTCCAACAAGCGACGTCTGGATTGCACTTGGGGCCCATGCCTCAGCAAGACGACCCACTCGGAGGATCGCTGTTTCACGAAGCATCCGCACCTGCGTAAGACCAAGCCTGGTGCACCGGTTACCAATCCGGTGCCCATGGCCTTGGCCCTTCCAGGTGTGCTTACTCCGCGGCAGCTGGCCTCCTTGCAGGCTCAGATTGATGGGTATGCTTTGGACAAGAAATAGGAGGTACGCTCTGTCCTTTTCTCTTGCACTGCGAAATTTTCAAATGTCTGCAGCCCGAGCCTGTCTGAGGGTGTCTGGCATGTTGATTCTGGAGCTGGGATGTCAATCACAGGTGATATGTCTTTGTTCACTGTGTTTCATGCTTCTGAGACTGGGCCAGCAGTTAAATTTGGTGATGGTGTGGTTCAACGGTCTGTGGGTCAGGGTTCTATTGTGTTATGTAGTGATTGGTTACCAACACCAATCACTTTAACCAATGTTCTCTACATCCCACACTGTCCGGTGAACCTCATGTCAGTAAATGCTGTTGCCCATGCTCACAACTGCAAGATTTCTTTTGATAGTCTTAGTTGTACTGCCACACAGGGCTCTTCTGTTCTGTGGTCTTTCCCTGCCTCCAGTGATGGTGTGTACAAGTTTGCATGTAGGCCTTGTCACACCCCTCGTGGCCGTTTGTATGGTGCTGAAAATTATCCAGCTTTTGCTCTTGATGTTGATGAGGATGGTGGAGTTGTGATCCCTACCACTCCTGAATGGTTGTGGCATAGGCGGCTGGGTCACCCTGGCTATGATGCCATGCACAACCTTGTAAGGAAGGGTTTGGTTCAGAACTTACCCCTCACTCTCCAACAGGTGCAAAGACTGTCTAAGATCCCATGTGATGCTTGTCAGAAGGCAAAGGGAAAACGTATCCCTTTTCCTAAAGAAAGCAAAACTAGGATCCGTGCCCCATTACAACGCCTTCACTTGGACATCATGGGGCCATTTAATATTAGGGGCTTGCGTGGGGAGTTTTATGTTCTGTGTCTCACTGACCAATACTCTGGCTATGCTGAGGTCTTGTGCTTGAGAAACAGGGATGAAGCTCCCTTAGCCCAATCCCTACGGAAAAACTCCTCCCCCGGGGTAGATGGTATCCCTGCAGAATGGTACAGATTTGCTTCCCATGAGGCCAACTCCCGATTTGTACAAGCTATGACTAACCTGTTTAATCTCATCTGGAAGACTTCTTACCCTAGCCAATGGGCTGCAGCTGCCTTGGTACCCGTACCCAAATCCAAAGGCAGTGTGTATGACAAGGACAACTATCGAGGTCTTGCGGTGAGCAACTCCATAGGAAAGATCTTCTCCCTTTGCATGCTACGTAGACTAGATGATTGGTCAGAAGAATTCAACCTCAGAGCCGCTGGCCAATATGGATTTAGAAGTGGTAGGGGTACTGCAGATGCATCATTCATTCTTAACCATATTGTAGATAAATATAGAGAAAAGAAAAAACCACTATTTGTGGCTTTTGTTGATTTCAAGAAGGCTTATGATTGGGTCAACAGAGACTTGCTATGGGATTGCTTAGCAAGGCTAGGAGTCAAGGACCCCTATCTCAGTATTCTGAAGTCCATGTATAATCATGTTGTTTTCCAAGTTCGCCTACATGGGGACATTGGATCCTCCTTTCCATCCCTTGTAGGAGTTAAACAAGGAGACCCCCTATCCCCACTCCTATTCGGTCTGTTCATTGATAGAATTGAATCGTTCCTCCAATCCAAGCTCCCAAATGTAGGGGCTGAGCTTAGGGGAAAGATTCTGCAACTGTTACTTTATGCTGATGACCTAGCTATAATGGCAGAATCCCCGGCAGATATGCAAGCGATGCTTGACTGCCTGAGAGATTTCTGCGAGGCTACTAAGATGGCTGTGAATATAAAGAAAACTGAGATTGTCGTTTTCAACAAACAATTCTGTGATGAGGCCCGCATGGATCCTGATTACAAATTTGTCTATGAGGGAGCACAACTTTCTACAAAGTTATCTTTTATCTACTTGGGATCCCTCTTTGTGGATGGTGACTCAAGCAATCGTGCAAAAGCTGCTTTTTCTAGGATGCTCACTAAGGCCCAAAAGGCACACCACATGCTTCGTAGGCGATGCCATACTATGGAGATATACAATATTGATATTCTCACCCACCTCTGTTTGATTCTCTTGTACAACCTATCCTGAATTTTGGCTGTGAGGTGTGGGCTCCTTCTATTCTGAACAACACACTTATCTCAAATGACCATGCTTGTGAGAAATGGCATAGAGGTATGCTTAAACAAATGTTGGGTGTTTGCCAATCTACTACATCTAATATTATCATGGAAGAGCTGGGTAGAACCCCGTTGTGTTTTGCTTGGCTTAAACAAGCTTTGCGCTTCTGGAACAAGACCATACATAAAGAACCTGAGGATCTCATTAGAATGGCTCTTGAGGAATCTTTTGACTCCAACACTGGCTGGGTTCATGACTTGCGTTGTGCTCTCCACAAGCTAGGATCCAGTAAAAACATCAACATTTTGGAGGCTGTCGATGTCGAAGGTATTATGTCTGAAGTTTTTGAGTCATGGAGGTTTAAGTACCCAAGTGACACCAATGCAGTTAGAGACATCCCTGATGAGAGAAGGGTTGGCTTTAAACGCCTCCGATACCAAAAATGGTTCGCAGCCAACAGCAATGATGAGAATGGCTTGATTCCCTTTACATCCGCCTTACATAAGCAGGATCAGATTCGTTCTATAGCACAGTTTAGAATGGGTTCCCATTGGCTGAACACAGAAAGAATGAGGGTGGTGGATAGAGCACACATCCCTCGCTCAATGAGACACTGTCAAATGTGTGGGTTCCAAAAAACTGAGGATGAAATGCATATGTTTGAGTGCCCTTTTTATAATGATATTCGCCTCCGCTACCAGAATCTGTTTACAGATATTTATAGGCATGTCCATGAGGATACCGACTTAACCGTATGGAATGTGGAATTCTGCGATTCCACATTCAGAACCTTTATGAATGGAAATGGCACTAAGTCTTTTTGGAGCAACCTAGCCGACTATCTTTCTACTTGTAGAAGAGCAAGACAGGAAGCCCTGGACTGCTTAGTGGCACCGTAATTTATTATCCCTTTTTTTTGTTCTTGAGACTTCTCATTTGTTAGCTTCTTACCTCCGCCACTGTAAGTGGTTGAGATCTGGGTCCTGCTCTAAGGGGTTTAATACCTACGCCACCAAAACGGTGGTTGGGAGTTTGGTTTGTTTGTCCTCGACACACCCCTGATGTAATGGGGTTTTTTGCTTTGTGGGTGCTTTTTCTTTTTGTTTAAAGCACAGAGTCTCATACACCCTCGCGGTGTCAAGTAGACTTTAACATGTAATGTAATGTAATGTAATGTAGCAGTTCAAACTACCATCCTCAGATGGATGACTCAGCTGCATGGATTTGTTTTCAAGTGTCTTAGGTCTGACAGGGCTAAGGAATTTATAGTGAAGTGGTTCGAGGATTGGTTAGAATCGGTTGGTGCTGTGCATGAATTGTCCATGGCTTACACTGCTCAGCAGAATGCGACTGTGGAACGGTACAATGGGGTCCTTCAGAACGTAGCTAGGAGCATTCACTTGGAGTCTAAGCTCACTAAGTCTTTCTGGCCCTATGCCTTCCTCGCCGCGTGTTACCTACGCAATCGGCTGCCTAATCAGGGTGACAAGACTCCTTATGAGTTGTTCTTTGGGGTTCTACCTGATGTATCGTTATTGCGCGTGTTCGGGTGCCCATGCTATGTTACCTTAGTGAATGGGAAGAAGCGCAATAAGCTTGACGAAAGGGCGTTATCTGGTAGACTGGTTGGGTATTCTCTGGTGAGTAAGGGTTATTTTGTTTGGGTTCCGAAGTTGCGCCAGGTGGTAGAGAGTCGTGATGTGCTCTTCTATGAACAGTTTAGCTATAACTGTATCCCTGGGCTCCTTCCCTATGATGGATCTCAGTATTTTTCTCGCACCCCTGCCGCTATCATCGGTAAAGGGCTTGATACTACTGACAATGTCCTGGGCCCTTTACCAACCCCGATTGTTGACCGCTTTACTGGTCATGGGATGACGATGCGTCCCAGGCCAGGTAATGATGGTGCTGTATCGCGTGCGGCGGCATTGGGCCAGGGGGAGTCTGATGTTCCTTCAAGCTCTAATTTATTCGAATCTCAGGGGGTCGCCGGGCCTTCCTCTGCGCCACGTTTCGTCGGTGAAGTCGTAGGATTAGGACAGCCTCGGGTCATAGTGGAACCTAGTACAGGTCCACTGCCCACTAGTCGCCACCCCCCGTCCACCTATTCGGATAGCTCGCGGGAGTTGTTGATCACTTCACCCCCTGCTATACCTGGTGGTTTATACCGGACCAGGCATTGCGACGATGTGGCCGTCACAGATGATGTGAGTGATGACCTCGAACACTGGTCCGGGTCAGATACTGCGTATGGCTGGGGTGTTCCAGTGTACCCAGGCTTCGACGATTTAGAGGCAAAGGAGGCCGGCCTTGTTCAACCACGCATGAGTGCTGCGCTGGGGGCTTTATTACCGGTTACTGCTGATACTGCTGATATCCCCGCTGCCCATGTACAAGTACACTGCTTGTACGTGGGGGCTTTTATTTCTACCTCTACTGAACTCTCTTATAAAGCTGCAATGTTACCTACCAACCCTGACAGAGATCTCTGGCTGCAGGCTATGAAGGATGAGATGGCCTCCCTCCATGCTCATGGCACTTGGGTCCTCACTCCACAGCCTCCTAGGCAGAGGATTCTATCTGGCAGATGGTTATTTGTCAAGAAACATGGGGCTGATAGTTCTTTGCGTTTTAAAGCTCGTTTTGTAGTTCGTGGTTTTCTGCAACGTCCTGGGCTGGACTACCATGATGTATATGCCCCCGTCTCCTCTAAAGCAGGTCTTCGTGTGCTCCTTGCTGCCATCACTCATAGGAAGATGTTTGTGAGGCAGCTGGACATCAAGACTGCATTCTTGAATGCCAAGCTGGAACCTGGTCTGGACCTGTTCTGTTACCAGCCTGAGGGCTTTCATGAACTTGGTCCTGACAATGTTCCCCTTGTGTGCAAGCTGATTAAATCTCTTTATGGTTTGAAGCAGGCACCCAGGGCTTGGAGCAAAGATGTAAAGCAGGTTTTGGTTGCCCACGGTTTTACCATGTGCAAAGCTGAACCTGCTCTGTATTTCAGGAGGGATTCTACTGGTGGGTGGAGCTATGTCCTGACCTATGTGGATGACTTCATCTGTGCTTTTAGTGAGCTGCATAGGTATGCCTTGCTGATCGAGGCTATGGAAGCAGCTGGGTGGGAAGTCAAGGAAATGGGTGTACCTGTCCAGTTCCTTTCATTGGACATGACTTGTACACTTGATTCTGACGGCAGGTGTGTTAAGATCAACCTCTCCCAGCACTCCTACATTGTTGAGCTGGTGGAGCAGTTTGGTCTCACTGCTGCTACCAAACCCAAGTTTTCAGTTCCCATGGCCAAGTGCACTGTCACTGATCCTCCTGGAGAACCTCTGGCCTCTAATAGCCAGTACCTCTCTCTTGTGGGGGCTTTGCTGTACCTGGCTACCTGCACAAGGCCTGATATTTCTTTTGCTGTGAGCTACCTGTCCAGGTTTTCTGCTCAACCCACTGCCCCCCTGTGGGCTGCAGCCAAGCGCTTGCTTTTGTATTTGAGAGAACATTCCCATCTGGGCCTCACTTACACTCACAGCCCTGGTTTCTCTTTTACTGTCTTTAGTGACTCATCCTTTGCTGATGATGGGTCTGACAGGAGATCTCAGACTGGCTATGCTGTGCTTGCTGGAGGCTGCCTTGTGAACTGGATGAGCAAAAGGCAACCCACTGTTGCTGTTAGCTCCAGTGAGGCTGAGTATCAGGCCCTGTCTCAGACTGCCAGGGAGGTGCAATGGTTGAAAAAGTTGAGAATTGATCTAGGGCTGCCTTGTGACCTGGTCACCATTCAGGGTGACAACTTGGGGTCCTTGAGCTGGGCCAATGACTGTCAGCTGCTCCCTCGCAACAAGCACATTGATGTCATCCATCACTATATCCAGGAGCTGGTGGAGGATGGCCAGGTGGATGTTGCCTATGTTAACACTAAGGACAACTGTGCTGACCCCTTCACCAAGCCCCTTGATCCTATGGTGTTCTGGCGTTTCATTCGCATGTTTGGAATGACTGCTTCTCCTTAAACCAATTTTTTTGGTTACATGTATTCTGAATTTTGGTTACATGTATTCTGGAATTTTTGGTTACATTTTAAGGTTTCTTTGGTTACATTTAGAGTTTCTTTAAGTTATCATTGATTGGCATTAGGTTCCTATTCCCGGATCGGGTTTTCTATACCGTTGTTACCCGACTTTGATATTTAGTTGTCCTCTTATATCCACTTGGCAAATTTTGGTTCTTTGCCTTGATTCATACCTTCCCTTACACCCTTCGGGTTTCATTTGAAGTTTCTCTCGATTTTTTTTTTTTCGGAGTTCTTTGATTTTTTTTTTTAATTTGTTACATATAGTTCTATGTCACCCCTGCCATAGGTGGAGTAGTACTATTGTATGTCACCTGTGTCATAGGTGGAGTATCAGCATGTATAGCGGTGCTCTCACGCGTTTTATGACTTGGTGACTACTTATGTACTCCCTTAGAACTATCGGCTCTCCTGAGCCAGCTTCCCGTGGGACTGAGTCATCTTGAGATGACTCAGTGGCAGCTTCCTGTCACCTACGTCTCCGGTCTGATCTGTACCCTGTTAGGTTCCTGTCTACCGCCTCCTTTCACCACAGGTGCCCCTTTATGGGTCTCCTGTGTCTGTAACGTTATCCTTGTCTCCGTGTATAGATTGGTGCGTCTGTTCCGCTGCTTTAATCTACTGTCCACTCTACCGGAGTGATTTCAAGCTGATACAGGTGACATACAATACTACTTCTCCACCTATGGCACTGGGGACATAGAACTATATGTAACAGATAAAAAAAAATCAAAGAACTCCGAAAAATCGAGAGAACTTGAAATGAAACCCAAAGGGTTAAAGGAAGGAATGAAACAAGGCAAAAACAAAATTTTGCCAAGGTAGAAAAGGAGGAAAAACCGAATATCAAAGTTGGGGAACAACGGTATAGAAAAACCGATCCGGGAATACCCGAATGAAAAAAATCTCCAGATTTTTTGAAGAGGGATTAGCCCCATTAAAATGTCCGTCCGTTAGTTAGTGTGTCACAAACCATTTTTTCAGGTTTTATGAAAAACATAAAAATTTGAACATTCTATATTTTTGATGAATTATGACATATTTATACCGGACGAATTCTGACCAGAGCATATCTAAGCATCGCAATTCACGAAAAGGAGCTCAGCTTGGGCCAAAAAGTTACAATTCACGGTTAACAATTTGATTTAAGGGTGTTTTAAGCTATCATTTCAAATTTGAACCACACAGACACTTGCGTGCACATAGGTTTGGGAACAGAATAGTCGTCAAAAAACTAAGGCGCAACATGTACGCATCACAATGGACGAAACATTCCCCTAGGGCACTTGCTAAAATTAGCCCACGGACCCCACCTCAGGGCCGTGCGTGGGGCAGGGGCGGGGGCCACCGGGCGGGGTCGGGGGCAGGGGCGGGGGCGGGGGCGGGGGCAGGGGCAAGCCACGCCACCTGCCGCTGGCCAAAAACCCGTTCAGGAGGACGGGACATACCGGTGGGGACATACCGTTCACGGGGGCAGGGGCAAGCCACGCCACCTGCCGCTGGCCAAAAACCCGTTCAGGAGGACGGGACATACCGTTCACGTCTGGGCTGGGCCGAAACATGCAATATCTTTTACAAATCCCGTAAAATCAACCATACACCTAATTGGCCTCATTTTTCGTGCAACAAATTCTTTAAAAAATAGCCAATCTACATACACGCATTTCATTACATTACAGAAACGTTCAATACTGCTTAAAAATCAACAACCCTTCAATAACTCTCTTTTTCGTCACTTTATAGTTAACAATGCTACATCATCAATCGAATCATTGGAATTCAATTAATTTAATGCCTCCAGGCGCCCTTCAAATTTAATCCTATTCGAATTGATAAAATTAAAAGCAATTCCATGCATTCAAATCACGTAAATAAAATTATATTAAATGGAAAGGAATAAATCGAATTAAAATAAAACAACATTAAATGCAATTCAATTTAATTAATATATTACATTAAATTAAGGATTCGAATAATTTCATTCGGGACGCGCCTCCAGGCGCCCTTAATAGGAACCTAACGCCAATCAATGATAACCAAAGAGACAGATAGAAATATCGTGTGAGAGCAGCACACGAGAGAATCAAAGCCTAAAGGACGCAGACAAGAGGACACTAAAGTCCACTAGGAAAAAAAAGTCGATGGAAAAATCCACTACCGTAAAAACTATTCTTAACATAGAATTCATGACTAGGCTGGGATGAAAAAACCATGTTGAACTGGTTTCTTACCCAAAGGTGGAAGTAAGAAGATTTATGAAAGTTAATTATCATAAATCCCCAGTTACGGCACTAACTAAAACATTCTAGGAGGTGGGTATCGCACCGCAAAGAACTCATGCACTCAAGACACACCAAGCCCCTAACCACAAGCAAAACAAACCTGCAGCAACCGAAAAAATCCAAAGGATGCGAAGTTAAAATGTTCAAGAAACTCGTAACCAACAAAGGAAACACAGTTCAATGAACAATATAAGGTTAGATGTACAACCATAGTACATAAAACCTATTGTCCACTTGAAAAATAGGAAACGCATAAAAAGGACTTCAAAGAATTTACTGCAAAGGATGGACTGAAAGGGCGCTTGAAATACTCTCGGAAGAACAAGAAAGAGGTGAGCGGCGGTACATCTGCAAGTACAACTGCAAGATTACCCAGCCCACTAATTGAACAGTAAAATCCGAAGGGAAACAACTACTACACTCCACAAAAAGTTATAATCACGTGAGGGGCTGGTGATTTAAAAACAGTGTGGAGTAAAAAGAAATAGCTAATCTATGATGAGCTCCACCGAATGAACCATCTGTCTATGGAACTAAGAGCCAGAAACCATCAAGACGCTATAACGGTGGTCTGAATTAATTACCACCTTCCACCAAAACCAAGAAAGACAGCTGAAAGGAAGCTGCCTAAACAAAGCGTCGTAACGCTCCACCAATCTAGACGACCCTATAAGACAGTCTAGGAGGTGCTGAGGAATGGGCACCCACACATAGGGCCATGTTAACCTAAGTATGAGAACCATCAGCACCACGAGATAGTACAGCCCCCGGTGCAGCACTACTGCCCGGTCGAAATGGGTCGGCATTATTTGCCTCTATATCAACGAATCCTGGGTTGACCGGTACACCCCAGCCATACGCAGTATCGGAACCAGACCAGTGTTCAAGATCATCACTTACACTTTCGGTAACGGCTACATCATCACATGGGCTTGACCCGGATAATCCACCAGAGATGGCAGGAGGCGAAGGGATAAACAACACCTGCGAGCCATCCGAGGTGGCCGGAGGTTGGCGACTATTAGACAATGGACCTGATCCAGGCTCCACTATGATCTGAGGCTGTCTTAATCCTAAAGCTTCGCCGACGGAACGGACGAAGAGGAGGGCCTGGCGACCCCCTGAGATTCGGGTAAATGATTGTTTGGATATACAACTCCGACCCGCCCGAAAACTTCACACACAATACAGCATGATCAGGCCCTGGTCTGGAATGCAATCTGGATACATCCCAGCCAGGCCAGCCATCAACAATTGGGGTTGTTAAAGGGCGTAGGGAATTACCGGCGACACGTAACATATCACCGTTTGATGACAGGAGGGATGCAAGCGGGCACGGGGACCCATACTAATGGGAGAGCCCAGGAAGACAGTTTAGAACTGAACTGGATATAGAGAGTACATCACTACTCTCTACGACCTGGCGCAACATCGGAACCCAAATATAATAACCCTTACTCACCAGGGAATACCCAACCAGTCTACCAAATAACGCCTTTTCGACTAGCTTGTTGCGTTTCTTCCCAATACTAAGGTGACATAGCAAGGGCAACCAAACACACGCAACAACGACACATCAGGAACCACACCGTAGAACATCTCATAAAGAGTATGCCACCCTAGTTGTACAGCCGATTGCGAAGATAACACACTAGCACTCTGCTGAGCAGTGTCATCATCAACAACTCATGCACTGCCACAACTAATCGAGATCAACCATGCCTCTATACCACTTAACTAAAAATTCCTAAGCCCTATCAGAACTCAAACACTTGAACCCAAACTCATGAAGCTGAGGCATACACCTAAGGAGGGAACCAGGGGCACGGTAAGACAAAGTAGCGACCTCTGTCGAACCACGGAACGCACCCAGGGGTCCCAAGGATCCCAAGAGAGAAAAAATATCCACCAAGATATCATGCCAAAGAACCTCCACGGCCGCTGGACTA
Source organism: Chlamydomonas sp. ICE-L (assembly GCA_013435795.1). NCBI lineage: Eukaryota > Viridiplantae > Chlorophyta > Chlorophyceae > Chlamydomonadales > Chlamydomonadaceae > Chlamydomonas > Chlamydomonas sp. ICE-L. Next base: position 12,291,674 of record JACBWV010000730.1, read on the forward strand.
GGGCCAGGACGGCCTCCACTTCGGCCTGTAGCATGGGCGCTGCGACACCTGGGATCACAGAAGGTGGGGAAGCGTTAGGGCGAAGTCGAGATTTGAGGTATGGGAAAAAGGAGACGAGAATGACAGTGCAGCAAGTCGCACCTAGTGCAGAAAATCGCACCAATGGCAGAAAATCGCAAATCGCAAGGGCAGAATTCGAAAATTTATCGCTAGGATGCGAAGAGCAGAGCCGAGGCATGTAAAGGTCCTAATATCCTTCCGTCGATGATCAGTCAATCCCAAGTCCCCCCCTCTATCGCTCGACTCACCCGGTTAGGGGGTAGAGGGAGCAGCACCCGTAGTGGTGCTGACCATACCCCCCTGCTTCCTACCACCTCCAGAATCTCCAGGTCCAGACGCGTAGGTAGTTCTCCTCTGGCGAACCCTACGGCAGTGCCGGCGATCCGCCAGCTTGATCGAAAAAATTCTCCAGAAGGTAGCACAGAGCCACGAGAGCGCAAGCTCATGCCAGTAGCCGACCGTCGGCTGGGCAGAGCAAAGGGGGGACAGACGACGTAGACAACAGCAGGGAGCGTGGCCGGCTTGGCAAACTCCGGGTCCGCAGGCAGAGCCTCAAACACCGGAGAAAGGTTAGCGACGTCAAGGACGCGAGTAGACGAAGACGGGGTAGCTCCACCGATGTCCAGGCTAGTCGCCGACTTGAGTCTGCACGTCACAGTCATCTACGACAGACGGGAGGAGGCGACAGACGGCATGGGAGGAAAAGGAAGAGAAGATGGAGGAATGATTGGGGGGGGGTGGCTTCCACGATGGCGGAAGGATCCTCATCACCGTTAGCAGAGGCCGCTGGCGCACAAACATCTAGCCAATTTGTCGTCATGTCAGGACTTCGGAACTTCCAGAATGAAGCTCGTTGAAGCCAAGTAGAGGACGACGCATAAGATGCATTGCAAAGCAGTGGTACCATGAGGAGCCCGATAACCTATCAACTTGAATACACTCCAGAGAGTGGACATAGATGCTTGCGTGAGCAGACGCGCCAATCTATACACGGAGACGAGAATAACGTTACAAGCACAGGAGACCCATCAAGGGGCACCAGTGGTGAAAGGGGCGGCAGCCTGGAACCTATCAGGGTACAGGCTAGACCGGTGACGCAGCCAACAGGAAGCTGTCACTGAGTCAAGAAGGATGACACAGTCTACGGGAAGCTAGCACAGTACTGGCAGAGCCGATAGTTCTAAGGAAGTACATAAGTAGTCACCAAGTCATAAAACGCGTGAGAGCACTGCAATTCATGCTGACATTGTGAAAGGACTTTCACCCCAGGAGGTGGGTCTCGCTCCCGACACAAACCAGCTACCCGGAGGATTCAGTTAGGATGGCGTTGCCCCTCCTACAATATGCAAGGTAGGCGCACTATGGGTCGGTGAGAGATGCCAACCAAGGACGCAGAGAAGCATGTGATGCAGCAGCAACCTTCATGGGAGGGTGGTGCGGGTGGTAGTGGTGGTGGTGTGCAGCCAAGTGGGGCTGATGGTGATGAGTTGATGTGGCTTGTATGTTTGGAGAGAGAGAGAGGTGTGCGTTCTTGCAGCCCTGAAGCCATGTTATCCTTTGCTCCCGCTGCTGTGATAATTACTGGCGAAGTTATCCATATGCCCTGTTTGTCGCACCTATGTGTTGGAGCATGTAGTGATAGAGTAGCAAGGAGTGAGTGAGGCTACCATGTGTATCGTAACGAGCCTACATGTTGGCTACTGCGCCAACATGTATGTGTGTATGGTACAGTCTAGGGGCAGGCCAATTAGGCTTAAGTGACTTGCCCAACCGTGATAGGAAGGGCTTCAAAAGAAAAAGCATTGATGAACTGAACCCCAAACAATCGTTTTACCAACAGGGGACCTGAGTTCGTGCTATGTTTCCTTTCGTCTCTTGTCCTTCTCATCCGTCGACTTAGTGATCATTTTAATTCTACAATTATATAATTGTATCATCATCTCATCTGGGATGATAATATAGTTGTGAGATTCTGATCGCATTTTGTTATAAATTGTAATCGTTTTAATAAATTTAGTACAGAATCACGAGTCAGTTGACAATTCAGCATGTTGGCGCAGTAGCTGAAACTACGTTTAGCACTGGCCCCTTGAGCTTTAAGCTTCTCAGGGGTGTTTGGCCTAAACCCTCATTGTTATAAAACTGCCCAGCTGCTCCGGCGCTGTACAGCCTCGGCATTGATTTTTGCTGAGTATATACCAATATCCTTGCTTGAGCTCCATGGGGTGCATATGGTTTTAATCCTGGGCACTCAGGTCCTTTTTTGCAAGATGGTTGTGCTGGGTTGACTTGCGCTGTTTTCCGTGCAAGGGCATTATCGCTGCATATGAAGGTGCTCATAGCGCATGCTCTTGGTTGTCTTTAGCTCTTTTTTCTCAGCCCTCCTCTCTTGTGTTAGTTGGGTTTGGTGCTCTGAATTACCTGCCCCCCCCCCCCCACCCCCCCCCCCCCCCCCTTCCGCTCTCCTTTCCGCCTATTGTTCGCTTCCTTTCTTGGACTTTTCCCAGTTTGTTTTTTTCCGGGTTTGTGGGGGTGCCTCAAAAACCCTCATGCTTCCTGTTATAAAAATTGATGGTAGACAGGCTGTGCTGTCTTGGCAATAATTTGCTGAGTTTATGCAAACTACCCTCTCTCTCTTTGAGCTACCTATAGGTGTGCCCCAAACCCAAACCCCCTAGGGAGCTCCCCCCTTCAGATATTGGAGCTACCCAGGGGTGTACCCCCAACCTCAACCCCCTAGGGTGCCCCCCCCCCCCCCCCCCCCCCCCCCCCTTCAGATATTGGAGAATGCAATACTTGCGAAGCTAGGCTATCTGGCCTAGCTACCGACCCTACCGTGCATGTATGTATGTTACAGTCCAGGGGTAGGCCAAATAGGCTTAAGGGACTTGCCCAACCGTTTAGGAATGGCTTAAAAAGAAAAGGCGCTGATGAACTGAACCCCAAACAATCGTTTTACCGACGGGGCGACGGTGCCCCTGAGTTCGTGCTAAAGTGATAATTTAATTATACAATATAATTAAATCATCATCTCAGCTAGGATGATAATTGAATGTTGCAACTAACCTACGTTTAGCACTGGTCCTTTCAGCTTTGAGCTACGTACACCCAGGGATGTAAACAGACCCTCCCCTCTCCCCCGCATACCAACACACACACACAAATATCAGACATTGTAGCTTTATTTTTTGCAAGAAGGATTTTCGCCTCAAAGGGTGAATGTGGTATTACTATATGTATATATCTGGCGGAGGCGACTATCGGTTATCAATCCAACAGTAGTACAGTACTACGATCGGGCTACTACACTTATCAATATCAATACCCGGTATCTCAATTGTCTTCACTGTTCTGTGAAGTATTTTGTTAAGAACGAACTAGCTTATTTGTAAATTGCTTTCTGAGAAGGTGGCAGTAGGGCAAAATCTGGTATTTTATCAGTGATTCTATGGGCATGGCGCACGAAATTGTGTACTTGATAAAAGCACATCTTACAGAAACCGGTAGTACATAATAGCACACGACAGGAACTTGGGCAGCTATGCATACATAACAATGAAGTTTGCAAACACATTAAGAGTCGAAAGTCACGAGTCAAGAAAATCAAGCCTGCCCGAGTATCCAATACGTTGCTTATGTACATTTTGGCTTAAGAGTCGTGGCTTCTGGCCCATGAAAAGTATTTTGGGCTCATGAAACGTAGATTTTTGAGAAGAGCTACATCTCGAACGTAAAAACGTACATTTTGAACAATCCTGCTGGGCATCCAGCAGCGACCTTTCATACTATGCTGGATTTCTTTTTGTGACGAATTGTGCTAAACATCCGGCAGCCGGCCAGGCCCCCCTATGAACTGTGCTACATTTCCCATGGTTCAACGGCCAATGACAGGTCACTTTTTCCGAAGCACATTTCGTAGGCGCTACTTCTCCTACGCATAAGCGGAGACTGGAATCGGGATGCAACGACGCTAGGCTTTGCAATGATCATCAATTCGCGCACTTTCCTGATTTGAGATGTCCACTCAAATCAGATTTGCCGAATTCTCTAACCCCTCTCTCCTCCCCAATGATCAATAACAACTGCCGGCGACCAAGCATCCCGATTCCGGGCAAGAAGCACTTTGGAGAAGTCCAAGCGCAGATTGCCCGCAGGAGGGAGGTAGGGGAATGCGAAGCCTCCAACACCAGTGCTTGGAACCCTGTCCACAAACTCAATACCAAATCTGCGAAAGTGACAGATCACCCCAAAATTAAAATGTCCTCACCTCTCAATGGACAACCTGGACAACAAGATCCTACAGGCAGCTTTCGGGCAGAGAGCAAAAGCCCCAAGGATCTACCTAGGACTCACGCTGAACCAAGTTCTGCCAAATCTAAAAATCATCTCAACCCTACTCAATCAAAAAGTATCTGGAACAAACAAGATAGACGAAATCCTCCTACTACGAACTCTGCCATTCACCTTATCATTGCCCTTCTTTTCGTCAACTGTTTGAATATCACCGCCGCTTCAACAGCCTCTCTCCGCACTCCCTTATCTTTCTTCGCACCTAACTCTCACTCAGCCACCAGCATGTATTCAATGGGAGCTCAACAAAACAGGGTGCAACAAGGTAAGATCGATAGGAAATCGAACCGCCGCGAGAAACAAGCTGCTTATTCCCGCCTTTCTTTCCCACCTTTTCACCACACCGCCGCATACCTCTTTCCCCCGGCTACCACACCGCACTATCTTATAAACTGCAAACATTCCAACACTACACTCATTGGCCATCTTTGAAACCCCATATTCTCTAAGCCTGTCATGGCGACTAATACCGCCTCTCACGGCGTGGGTGCAAGTCCCAATGTGCCCCTCGTGGCATTGTCGTCTCTGACGATTAATACAGCCTCTCATGGCGTGGGTGCAAGTCCCGATGTGCCCCTCGTGGCATTGTCGTCTCTGACGATTAATACAGCCTCTTATGGCGTGGGTGCAAGTCCCGATGTGCCCCTCGTGGCATTGTCGTCTCTGACGATTAATACAGCCTCTCATGGCGTGGGTGCAAGTCCTTATGATCACAATCAACCTTACAATCAACATTGGACATCCATAGTGATCCCTTGCTCCTTAGTCATAGACTTTTATAGCATCTCCCTGATTGCTCTCCTCCTCCTGGCTACTTGTTGGATCATAGGGTGCACCAAGCACAGTACATCCACTACTGATAAGTCAACCGTGAATAGCCTCCTTCTTTTTAATTCCGCTGCAAAGCAGAACTCTAGCTGTGAACCTAATAGTAAATTCTTCACTCAGGACTTAAGAATTTTGACCTATCCCACCTGGGAAACAACCCCTAGGGGAGGCAGACCTACTCCCAGACTTCGTTCCACCTCTGTAAACAATTCTAGTTATTGGGAACCTCAAATATCCTCTCACTGTCAAATTCATTCTATTAACGCCTACCTCGGATACAAGGCCCTGGACTATAAAGATGTCCTACAGTTCTCCATAAACCTCAATACACACGTCACTAACTACACTCAACATGAATGGGATCTAGAACATTGTTATTTTAACAAACTAACCGGTAACTACACAATCCCTTTAGTCAACTACTATCTGGCTAAAAGGAAATCTCACTTAGGCTTTCTCACTGGCCACAGAAACTCACAAACATACATCCCATCCCATCCTCCCACCACTACACCAACAACTGAAGACACATCTGAGAATTATTCTGCAGGAATTATGCCTGGCGGCACAAAACAGCAAATCCTTTCTCGACTTCCTCCTAGCTGCTCAAGGTTTATCCTCCACTACAACTGTGGATATGGACATGCTAGCACCATTAAGCAAATAAATGGTAAGTGGTGGGACATAAACTCTGAGCCCTAGTCTCCTCCACTCACAAGACTGGATAAACTCCAAGGGCACACCTACACTCTTACTAAAACACCAACCTCCTTCCTATCCTACCCCTTTCAACCAGAAATTAACCACACACTAGGCCACCCTATGAGGCAGAATGTTGACATGGTCTTCCCTACTAGTAGCACCACACCCACTCACAACCATCCTGACCCACTCACAACCATCCTGACCTACAGTATGGACCACATAAATTCCCCATGGCCTGCAGAACTCACAGATCACAATTTACCAGATCAGGACAACTCCTCAGATCTCACCTTCCCAGATCTCACTCTCCTAGACTCCACTTTCTCAGATCACGAAGACCTCATAGATCCTCCTTCTTTAAATCAAAAAGACCTCACAGAAACTATTTACCTAGTCTCTGAAGATGAGGAACCTCCCAGATCAAAACAAAAAACATCCTCTACAAAGAAAAATCATTGAACTACAAAACGCTCACACTCCTGCACACATCAGATGCACAACACACCTCTCCCTATACCTAGCAAAGTCGTCCTTCCTGACTTCACTAAGTTTCGCCAATGCAAAATCTTTGGAGCAGAACCTCCTACCAAGAAACCTGCTCCTTTCAGACCCACTACTAAAACCCTGCCAACGAAAAGAATTAAAATAATTCATACTACCTTACATCCTGTTCAACAACAGCAAACTGCACTATATGTCACTAACATTATCACCTCCAACTGCAGAGGCATCTTCTCATCCTGGGAAACACTCTATGACCATATTCGAACTAATGAGCCAGACATTGCTATTCTCACCGAAACAAAACTCATCTCCAACAACACAGGTATAATTAGTATGATCAAACAAGACTTTTCTGACTACCACTTCCATCACAGCAGCAAAACCATTAAGCAAGCTACCAATGCAGACAACATTGTTACCCGCTCAGCTGGAGTTATCACACTCATAAAAAAGACTCTTACTACCCACCCAATTAAACATGAAATCCCCACTGACATAGCTGGTCATCTCGCTCATCAAACTATTAACAACATCACTCACATTTTAGGCGTCTACATGCCCTGCAATGACTCTGCCAAAAGAGCCCGTATCTATGAACACATTCACTACATCATATCCCAGAACCCCTCTCACCACTATATTGCAGGGGGAGACTGGAATGCAGCTTACTACCTCACTGATAGAAGCAACACAGTCCAGCACCTGGAGGAACAGCCTCACTATCAGCATCTTAATAAATACCCAATTCACATTCAACCATCACCACGCCCCCATACTTACTCAGACAACACTTCCTACAGCAGCAGGATAGATGACATCATTCTCATCAACCCCCCACCTGCAACCACGGTGACAGAAACCACACACCAAATGGGAGACACACTTGACCACTTGACCCTGGAACAACAAATTACCTCCTCTCTCTTTCCTCCTCCCAACCTGGACACACCACCTCACAATCCAACACCCCAACTGCAACTTCCTCTCAAACAACAGGACATGGCCAAAGCTAAAGAGGCCATTTCAAATCAATTTCTCCATCAATTTCAGCACAGCCACATCAACATAAATAAAGCCTGGACTATAGCACAAACTTTACTGGGAGAAGATAAAACATCTGCACACATTCAATCTATTAGACAAGAACTCACAGCCACCATGCCAGAAAACCTTAACAGCATGGCAGATCATCTCATGATCACTCTTCACCAAGCTCTCTCCATCATGACTGACACCTGGCCCACTAAGCCTAGCACACCAGGCACTTTCTTGCCCAGGCAAACTGCTAAAACTTACAGACGTCTTAACTACCATATTAAACACATTAAAGCACTTCGAACAGCCTCCAACCATCTTGACCAACAACAATACATGGAGCTTAGAAGCACACCTCACACGGCAGGCACATACTCACCTACCACTAAAATTAAAATACAACAACACCTACAAAACTCACTCCTCCCTGACTGCTGCCTCTCTCTAACTGCTGATATTAAACAAAGTATTACAGAACTACGTAACATGCAGGCTGCACTCAAAGAGGAGAGAGCAACCGCCTCCATCAAGAAATTCCGACGCCGCCTCAGCACACAGGCACGACAAACTCACAGGTACATTTTCTCTCCTGAAAATTACACACATACACCCACTGCTCTACTGGACGCATCCTCAAACACACTTAGCACCAGCACCCAGGGTCTCCTGGAAGTTATGACTAAACACATGGGTAAACTTATGTCACCTCCCACACCACCCATCTCAGATAACTATACACGACATGCCACCCCCCCACCATGGGAAATACACACGGATAAATATCACCTTGAAACCCCAGCCAACTCCATACAAAACACTGCCTCCCCTTACACCTATCTCTCCTCCTCAACCACCTATGATGACTGTATTAGGAAACTCTCCACCAACAAAGCCACAAGCCCAGACGGCATACCTAATGAACTACTTATGTGCCTCCCACAGGAAATGCACCTCACCATACACAAACTCATGCAGCTAGTATGGATCCTGGGAGAAACACCAGACTGCTGGAAAACCTCACACACAGTCATGCTCTACAAAAAATCAGATCCTTGCTAGCCTCAAAACTACAGGCCAATAGGCCTTAACAATGCTGTAGCCAAACTCTGAACCTCTCTTGTCACTAACACTATTACTACCTACTCTGAAACCAACCACATTCTTAGTGCCTGCCAAGAGGGTTTCAGAAAAGACAAAAGTACCTATAGACAACTCTTGACCCTACTCCACAACATTGAGGATGCTGCCCTCTTCCACCAGGACCTCTATGCTGCCTACTTTGACTTTAGCTCTGCTTTCAACATGATTGACCACCAAAAACTTCTTTGCATCATGCACAGCTTGGGTTACACCCACGACACTATAGACACTATTAAAGGAATTTACACAAACTCAACTACACATATCCTCCTCAACAATACATCTGGCTCCCCTATCCCCATCACCAGGGGCACTATCCAGGGAGACACTCTCTCCCCCTTACTCTTCATTATTTTTCTAGAACCCCTACACAGATGGCTCCGTTCTGGGGGACGAGGATACAGAGCAGCATCCCTACCCCTCAAAACAGCAGATGAAAATCACACTAGCAGCTTGGGGTATGCTGACGACACTGCCGTCCTAACCGGCAGCTCAGAGGACCTTCGTATCCAATGTGGTAAAGTCCAAACTTGTAGCATCTGGTCGGGCATTCCTCTGAACGCCACTAAATGTGTGGTCAGTGGCATAATCCACAAATCACACCCCTCACAACCTACTCACAACAACATTCTTAAACAAAGGTTGGAAAAAATTCCCTTAGGAAATTCCTATGCTACCTACCAGCCTCCAGACCAAGCCTACAAATACTTGGGGGTTCACATCTCACTTACCTTCAATTGGAAAACTCAACTCCACTCTACTATTGAAACCACTCACAACAAAGGCTTGAGCATCCTCACTAAAGCTAAAAACAGGGCAACTCCCACTCAATGCTTACGAATAATTTCACAATGTGTCAGAGCAGCTATTAAATACCCGATGATAGTAGCCCCCTTCTCGCTAACCGACATTCATGTCATTGACAGAGCAGTATTAAAAACAGTTAAACTCTGCTGCTCCCTTCCTGGATCTTTTCCGACAAGAGCACTCCACCTCCCCAAAACAGAGGCAGGACTAGGGGTGCCCTCTCTACTCACTGAATACACCCAGATTACTGCAACAGCCCTCACCCAGTCCATGAACGACCAAGGTCACCTGGGAATCCTCACCAGGGCTCTTCTTAACAAATCAACCTCCACCATGACCACTCTAGATCCTCTCTCTCTCTCCCGCAAGCAACTTAAATATATGTCCCTAGCCCGCCAGCTGGAAATTATTAAAAAATCTGGCATAATAATTTCTTGGAATGACACAGAACTTCTTGACAAACTTAACATACACTCTCTCCCTCTCCCCCCACAGGCAATTCCTGTCTCACTCATGACTCCATTTCATGACCTGGACATTTACTCATACCATGACCTGGTCACCCCTATGGGAACCCATCTTATCAGCACCTACAGATCTCTCCCTTATCACCTTACACAAAATTACTAAACACCACAAACGATCTCTGAACCGCCTCACCGCTCACCTCTCTTCCCTCCAAACCGTCGGTCCTCCAATACACTCTGACCTACTTCCTCTCTCTCACCGACAACTTGCGCCTGGTTACGCAATTGCGCAGAACACAACGGACAACGTTAAATCTCCCGCTCCTAACGAACCCTCTACTCCACTCACCCAGCGCTACCAACCTCACGCCACCGTTACTGATTCAGACTACGAGGCGGATCCCACTGGGGACCTGGAAGGAAACCAATGGTGGGCGTGGCCCACGCAGATCGCAGGCAGCCACGCGCACCAAGTATGGGGCTGCCCCAGCAGTGATGCCACCTGGTCAGCACGCCACTACTTGTGCAAATCTTGGATTCGACACTCCTCCACTTCTAAATTTTACCGCGCATATAAAATAACTCCCACTTCACATCCTGACAGGATCCGCGAGGCCATGACATTTCCCGACAGCAGCGCACCTGCACCACCGGCGCGCCTGCTCCACCTTACCTACGGATCCCAGTACAAAGCCCTGCACATTACGAGCTGGCGGGGCAAGCGCTCTTACAACGACGACAAACTTGCCACCACTACCGTTGTCCACGTCCAATGGGCCCCAACAATTATGCACAACGACCATATCAACTCCTACACACACATGGGATACATCATCCACCACAGCACACCTCTTACCCTCCACTACCTCCACCATATATTGGAAACCTCAATCTCACCATGCGGCTCATCTTGCTGAACTGGTGGGACAACCAGCATATGCCCAATTAACCCACACTTTTAAACCACTCCCCCAACAACCACACACCTCAACCCCAGGAAGGACATCCACCTCACTAACCTCCAGCAACAAGGCCAATGGGCCACCTCTCCAGGATTTAATGCTGACAACCATAACCTTGTTCACAAACTTTTGAAAATTGACACACACACGACAGGCACCCAGACTGGGACATTCAACCACCCTCAGCCTACACTATACAAACAGGCATCCTCATACTCTGGATGGCCAATCCACACACACACACACCAACGCCTCATATCTTTATAACCCCACTGGTCACTGTCTTGGGCACATACCCAACGACAGACTCACCTCTCTTAAACAAAACTATGACCATTTTAAAAACCACCACCCTACCAAATGGAACCAACTGACTCAAGGAGGAACATACCACACTGACTTAGCTGCCCTCTTCACCAGATACAGAGCTGCCCCTGCCGCCACCAACATTCTTTCTCTTTTTCTCTACCAAGCAGCAGCTGCTCTGGGCATTACTCACCATCGTACTTATAACCCCCTTAGCTACGACCAAAGCCTCACCAGCTTCTCTTCTACCAGCCCTGCTGACCAGCTCTTTGGCTCCAACCAAGACCCCTTTCTTACCACCTGGACTGGGGGCTCACTGGTGGACGTTCCCAACTCCACCACACAAGCACACCAAGCTCTAAGGTGGGCCCTAGCCAGTGCTGACCATGCTGAAAATACTCTCAGCCCTACCTGCACCCTGATGCTCCTCCCTGATGATCTTGCTGCCCCTTACAAAACTCTTCTCCATCAATCCTGGATTCACTATATTGACTCTAGACCACAGTCTGAATTTTATACTACCTCTGAAATTTGGCTTGGCAGCAAATCTCACACTCCACCCCTCCACTCAAAAACTACATCTCATTCTTATATGCAACCCCCACAGCCAAGCTACTTACTTTCCTAAACTTCCAGATTTTATTGACCAATGGACATACTACATGCAAAGCCTTTCCTCATCCTGGGAGCCCTCTACTATCACACCACCTCCCACTCTTACCTTCTCTGACATTGTCATCACCTACCCTCGGAAACTTAAATCTCTTGCCAAAAATCCTTGGCAAACTCCACTCCACCAACACCCTCCTTCCTCCCCTCTTACCATTACCCACCCTTGTCTTTACCTAGCTACCCCCTCCTCAGGCCTCCAGGTCTACACAGATGGTAGTCTAATAAAAGGTAAACCAGGGCATCCTAGCAAAATAGGTGCTGCAGTCTATGTCCCGGCTGCAGGGCAAAGTTACACCATCAACCCTGGGGGAATAGGGGCCACCAAAAACTAACAACCGGGCAGAACTGGTAGCCATTCCACCAAGCCCCTTCTCAACATTGATTATGAACAAATCTCTTACCCTCCATACAGACAGGCCTCTGCTCTCTTCAACTTATAAAAAAAATGATTCACGACCCTACCACTACAACCCGTTCTATTCCATATGGAATTACTGCCATCAATTCAAAAAAACACCTCCATTCAACGCATCCTGCAGGGCTCAAACATCACTCTTGCAAAGTCCGTCCCACACAGGTATCCTTGAAAGATCAGACCAGACGGCAGACACTGCTGGCACGCCAAAAAGCAGCTGAGCACCCCCTTAAAAACCAAAAAATTTTACTGACCCACCAACTTGGGGGAAATCCCCGGCCACAATGTTACTGCGCCACAGTTCAACCTCCTCGCACACCCAATGGGGAGATATTCCCCACGAATTTCTAGCACCTCCTAACCTTACACAAGGTATCACCCTCTGACCTGCCCAACTAGCGGCCACCCCCTTTTTGGCCAAAAACACCCTCTAAAGGGATCTATGCAAACCAACCTGGCTTGATAAAAACACTCCCCACCAACTTCCTCAAGCAAAAAGTAACAAATTCTGGACACCTCAACCCCTTAATCCAACATTAAAACTAAATTCAAATCCTCTAAGGGCCCGCTCTTGGGGAGGACTATGGAACGGTTAAACTTGCATTCCGCGGAAAACTCCTTATATTACCAGCACTCACCCCCCCCACGAAACTCCTATGGCCCCATTTGGCCACCAACCTGTTCTGAGGACGGAGCGGGCCACATTATCCTGGCGGGGCTGCACACACCGGGATTTCCCCCCAAGGGGCTCTATATCAAAGGTGTGACACTCATGACGCCGCAGTGGCAGTGCGGGACTCATCCACAGGCCATATTTGCACCGGCGCCCTGGGATCCCGCCAGAAAAATAATGATTCATGGACGCTGGCAAGGAAAGAGGACCTCCCCAGGGGGGGGGTTCCTGGGCAAAACGTCTTCCATGACTGGTTAAGCCCCTCCATATTACTGGTAGCGGACTGGAAGAGAAATGAGGGGACCTGATCTTTGCCGTCCTACCTGACATGGACTCCTCCTACCTGTATGTCTGATAAAGAACTCTGGGTTCTTGAGCTTGGATACTGCTCTAAACCAACCATGCTACTAAGTTTATCACTAAACACGCCCAGCATGTTGAATTAGTAAATGGCCTCCGATCGGCTGGATACCTTGTTCATTATGAAGTTATCACCGTTGGAACAACTAGTACTATTCCTACCTCTTTTTTGACTTCTATGACCACTCTTGGACTCCAGAGAACCTGTGCCCTCAAACTGGCAGACACAGTCCACTCTCACACCATTACTAGCTTTCAGAGTATTTTACAGTGCAGACGCTTTATGGAATGCACACCCCGGGTCGATACCCGGGGACTAGTACACAGACCGTCCCCCCTCTCAGGTTTTGTCTTACCAGCTGTATTGTGCCGGTGCTTCCCAACCGGGGTGAAAAACCCCCGTATTAAGCTGCACTGGTATGATGTAGTTGGTAATTCTTTTTACTGAGATGGTCCTACGGTGACTATAGCTAGCTCCGGCTTACGCTATGGTGTCCTTAACTTCACGTCCTGTGAGTAACGGTTTCTACACGGTATGTAACAATTTCAAAATTTCAATTTCCTAAATAGGCATTCAGGGAAATATAAAGAGTTGGGTTTAGATATAAGACTAGATATCCAAGGGATTACAAACCAAAACTAAAGAGATAAGAAATAGTACTCGTTTTCCATTGTGCTCCTACATACCTGGTAGCATTCAGGGAATATAAGAGTGGGTAGACTAGATATCCAAGGATTTACAAACAACTAAGAAGATAGAATAGTACCTAAGTTCCAATTGTTTTGCTCCTAACATTACATGGGTAAGCCATTCAGGGAATTATAAGAGTGGCGAGACTAGATATCAAGGAATTACAAAACAAACTAAAGAGATAGAATAGTTACCCTAAGTTCCATTGTGCTTCCGACATAACCTGCTAGGTAGCATTCAGGAAATAGAAGACAGGGTAGACGGAGATTGCGGGCCCAAAAAGCTCCTGCCGCCGGCAAAAATCCGATATCTCAAAACAAAAACTGGAGGGAAGGAAAAGCCAACAAGGGCGGAGGGAGAATTATTAAAAGTTTGGACTTTTCCGGGTAAAGACCAATTATAATTCAGGAACAGGCAAAAACATAATTCAGTCAGGCAGCAGACAGCAGAATATTAGTCGTCCAAAAAGACTTGCGGCCAAACACTCATGCGCCGCAAATCTTATGGTCTCCGAAACAAAAACTAAAGGGGAGAAGGCAACAGTTATTCAGAGGAGAGATATAGTTAGGGACAACTCCGGTTTAAGAGCAATAAGAAGTTCAGGCAGGCAATGAAACTAGAAGTTGCCCGTAGACAAGGAACTGCAGCCAAGCGTGGCCTGCGCCCCCCTGTGGCACAAACGATATCTCCAAACAAAAACTGAAGGAATGGAAGGCGGCAGGCAGAAAGCAGGAAAGATTAATAAGTTGGACATTTCCGGATAAGACCAATATAATCAGACAGGGGCACTCTAATTCAGACAGGCAAAACAGACAGGAATATTTAGTATTGTGAGATTGCGGCCCCAAACCACTTCATGCCGCCGCAAAAACCTCCTGATGTCCTCCGAACAAAACTGAAAGGAAGAAGGGCAACCGTTACCCGTTATCAGAGAGAGAGGAGAGATTATAGTGTAGGACAAGCTTCCGGGTATAAGGGTTAAGAGCAAATAAGAGAATTCAGGAAGCATTGGAATATTAAGTGCCGTAGACAAGACTGCAGCCAAGCGTGCCTGCCGCAGCAAAACGATATCTCCAAACCAAAACTGAAGGGAAGAAGGCGGCAGGCAGAAAGATAATAAGTTTGGACCATTTCCGGATAAGACCAATATAATTCAGACAGGCACTCTAATTCAGGACAGGCAACAGAATATTTAGTATGTGAGATTGCGGCCAAAACACTCATTGCCGCCGCCAAAACCTATGTCTCCGAACAAACTGAAAGGAGAAGGCAACCGTTATTCCGAGAGATTATAAGTTAGGACAACTACAGTTGAGAGCAATATAACTCAGTCAGGCAATAGAATATTGAGTATATGAGACTGCGGCCAAAACACTCCTGCTGCCGCAAATCTGACGTCTCCAAACAAATCTGGAGGGAGGAAGGCTTCAGGTAAAGAGTCAGATAGCCCAGGGAGTTTCTTAGTTAGGACAAATATGGTTAAGACAAATAGAATCTGACAGTGCACTTATCCCCGTTCTACGAATGGCTCAGTGGCAGAACTCCTAGAACGACGAAAGTGCCAGGTTTAAAACCCTACGGGTGCGATTTAGTGTTCGCGGTCGCTGTCAACCGCAATGGTAGCTTCGTCCAGGTAAAGTAGCAGCCTGTTCCCAACCGCCGTAATACAGGGCTCCTTTAATACGACGCCCCACCAGGTCTTATCATTACTCTGACAGTGCCGGAAGCATGAAAATGGTGATCACATTGATTACACTTTTTCTGGTGCCCACTTGGACTCAAAATGTACTGCCCCTGGTGCCCTATTGGACTCCAAATGTACTTGCCGCTGGTGCCCTACTGGACTCAAAATGTACTGCCGCTGGTGCCCTACTGGACTCCAAATGATCCCGCTGCTTCGCAAGGGGGACTTGATGATGCAGCAGATTAGAGTTCAATGCTAATCAAAGCTGCACGGAAATCAGAGATGCGTGCAAATCAGAATTGAATGCAAATCAAAGCTGCACAGAAATCAGAGATGGACGCAAATAAGAGTTGAATGCAAATCAAAGCTGCACGGAAGCAGTGATGTACGCAAATCAGGGAGGGGGGGGGGGGGGGGGGGGGGCAAATCAAAGATGTCTGCAAATCCGAAATGAAAAAAGTACGCAAATTAAAGGGGGATGCAAATCAAAGATGTAAGCAAATCAGATATGCATGGGTTTGGCGCTGCAAATAACACATGAAGTGTACATCAATTACATATTAATTATGAATCAATAATAATAATGTATACATCATTCAGAAACAACTGTTACCTGCTCCAGGGGTGTTTGCAAACAGTCGAGTGAAGAGAGTGGCAGAGTAGAAGGATGCCAGAGCCAACACGACCAAGCAACCTATAACAGAGAATTATACATATGGTGTCAGTCTAATGATATGTCTCCATGGTAGTGGCGGAGTAGGAGGGGGCGAGAGTCAACACGACCAAGCAACCGATCAAAGAGAATTATATACATATTGAGTTAGACTGTTGATATGTCTCCATGCAAGTGGCAGAGTAGGAGGATGCCAGAGCCAACACAAGCAAGCGACCTATAACAGAAGAATTATACGTATTGAGTCAGGCTGTTGATATGTCTTCATGATTAGTAGCGGAGTAGGAGGATGCCAGAGCAACACAAGAAAGCAACCTATAACAGAGAATTAACGTATTGAGTCAGGCTGTGATATGTCTCCATGATAGTCGGAGTAGGAGGAAGCAGAGTCACACAACCAAGCAACTATGACAGAAGATTATACATATGGTGTCGGGCTGTTTGATATGTCTCCGTGATGAGACGGAGTAGGAGGATGCCGAGTCAACACAACCAAGCAACCTATGACGAACGATTATACATATGGTGTCGGGCTGTTGATATGTCTCCGTGATGGAGACGGAGTAGGAGGATGCCAGAGTCAACACAACCAAGCAACCTATGACGAAAGATTATACATATGGTGTCAGGCTGCTGATATGTCTCCGTGATGGAGACGGAGTAGGAGGATGCCAGGTCAACACAACCAAGCAACCTATGACGAAAGATTATACATATGGTGTCAGGCTGTTGATATGTCTCCGTGATGGAGACGGAGTAGGAGGATGCCAGAGTCAACACAAGCAAGCAACCTATGACGAAAGATTATACATATGGTGTCAGGCTTGTGATATGTCTCCGTGATGGAGACGGAGTAGGAGGATGCCAGAGTCAACACAACCAAGCAACCTATGACGAAAGATATACATATGGTGTCAGGCTGTTGATATGTCTCTTGTGATGGAGACGGAGTAGGAGGATGCCAGAGTCAACACAACCAAGCAACCTATGACGAAAGATTATACATATGGTGTCAGGCTTTTGATATGTCTCCGTGATGGAGACGGAGTAGGAGGATGCCAGAGTCAACACAACCAAGCAACCTATGACGAAGATTATACATATGGTGTCAGCTGTTGATATGTCTCCGTGATGGAGACGGAGTAGGAGGATGCGAGAGTCAACACAACCAAGCAATGCTGACTCAGACGGTTGATATGTCTCCATGAGAGAGCTAACAAGAGACATCAGTCTCCATGGGAGTCCATGTGTGTCCATAAGAGTTGATTCGTGATCTCGTGTGCTACATATTCATGATAGTTGGTACGTGATCTCGTGTGATTTGAATTCATGACAGTTGGTACGTGATCTCGTGTGATTTGAATTCATGATAGTTGGTACGTGATTCGTGTGATATGTATTCATGATAGTTGGTACATGATCTCGTGTGATATGTCTCCATGAGTGCTAATGTATTTCAATGAGAGTTGGTATGTGATCTCATGTGATATCTTACCATGAGAGTTAATGTGTGATCTCATGTGATGTGTGTTCATGAGAGTTGATGTGTCTGTCGTGCACGGAACTTCGACATACTCGGAGTTGTGACATACTCTGTTGTGCACGGAACTTCGACATACACGGAGTTGTGACATACTCTGTCGTGCACGGAACTTCGACATACACGGAATTGTGACATCCTCGGTCGTGCACGGAACCTCGACATACTCCACCATTCAAGCATGGTGACTCTATGTTCGGAAATTATTTCTTGTTACATTGCTCTGTGTCCCCAGGAGTCCTAATATATATCCATTTTAGTTGGTATGTGATATCATGTGATGTGTGTCCATGAGAGTTGATGTGTCCCCAGGAGTCCTAATATATATATCCATTTTAGTTGGTATGTGATCTCATGTAATGTGTGTCCATGAGAGTTGATTTGCGATCTCATGTGATATGTATTTATGAGAGTTGATGTGTGATCTCATGTGATGTGTTTCCATGAGAGTTGGTATGTCCCCATGAGTGCTGATGTATATCAGTGAGAGTTGGTATGTGATCTCATGTGATATGCATCTCAATGAGAGTTGGCTTGTGATCTCATGTGATGTCTCTCCATGCAAGTTGGTATCTGATATCATTGATATCATTATGTATTTATGAGAGTTGGTATGTGTTATATGCATCTCAATGAGAGTTGTTTTCAGATCTCATGTGATATGTATATCAATGAGAGTTGGTATGTGATCTCATGTGATGGATCTTCATGCAACTTGGTGTGTGATATCATGTGATCTGTTTTCATGACAGTTGATGTGTCCCCGTGAGTGCTAATGTGTCTCAATGAGAGTTGGTATGTGATCTCATATGATATGTATTCATGAGAGTTGGCATGTGACCTTATTTAATATCTCTCAATGAGAGTTGGTATGTCATCCCATGTGATTTCTCTCTATGGTAGTTGGTATGTGATCTCATGTGATATGCATTTATGGGAGTTGCTATGTGATTTCATGTGATGTCTCTCCATGACAGTGACGTGTCTCCATGAGGTTTGATATGTGATCTCATGATATATGCCCCTCAAAGGAATATTTGATACACACAAATCTTGATTGTTTGAGCTTGGGCAAATCTTGATTGTTTGAGCTTGGGCAAATATTTCAAGCCTATTTGCATATTGCCTGTACTGCATCATACACAAATGTCTGTACTGCATCATTGGGTACTGCCTGTATTGCATCATAAAAAACTACATGTACTGCATCATACAAAAACTGCCGGTACTGCCTATTTGCATACTGCCTGTACTGCAGCATACAAAAACTGCCTGTACTGCCTATTTGCATACTGCCTGTACTGTATCCTACAAAAACTGCCTATACTGCCCATTTGCATACTGCCTGTACTGCATCATACAAAAACTGCCTGCAATGCATCATAGCATACTGCCTGTACTGCATCATAAATAACTACCTGTACTGCCTATTTGCATACATCCTGTACTGCACCATAAAAACGCATACTTGATAAGTCAGGACCAATTATGGTGAGCAGTGCAAGCGGAACCACACAATTATGATGAGCAGTGCAAGCGCAGCCTACAGAGTACAGTGGTTCATGAGGTGCTCTCATACACAGACATACAAGTACCTACACACAACTAAACAAGCATTTAAATGACAAAACAACATGGAGACAAGTAAAGGTAAAAATGACATACAGGGTGCGAATGCAAAAGCAATTGCAAAAGCAAATGCATAGGCCTGAGCAAACGCAACCTAAGAGGTGCTCGAGTGAGACTAGCCAAGTAACGGTCCTACCCACTGCACGTACCTAAACATGCATACATATACTTATAAATACATACATGCACATACGCTATGGTGACTACTGCTAGTTCCGGCTTACGCAGTGGTGTCCTTAACTTCACGTCCTGAGAGTGGCACATTACTCGGATGTAACAATTTCAATTTCAATTTACATGCACATACCTAAAGCTGGGTACCAACCCAGACCAGAGAAGTCTGAGACAAAGAGCCATAAACCCCATCCCAGCTGCAGCGCCAGAAGTGCTGAGGTGGTCTGCAATGTGCGGACAGAGCAAAATTGAAAATTGGAAATTAGTACGCTATGCCACAGGCGTGAGATTGAGGGAACCCTCCTGTTTGCATGCATGTGAAATGTGTAAACACCGCACAGATATATCAATTTCACAAGTGGGTCAATGTTTAATAATACAAACAAGTGGGTCGAGGTTTAATAATAAAAACAAGTGGGTTAATGTTTAATAATAAACACAAGTAGGTTGATGTTTAATTATACAAACTTGTGGGTTGATTTTTAATTATTTAAAATAATTTTCTCGCGTTGACATTTTTCCTGGTACTGTTTTTTTCCAGCCGAAGAAGTCAAGCAGCCAAATTGCTGGCTGGGGCTATGTAAACAAGTTCAAGGTGAAGGTTGAGGTCATTGAAATTGAAATTGAAATTGTTACATCCGTGTAATGCAGTCACTCACAGGACGTGAAATAAGGACACCACTGCGTAAGCCGGAGCTAGTAGTAGTCACCGTTGGTTGAGGACAAGTCGACACAGCATACAGGCAATCAGCAAGGAGATTAAAATAACAAACTCCATCTACTCTAGAACAATGGAACAAGAAAAAAGTCCTAGGCGCGTTGCAAACGACGCAGAAAATTGGCGGAGAGTGTTAGCAATTGGAGTGACAGGTGGCACCGGAATCGTGTGCAGCAGACCATAGCCAGAGTTTACGACTTAAAGGGCCAGGGTTGCGTGCCGAAAACACAACAAACACACACACAAACAAACAAACAGACTAAGGGCCTCCCAGAAGAGGGGGCTCAACCAACCACACAGTTGTTATTTTTTTTTTTTTTTTTTTGCGGAGCCCCCCTTCTGGGAGGTGGGAGCCCCCAGGGTTACCCATTTGTCCGTCCGACCTAAAAATTGAAGCCTGACACGTCAGCCAACTATCTCATAACTAACTGGCTTTTGTCAGCTCCATTTCCGTCGCCACCTGTCGTTCCGTTGCCAACACACTCCACTAATTTTCCGCACTTGCGACGCTGCATAGGACTTGTCCTATATATGTTACCAGGTATTGAAGTCCTTCATAAGTAGGGAACTGCAATATGACATCATCTGATGCCGGCAGTCTGACTAGGCTAAAGTTACCATTTATATACAATATCATATGATGCAGTTTGCATGATATCATATGATATCATAATCGCCTTTGGTCAACATCATATGATAGCTGATCCCTATTCATAAGGCAAGGTGCTGGTCCCTATTCATTTAAATCAACATCAGGTGCAGGCCCCTATTCATTATTCATCAACATCATATGATATGCTGGACCCTATCCATAACTCCATAAGGCAAGGTGGCTGTAATAGAGATCCACTGATATATAAATACCACGCCCCACCAGGCGTTATCATTACTTCGGAGCTTGACTGGGTAGGCACTCAGGCAGATGAAGGCAGTTTCTCGGTTATTTTTGGCGGAGCCCCCCCTTCTTGGGTGCGAGAGTCCCCATGGTTACCCCGCTGCCCGTTTGTGCGTCTGTCCGACTGACAAAAAAAGAAGCCTGACACGTCAGCCAACTGTCTCACAACTAACTAGCTTCAGTCTGCTCCATCATTGCCACCTGCAGTCCGTCACCAACAAACTCCGCCAATTTTCCGCGTTTTCCCCATTTGCGACGCTGCATAGGACTTGTCAAGGAAGTGAACCAGTGTATTTACATAGCACCATGGTACTCTTGGTAGCCTTCGGGGTGCACCGTCAGCTTTTTTTACCCCCCAAAGCAAATCCTTATGGCTTAAACATAGCACCCCAAAACACCAAGGCACGTTATGTAGCACTTGTGCTACGATAGCACCTTAAAGAACCCCCTGGGCAGTTTCTGGAAATTGTGTCCAGGCAAATACTGTAATGACATGCACTGTTGATCCTGCAAGTTCACACAAGTCCTTTTATATACAAATGTAAAATATACAAATATAAAATATACAAATATAAAATATACAAAT
The DNA here is from genome assembly GCA_013435795.1 of Chlamydomonas sp. ICE-L. Classification (NCBI taxonomy): domain Eukaryota; kingdom Viridiplantae; phylum Chlorophyta; class Chlorophyceae; order Chlamydomonadales; family Chlamydomonadaceae; genus Chlamydomonas; species Chlamydomonas sp. ICE-L. Next base: position 12,313,548 of record JACBWV010000730.1, read on the forward strand.
ATAAAATATACAAATATAAAATATACAAATATAAAATATACAAATATAAAATATACAAATATAAATATACAAATATAAAATATACAAATATAAAATATACAAATATAAAATATACAAATATAAAATATACAAATATAAAATATACAAATATAAATATACAAATATAAAATATACAAATATAAAATATACAAATATACAAATATACAAATATACAAATATGAAATATACAAATATCAAATATACAAATATAAAAATGTGGCCTCAAAATATTATATTTTAGTTACACAACTGTACACAACGACATATATTGAAGAGAGTGTAACGAAAAATACTGACATATGTTATTGGCATGCATGGCACATCAAGATAGAATTTGACAGTGTGCACAGATACCTACAATATTGACAAGTTCTGTCCACTGCTTTTTTAAGCTACGAGTAGCAGCTTATAGGCAGCTCCCTTTCCCTGTCCTTGGGCCAAACCTGAAGCTAGTTAGTGCATCTGAAAGCTGTTTCAACCAGTGCATGTAACCAACTAACCACCTGTAATCAGGTACCTGTAGCCACCTGTAGCCAGTGGCAACTGTAATCAGCGCATGTAACCAACTAACCACCTGTAACCAGGTACCTGTAGCCACCTGTAACCAGTGGCAACTGTAATCAGCGCATGTAACCAACTAACCACCTGTAACCAGGTACCTGTAGCCACCTGTAACCAGTGGCAACTGTTATCAGCGCATGTAACCAACTAACCACCTGTAACCAGGTACATGTAGCCACCTGTAGCCAGCGCACCTGTAGCCAGTGGCAACTGTAACCAGCACATGTAACCAACTAACCAGCTGTAACCAACTAACCACCTGTAACCAGCGCACCTGTAGCCAGTGGCAACTTCCTTTCCGGCTGCCCTCTTGTTCTATCCCTGCGGTATGAATCAGGGTACTTTTTTAACAAATTAACCAGAGTCCTTTCTCACCACCATGGTGCTCTTAAGTAGCCTTTGGGGTGCTACTAGCAGCTTTGGGGGGCTCCCAAAAGTAACGCCAACAGTGGCTAATGTAGCACCCCAAAACACCAAGGTACATAATTTAGCACTTGCGCTACATCTAGCACCTCTTGTTCTATCCCTGTGGGGTGAATGACGAAATTTTGCATGCAGAGTGTGTGCATGGATAGATGGTCGCATATGAATCATTACATGGAGAGATGGTCACATATGAATCCTTGCATGGAGACTGAACTGAATTATTAGGGTGCCTGATTGACCTGTGCTCCGGCTCATGCTGACTAGTATACCTGATTCCATGAAGAGTGTGTGCATGGAGACATGAGGATAACTGCGTGGGGACTGAACTAAATTGTTGGCTGGGTATTTGTGTGTGTGTGTCTGTGTCGGGGGCGGGGGGGGGGGGGGGGGGGCGGGGGGGGGGGGGGGGGGGGGGGGGGGGGGGGGGGGGGGGGGAGCTTGACCTGTGCTCATGCTCATGCATTCTTCTGTAAATTATTCCATATAGCATGTTTGCAACGAGACATGGGCCCTTGTGGATGCCTGCATGAGACAGTTCTCCTGTTTGATCCTTGCAACCTTCATGCTGAGCTAACATGGGTAACTTAGGCACCACTACACCACACCCCTGGGGGCTCCAGGCCTGCCGGCTTCCCCATCTAGGGTTTGGGTCGATCGGCCCATAGGAGACGTACCTGGCTCCTCTGAATCATAATGCGACAGCAGGGGAGCCCGCTGCTGCTGTGCTTGCTCTTCGCCCTGGCCACGCATGCTCGCGAGAAGAATAGCTACGTCGGTCGACTAGCTAGATGCGATTGCAGTTGGAGTTCGACGAACTAGGCTAATACAAGGACCTCTGGTGGGACTTGGAGGCAGTAGGCAAGGCAGCACTCGACGAGAAATTGAAGCAGCTAAAAGAAAGCTAGCGCCTCGATCGGCTGACGGGGATCTTTAGAAGACCCTGCTCTGTCCATCTGGAACGGTGGAAGGTTCAAAGCTTCGTGCTCGCTCTGGACGATTGAACTAGTGCAATATCACAGTGGTGGTGTCGAAAAGGAGCAATTGAATTTCGGACGCGACCAACTCAAGTAAACAGCGATTTGAAAACAAATTTGTTCAGAGTCGGCAGTACGGCAACCACGTGTCATGTCACAGTGCCATTGTCTTCTTGTCGTTGTCTTCGTGTATTCGACGAAAGTTCTTATACTTTCTCCTCCCCCCCCCCCCCCTCGTCCCCTGATTTCAATCACGAATGTAGCCTTAGAGGAATTCGAACGCGATGGTCGCCAATTGCGGCAATATTGGTGAGCTTGTATGCCAGAGAAATCTTTTCCCGACAATTTCAGGCAGCGATGGGTGACTGGACCAGTACAGTAAATCAGAATTATCTGGATCATATTATTTGTCCGGATAAATAAATAAATAAATCCAGCTAATTAAGCATTTGAACTTAAATCAGAATTATCTGGATCATATTATTTTTACGGTGTAGCAGATTTTAAAGCAACCATCTACATCTATGAATCCAGCTAATCAAGCTTTTGAACCTAAATCAGAATTATCTTGATAACCGATCCTATGCGACCTTACAACTCAATGCAAAGTATGCTCATGCCCATCTGCAGATTGTAGAGATTTTGCTTCATTAATACTAGGGCCGACAAAGCTGAAAAATCCAGTTGGGGAAGGATTATGAGCAAGGGAATGGACGTGCCGTTGGCAGCTGTTATATGACTAGGGACAGGCAATATGATATCCTAATAATACCAGCTTTGTTTGTTACTAATGGGTTTTTTTGCTTTGTGGGTGCTTTTTCTTTCTGTTTAAAGCACAGAGTCTCATACACCCTCGCTGTGCCAAGTAGACTTTAACATGTAATGTAATGTAATGTAATGTAATGTAATGTAATGTAATGTAATGTAATGTAATGTAATGTAATGTAATGTAATGTAATGTAATGTAATGTAATGTAATGTAATGTAATGTAATGTAATGTAATGTAATGTAATGTAATGTAATGCAATGTAATGTAATGTAATGCAATGTAATGTAATGTAATTACCTCTGGTTGACCTGGACAAGTCTTTAAACTGTCTAATCTGATTAGTGTGCTCCCTGGTTTCTGTGACTAATCGCATGGGAGGACTTCGAATCGGCAGGCGGCGAGCAGCCCAGAGTTGGCTGGAGAACCATGTGACAATTCAAATTAAAAAAAATCAAGTTTGTTACTACCGGTACCTGTGTTTTTAGCTGTGAAAGGATTTTCACCCCAGGAGGTGGATCTGTCTAAACAAACCAGCAACATCGAGGATTCAGTTTGAATGGCGTTACCACTCCTCCTGGTTGCCATTAGGGATCGGCATATCATATGATGTTGGCCAAAGGTGAGAGTGATATCATACGACATCATACAAATTGCATCATGTGATATTGTATTTAAATGGTAACTTTGGCCTATTCAGACTGCCGGCATCATATGATACAGATTTGCTTCCCATGAGGCCAACTCCCGATTTGTACAAGCTATGACTAACCTGTTTAATCTCATCTGGAAGACTTCTTACCCTAGCCAATGGGCTGCAGCTGCCTTGGTACCCGTACCCAAATCCAAAGGCAGTGTGTATGACAAGGACAACTATCGAGGTCTTGCGGTGAGCAACTCCATAGGAAAGATCTTCTCCCTTTGCATGCTACGTAGACTAGATGATTGGTCAGAAGAATTCAACCTTAGAGCCGCTGGCCAATATGGATTTAGAAGTGGTAGGGGGACTGCAGATGCATCATTCATTCTTAACCATATTGTAGATAAATATAGAGAAAAGAAAAAACCACTCTTTGTGGCTTTTGTTGATTTCAAGAAGGCTTATGATTGGGTCAACAGAGACTTGCTATGGGATTGCTTAGCAAGGCTAGGAGTCAAGGACCCCTATCTCAGTATTCTGAAGTCCATGTATAATCATGTTGTTTTCCAAGTTCGCCTACATGGGGACATTGGATCCTCCTTTCCATCCCTTGTAGGAGTTAAACAAGGAGACCCCCTATCCCCACTCCTATTCGGTCTGTTCATTGATAGAATTGAATCGTTCCTCCAATCCAAGCTCCCAAATGTAGGGGCTGAGCTTAGGGGAAAGATTCTGAAACTGTTACTTTATGCTGATGACCTAGCTATAATGGCAGAATCCCCGGCAGATATGCAAGCGATGCTTGACTGCCTGAGAGATTTCTGCGAGGCTACTAAGATGGCTGTGAATATAAAGAAAACTGAGATTGTCGTTTTCAACAAGCAATTATGTGATGAGGCCCGCATGGATCCTGATTACAAATTTGTCTATGATGGAGCACAACTTTCTACAAAGTTATCTTTTATCTACTTGGGATCCCTCTTTGTGGATGGTGACTCAAGCAATCGTGCAAAAGCTGCTTTTTCTAGGATGCTCACTAAGGCCCAAAAGGCACACCACATGCTCCGTAGGCGATGCCATACTATGGAGATATACAATATTGATATTCTCACCCACCTGTTTGATTCTCTTGTACAACCTATCCTGAATTTTGGCTGTGAGGTGTGGGCTCCTTCTATTCTGAACAACACGCTTATCTCAAATGACCATGCTTGTGAGAAATGGCATAGAGGTATACTTAAACAAATGTTGGGTGTTTGCCAATCTACTACATCTAATATTATCATGGAAGAGCTGGGTAGAACCCCGTTGTTTTTTGCTTGGCTTAAACAAGCTTTGCGCTTCTGGAACAAGACCATTCATAAAGAACCTGAGGATCTCATTAGAATGGCTCTTGAGGAATCTTTTGACTCCAACACTGGCTGGGTTCATGACTTGCGTTGTGCTCTCCACAAGCTAGGATCCAGTAAAAACATCAACATTTTGGAGGCTGTCGATGTCGAAGGTATTATGTCTGAAGTTTTTGAGTCATGGAGGTTTAAGTACCCAAGTGACACCAATGCAGTTAGAGACATCCCTGATGAGAGAAGGGTTGGCTTTAAACGCCTCCGATACCAAAAATGGTTCGCAGCCAACAGTAATGATGAGAATGGCTTGATTCCCTTTACATCCGCCTTACATAAGCAGGATCAGATTCGTTCCATAGCACAGTTTAGAATGGGTTCCCATTGGCTGAACACAGAAAGAATGAGGGTGGTGGATAGAGCACACATCCCTCGCTCAATGAGACACTGTCAAATGTGTGGGTTCCAAAAACCTGAGGATGAAATGCATATATTTGAGTGCCCTTTTTATAATGATATTCGCCTCCGCTACCAGAAGCTGTTTACAGATATTTATAGGCATGTCCAGGAGGATACCGACTTAACCGTATGGAATGTGGAATTCTGCGATTCCACATTCAGAACCTTTATGAATGGAAATGGCACTAAGTCTTTTTGGAGCAACCTAGCCGACTATCTTTCTACTTGTAGAAGAGCAAGACAGGAAGCCCTGGACTGCTTAGTGGCACCGTAATTTATCATCCCTTTTTTTCTTCTTGTGACTTCTCAGTTGTTAGCTTCTTACCTCCGCCACTGTAAGTGGTTGAGATCTGGGTCCGGCTCTAAGGGGTTTAATACCTACGCCACCAAAACGGTGGTTGGGAGTTTGGTTTGTTTGTCCTCGACACACCCCTGATGTAATGGGGTTTTTTGCTTTGTGGGTGCTTTTTCTTTTTGTTTAAAGCACAGAGTCTCATACACCCTCGCGGTGTCAAGTAGACTTTAACATGTAATGTAATGTAATATGACATCATATGATGCCATGTTGCCGATCCCTAATTATTACACTCTCCAGCAAGGCTCTCTCACAAAACCGTCGTCCTTACGGTCACCGATTGCATACCAAAAGCCAATACATTGTCTCAACCATTGAGCCCATATAGGTGATCTATTGATTTCATTAAGGAACAAGTCAGTAAAGGTGTTATCTCTAACGCCTAAGAGTTTTTCCTTACTTTGAATAAGGGTATTTCCATTGACCAAATCGGCCAACGCTTTAGCACACTTGAAAAAATAAAAACTGCGTATTGTAGTGCAAAAAGCGCAAAAATTGCTTGCTGCGCCCACAGGGGGTTGCAAAAAACTGCTTGAAACGCGCAGTGGGGCTCAAAAAGACAGCGTTCCAGCACGCAAAAGCGCGCGCTTGGAAGTACCCTACTCTGAATAGTTCCAATTTTTTCTTTGAAACCACGAAAAGTATTGATATCGCCCGGACGGTCTGGAGCCCACACTTCACACCCGTAGTTAAGGATAGGTTGGATAAGTGCTGCATATAATTAAGCAACGGCAACCAATATAAGTGTTTCAAAAACTAATATTAAACTAATATTATATATAACATCCAGAGCTGTTCAGGACGCTGCGTCCTCTGTCGCGGTCGCATCATCAGAAGGTCCGTTGCATCGCAGGACGCCGCGAGGGGAGGGTCCGTTGAGCAGAAGGGAGGGTCTGTTTTGTCGCAGGACGCATGCCATACAATTCGTTGCGTCTCTGGCAGCCGAGGTGGGGGTCCTTCAGGAGTAACCTGATCAAATTACCTGAAAAAGATTATCCAAAAATTTCGAGTGCTAGAAAGGTCATTTAATCACTAAGCCTTCAATGGAGCCGGGTTGTATGTTAACAGACATGAAGCAAGGTAAAAGTTGGCCCAAGCCAACTTTGAATTCAATTTAAACGCAATTTGTCTATTTAAAAGTTTTTGTATTAAATATTGTAATAGAGGAGATCAAGAACTTTCACAAAATTTCGTTAAATGTACATTCAAACGAAAACAAAACAAGTCAATCTCGGGCCGCAGCCACCTTTTCCAGGTAATTTAAACAAATCAAAAGTGGATCGTTTAAAGGTCAATTGATTAAATATTGTTAAAGAGGAGATCAAATATTCACTTATATTTTAAATTAACTAATATAATTCATTCACTTATATTAACTAACATAGCCGTTCCCTACTTCTAATGCTGAGATAGCTCCTAAAAAGAAACAGACATTACTGATTGTACTGCTGATATAGCTCCTAATTGGAAACATAAATTACTGATTGCACTGCTGAGATAGCTCGTGATAAGAAACAGACGTTAATGATTGTACTGCTGAGATAGCTCCTAATAGGAAGCAGAAGGTACTGATTGTACTGCTGAGATAGCTCCTAACAGGAAACAGACATCACTGATTGTGCTGCTGAGATAGCTCCTAATGGGAAACAGACAGTACTGCTTGTAATACTGAGATAGCTTCTAACAGGAAACAAACAGAACTGCTTGTACTGCTGAGATAGCTCCAAATAGGAAACTTACAGTACTGCTTGTACTGCTGAGGTAGCACCTGATAGGAAACAGACATTGCTGGTTGTACTGCTGAGATAGCCCCTAATAGAAAATATACATTACTTATTGTACTACTGAGGTAGCTCATTTGGCAAACAGACATTGCTGCTTGTACTGCTGAGATAGCTCCTACTAGGAAACTGACAGTGCTGCTTGTACTGCTGAGATAGCCCCTAATAGAAAACATACATTTCTTATTGTACTACTGAGGTAGCTCTCACTGGCAAACAGACATTGCTGCTTGTACTGCTGAGATAGCTCCTGCTAGGAAACTGACAGTGCTGCTTGTACTGCTGAGATAGCCCCTAATAGAATCAACATTTCTTATTGTACTACTGAGGTAGCTCTTACTGGCAAACAGACATTGCTGCTTGTACTGCTGAGATAGCTCCTACTAGGAAACTGACAGTTCTGCTTGTACTGCTGAGATAGCCCCTAATAGAAAACATATATTGCTGCTTGTACTGTTGAGATAGCTCTAAATAGGAAACTGAAAGTACTGCTTGTAACGCCGAGATAGCTCCTAATAGGAAACTGACAGTACTGCTGAGATAGCTTCTAATAAGAAACAAGCATTGTTGCTTGTACTGCTGAGATAGGTCCTTATAGGAAACAGGCATTACTAATTGTCCTGCTGAGATAGCTCCTAATGGCAAACAGACATTGCTGATTCTAATGCTGAGATAGCTCCTACATGGATGGATGTATGGATGGATAGGAAATAGACATCACTGATTCTAACGCTGAGATGGCGCCTACAAGCCACTCCACCCACCCCCACCCCCACTTCACTTCCACTCATACCCGCCAGGAACGTAGAGGCGCCTATGCTGGGTTGTGCTATACTTGCTTCTGTATGTGCATCCCTCTTCCCTTTCCACCCCCCCACCCCCACACACACTCCCATTTCCACCCCCCACACCCCACTTCCACTCAATAGGAACGTGGAAGCGCCTATGCTGGGTTGTGCTATACTTGCTTCAGTATGTGCATCCCTCTTCCTGAAACACGGCTGGGAAGTATTGCATTCTGCAGATGGCTAAACGCCGAATTGCCGGCGTATTAAACCTTGTAACAATTGTCGTATTTGTCTTCTTCTTAGCTGAAAAAATTACCAAGTCTGCACACGGCTATACGCCGAATCGCCGGCGTATAAAACCTTGAATTGTTTTTTCTTTTTCTTCTTCTTAGCCTGTCTTAGCCATGAAAAAATTATAAATGATCCGTTCCTATCAATCAAGAGTGTGCTCAAGTGGTCACTAGGATTTCAACACGAGGTGTGAACTTATAGAACTTATAGAACTTATATATAACTTATATATATACAAATATATATATATAAAATACGGGATCGGTGTGGCATTAAGTTATCTCGCGTTGTAGCACAGGGAGACTTGGAATTGGAAGACAGTGAGCAGCCCAGATTTGGCCGAACAACCATGTAACAATCTAATCCTATAAATCACCAGCCTCCGCTCATATGGGGTTCATTTGACTTGATATGTTTCTGTATGGACATGTAAAGGCTTTTACCTAGAATAACCCTTGGTGCAATACTGATTTTCAAATAAATGTGTTACACGGTATCGTAACGTAACAATCCAATCCTATGAATCACCAGCCTGCACCCATATGGTCACCAGGGCTTTCATCGGCTCCATTGTTATTCAGAAAGCTTTTAAGGGGAAAAGCTCTTAATAAGCTTTCTTAAAACAGCAATGAAGGGTCATCCTTGGTACGACACGTTTACTACCTGCAGCAGTGCCGATTATACCTAAGGGTGGGGCAAAGCTCTAAAAAAGCTTTCTTAAGATAGCAAGGAAGGGTCATCCTTGGTACGACATGTGTACTACCTGCAGCAGTGCCGATTATACCTAAGGGAGGGGCAAAGCTCTAAAAATGCTTTCTTAAAATAGCAATGAAGGGTCATCTTCGGTACCGCACGCGTACTAACGGCAGCAGTGCCGATTATACCGAAGTGATCAACGTCGACCGAGGCCACAGTCCTGCAACACACCAAGCCACGCCACCTGCGCATGAACCTGCGATATGCAACCACAGTCCTGCAACCCCTAAGCATAGAACCTGCAACTCAGACGTGGCTGACCCCTATCACTTATACTGCGCCCATGCACTAGATTGCCATCTGACCAGATGACAATGGAGTGCATTGGCCATGTAGTATAGCAAGCCACGCCACCTGCGCATGAACCTGCGACATGCAACCACAGTCCTGCAACCCCCGAAGCAGAGAACCTGCAACTCAGGCGTGGCCGACCCCTGTTAGCTATACTGCGCCAATGCACTAGATCATCATCTGACCAGAGTGCATTGGCCAGGTAGTATAGCTGACAAAAGCGTGACTCTATACAGGAGGGCTCCCCAGCGGTCCCATGCTTGTTGGAAAGAAAACAAACTGATGGCCATTAACGCTGAGTGCCTCAACATCATCTGTTAACTCATTTCTATCTAGTCTTTCAGCAAGCCTTTCACCTAGTCTTCCACCTTGTCTTCCACCTAGTCTTCCAGCAAGCTTTCCAGCTAGTCTTCCAGCTAGTCTTCCACCTAGTCTTCCATCTAGTCCTCCACCTAGTCTTTCATCTAGTCTTCCACCTGGTCTTCCACCCAGTTTATTGAAGACATTGCTGCTTGGGCCCAGTGCAAGCAAACAGGCTGGCCCTCTCAACAGGCTGGCCCTCTCACATCGTATTAAGGTGTACTACTTATTTATTGCAGCCATGGGCCAAGCTTGTCTTTTGCATGCGCAGTGGCAGTGTGGTGCTGGGGTGGTGTGGTGCTGGGGTGGTGTGTGTGTGGTGCTGGGGTGCGTGCAGTGGTGTACGCTTCCACCCACATGCACTCGTTCCCTCTTAACTCTCTCTGCTGGGCTGAGCTAAACATCTATAGGGACTGGCATATTACTTGGTGTAGACCAAAGGCGAGTATGATATCATAAAAATCGCAATCATTAAATTCATCATATGATATTGTTTGTACCGGTAAATGGAAATTTAGCCTAGACAGACTGCCGGTATCATATGATGACATGATATCATATTGCCATTACCTCCACATACATAATATGGTTCTGCCTCGTCTCTCTCTCTCTCTCTCTCTCTCTCTCTCTCTCTCTCTCCTCTCTCTCTCTTCTCTCTCTCTCTCTCTCTCACTCTCTCTCTCTCTCTCTTTCTCTCTCTCTCCCCCCCCCCCCTCTACTAGTTGCTGCGGGCCCCCGAGCCAGGAAGGGGATCAGACATCTCGGCGGCCCAGCGTTCCTTGTACGCCGTTACAATGTCACTTAGAGCCACTTGTGACTTGGACACACAGCCGGTAGCCGCCTTGACGCGTTTCCCCTTTCCCTTGGGCGCCTCTGCTGGGAACCAGAACTTACGCGTGATGAGAGAGTCGGTCAAGAGCTGCACGAGCTCTACGTCCTCCGTCGACCCCTTGAACTTGAACGCGCCTAGCTTGAGGACGTGCACTGTGGTCACGAGCCTGCGGCGGAGCTTGTCGCTGCCCTCCCGTGCGGCACTGGGCCCGTGCTGGCTTACGTTGCGGCAAAGCATAACTTCCGAGGGCTTGCTTGTTTGATTTTGGCCAACATCTACTGGGGGGAGCGTGCCAATCGGTTTACTTGGATCACTAGCGTTGCATATGGAGTCATAGGTGGGCTTGCCCTCCTCTTCGTCACAGGAAACCACAACCCTGGTGGGGCTGGTAGGACGGCTGGTAGGGAGCGTGTCTCCGCCCACCGGTTCATATGCCACCGGCACTCCGAGCCGGCTTCGCATCTTCTCTTTGTCAAGCTCCCACGGTGCTGGAGCTTTAGAAGAGCCTGTGCTTCCTAATATCGATGCAACGTCGTCCCCGCCCGCTAGATCATTCGCCACCGGCATCCCAAGCCGGCTTTGCTCAAGACCCTTGGGCGCTGGAGACTCATAGGAGCAAGAGCTTCCTGCTACCAACGCGAAATCGTCCTTGCCCACTTGTTCACCCGCCACCGGCATTCCGAGCCGGTTTTGGGTCTTACTCTGGTCAAGCCCCTGGGACGCTTGAGGCTCGAAGAAGCCAGAGCTTACCGCTTCTGATGCGATATCTTCCCCACCTACTAGTTCATCCCCCACTGACATTCCGAGACGGCTTTGGGTCTTCTTTTTGTCAAGCCCCTGTGGCGCTGGTAGCTCAGAAGAGGCAGAGCCTCTTGTCGATGCAATATCTATCGTGATCATGAATCTAGAAATACTAACTTGCGAGTCCAAGGTTAATTGACGAGTGAGCTCATCTGCCGCAGGCCTCTCATCTGTCCTGTCCTCACCGTCACTGCTCAGAAAGGAAGGGGAAGAGGGAACAGGGGACGTGGGTACAGGGGCAGTTAGCCTTCTGGATCGAGGTTCCCTGTCCCTCTGCCCACCTGGCGAGCAGGGGGTGGCAGAAACAGCCCTAGAAACAGCTGTAGAAACAATCGGACTCCACATAGTCATATTCGCCGCTTGTGAGCTGATACTTCGCCGTGCGCTGCTAGTAGGGGTGCTGGGGCTAGGAGCCCCGTTGGCGGTGATACTCCGTCGAGCATAACTAGAAGGGGTGCTAGAGCTAGGAGCCCCGTTGGCGGTGATGCTACGCCGAGCAAAACTAGAAGGGGAGCTAGTGCTAGGAGACCCGTTGGCGGTGATACTCCGCCGAGCATAGCTAGAAGGGGTGCTAGAGGTAGGAGCCCCGTTGGCGGTGATGCTACGCCGAGCGAAACTAGAAGGGGAGCTAGTGCTAGGAGCCCCGTTGGCGGTGTCGATACGCCGAGCGAAACTAGAAGGGGAGCTAGTGCTATGGCTCCCAATGGCGGAAAGGAGCCTCACCATGTGGGGGCTGCGACTCTTCAATTTAAACATATTGGGCATGCTCCCCATGCGGTTCGCATGGCCCACTGGGGATTCTGCGTAGGGATTCGATTGATTTCCTTCTGAGCGATTGTGAGCAGTGCGGTCAGGGGAGAAAACAGGAATAGCGCCGTGGCTGCTGCACTCACTCTGGCGCTGCAGACGGTTGGGGAGCTTACAGGCCGGAGATGAAAGGAGGAACGGGCTGCGCTGACTATAGTGCCGAGACAGAGACGAGGCTTCTTCACTCCTGATCTCCGTCTGCACCAGGGGAAGGATTGGTGACTTTAGGCCGTCCTTCGGGCTAAACAAGGTCTGCAGCCGATTTAACACAGACGAGTTGCTCATCGACTTGTCGGACACTTTCACAGTGATAGAATGTCTTCTAGAGGTAGCGGGGGAAGGGGAAAGGGTGAAGCTCGTGCTGGGTTGCTTTTCTGACGCTTCAATGGGGATGGGGGTCCAGGAGCGAGCAACTTTAAGGGCAAGTGCTTCCTCGCACACCACCTGGCCGCCGTGGGCACCTGCGAGTGTGAGTGAATTGAGTGAGTTGAGTGAGTTGAGTGAATTGAGTGAGTTAAGTGGGTTGAGTGAGTTGAGTGAGTTGAGCACCTGCGAGTGAGGTGGCATAAAACTTACCTGGCCTCCATGGGCACCCGCAAGCTGATATGTTTTGGGCTTAGATGTGTTGTGGGCGCATACTGTTATACACTTACACATGTAAATACACATACATAGGCTTCGGAGGTTAGGGCTAATGGGGAACAAAATTAGCCCTATTATGGCTAATGGCTTGTAACAACTAATTAGGTCTAACTTAGCCAAAACAACCCAGAAAAAGTGCCAGTGTATGAGAGTGTTGTTATGCGTCCTACTGACCTTTGTGGCAATTGTGTATGATCTGACTGTCATGAGTTCATGATGAAGTAGCACATAGCTGCGGGAGCGAACGGAGATCGCCGTAAAATTATATCAACATGTTACATTGGAGGGAAATACGTACGTAAGGGGCTACATAGGGTAGCTTCCTACCAACTCCATCATGTATTAATGTCAGCTCGAAGACACACTACTCCACTAGCACTACTACTCTAGCTTCAGATTTGGCCCAAGGGTGGGGGAAAGGAGCTGTCTAGGAGCTCCTACGCCTTCGACTCCCACCCCCCCCCCCCCCCCCCCCGTTTGGGTGGCAGACGGGGGGGAAAGGTGCCAATATGCGAGGCAGTGGGGAAGCCCCCGCGGCAAGGCGCCACCCCCCGTTTTTGGTTGCAATTTGACTGGCGGCTCCTTCTCCTCATCAAATCATCTTCCCGGTCGTGTCCCTCAAGAGTCCTCATTTTCGTACTAGGGGGCGTCAACAGGGGGTCGCGAAATGAGGAACAGTGTGCCGGCATAGGCGAGATGAGAATGTACTTACTTCATACCAATGAAATTACTGGGAGGTGCGAAAACGCAATCGAAAATTAGAAGGCTAATCGCTATATCACAGTTCGAGTAACTGGCAGAGCACAGAGTTCTGGTCTGCCTGCCTAACTTCTTATGCCGGTTAGGGGGCTGTCATGGTCGGGGGACCTAGCTAACTCGTAAATGGGGATGGAAATTGCGCCAATCATAGACATGGATGGCCTCGGCTCTCTTTTGGAATATTAATAGAAACCGAAAAGTTGGGTTCCGAATGTCACCTGCACTGCGTTGTGTTTCCGCCGGCTCAGGGACAACGTGACTATTTCTTTCTCTTTCACTCTTCACTCTAGTTAGCGCCAAGAATTTTTATTTCGGCTAATTTACGGCACTGTGCGTAAATATAGCGCTATTGAGCACGCTATTAGCTATTTAGCGCTAATTAGCGCTATTAGCTATTTAAAGCTAATTAGCGCTATTAGCGCTAAGGAGCTAAAAAATCCCCTCCGAACCCTACACATACACTCATAAACATGTAAATACACATACGTAGCCACATACGTGTAAATACACAGAAACACTGACCATACGTGTTCCATCCCTATCAACCCACATTCATGTAACTCATATATCATACACACCTAACCCGGCGCACGGATGGAAGGCACCTAACGCACACAGCAGCTTTAATAACACATATACATTAAACGCATGGTGTAAAATATAACACACGTACACTTCAACACACGCCACTGGGAAAGGGACCCTCACCTATAATACAGTACACATATACATCTTAAGAACATAGCGATATATAAATTATACACGGTAAACGTCACACAACCTATATACTACGACCGTGTTAAAATACACATGCGGTAACAAGAGCTGAATGCATAGAAAATAATACAGACGGAACACGGTACGAGGGACTGGCATCACACCTATACACTCACCTTTTAAATACAAAATACACGTAATACCTGGGGCTGCGCTCATGTATAATACATGCTCGTACACGTCACACACCTATCCACTCCCAACGGCCTTAAATAACACTGTATACACTTAAGCGCATATACAATAAACACGTCACACTTCACAGACCCCCAATACACTCACCCAATTATAGGGAAAATGGTTGCAGCATTACACCTTAACGCATGTAAATACACATGTACACTCACACACCTATACACTCACCTGGCTTTAAATGCACTACTGCTGATGGACATACACATTACCTTAACGCATGAAGTAAGATAACCCAGGGTACAACTCGACGACATGCAGCTAGTAACACTCACCCTTAAAATACACAATATACACTTAACAACGCAGGTAAGATACAATACACACGTAAATTTCACTCACACACCATACACTCGGACACGGGGGCTATGCGTGCGATAACACATATAAAACATTAACGCCTTTAAATACCATTTAACACTACGGCACCTGGGGGGCACCTATACACTCGGGGACGGGCTATTAAAAATACGACATATGCGACACTTAACGCGTGGGTAAATACACTTACCTCACATACATGTCAATAACGCGGCATAATGTCCTCACATGCATGCATACACATATATATTACGTACAATGTTAAGCACATATATGATATGGAATAAGGCCCCTCCCACAGGGAAGGGACGGGGAACAAAATACACATATAGTAGCGGCACCATGACATGTAAACACAGGGAATATTGCCTGCACATTAATGGGAAGGAGGGGAATAGCGCCTATACACTCACATACATGTAAATACACATGTAAAACGTCAGGCAGTAAAACACATACTGCTCACATATAATGTAAATCCACATTACAAGGTGGAAACCAGACACGCGCACATACACATATACACTCACGTACATATAAATTATCTAAGAAATACCGACAAAATCATGTTGTTTCTGCTTCGACAACGCATCGCCACTACGTCACCATTCCGTTGTTGCATGGTGACGCATGAACCCCCAAACCCCCCAGGCTCTGTGCTTCATGCTTCACGCTTTGCCATGCCATGGCTACGCAACAATCCTGAAACCAGGCTTGCGTAGCCTAAGTACATACTTAACCTGGCCTAGAGAGATCAAAAATAAAAAACATACTTAGCCTAGAGAGATCAATAAAAAACATACTTAGCCTACAGGGATCAATAAAAAACATACTTAGCCTACAGGACAATAAAAAAACATACTGTATGCCTAAGAGATCAATAAAAAACATACTTAGAGTCCTACAGGGATCAATAAAAAACATACTTAGGCTACAGGGATGCAATAAAAAAACATACTTAGCCTAGAGAGATCAATAAAAAACATACTTAGCCTACAGGGATCAATAAAAAACATACTTAGCCTACAGGGATCAATAAAAAACATACTTAGCCTAGAGAGATCAAATAAAAAAACCCTACTTAGCCTACAGGATTCAATAAAAAAACATACTTAGGCCTACGGGAATCAATAAAAACATACTTGCCTAGAGAGATCACTAAAAAACCATACTTAGGCCTACGGGATCAATACAAAACATACTTAGCCTACAGGGATCAATACAAAAAACCATACTTAGCCGGCTAGAGAGATCATGGGGGAAAAAAAACAGGGGTACTTGCAGCCTACAGGAATCATCTAAAAAACATACTTACCTAGAGAGAAATCAATAAAAAAACCCTACTTAGCCTACCGGGATCACTAAAAAACAAATACTTGCTAGAGAGACATAAAACATACTTAGCCTAAGGGATCAATAAAAAACATACACTTAGCCTACAGGGATCATAAAAAAACATCCTTATAGCCCCTAGAGAGATCAATAAAAAACATACTTAAGCCCTACAGGATCAATAAAAAACATACTTAGCCTAGAGAGATCAATAAAAAACATACTTAGCCTACAGGGATCAATAAAAAACATACTTAGCCTAGAGAGATCAATAAAAAACATACTTAGCCTACAGGGATCAATAAAAAACATACTTAGCCTAGAGAGATCAATAAAAAACATACTTAGCCTACAGGGATCAATAGCAACAACTTAGGCCTGAGAATCATAAAAAAATACTTAGCCTACAGGGATCAATAAAAACATACTTGTGCCCTACAGAATAATCATAAAAGAACATACTTAGGGCCTAGAGAGAATCAATAAAAAACATGATACTTATCTACGGGATCGAAAGGCAATTAAAAAACCATACTTATGCGCTAGGAGAGATCAATCATAAAAACTCATACTAGGCCTACAGGGATCGGGGGGGGAATAAAAAACATACTTAGCCCCTAGAGAGATCATAGAAAACATACTTAGCCCTACCGGGAGTCAAAAAGTCAACATACTTAATGCCTAGAGTAGATCAATAAACAAACCTACCTTTAGCCTATAACAGGATCAATACAAACATACTCTTAGCCAGAGAGATCCGCGGGGGGGGTCGGAAACGGCAAACATACTTAGCCTAACCAGGGTCAATAAAAAACATACTTAGCCGTAATAGATCACTAACAAACATCACTTAGACCCGCTACAAGGGATCACGGTAAACACAAATACTTAGCCTAGAGAATCAATAAAAACATACTTAGCCGACTGGGGCTAGCAGGGGATCAATAAAAACAACTAGCCTAGGAGAGAGTCAATAAAAACAGCGATACTTAGCTAGAGAGATCCAAAAAACAAAAAAAACGGGGTATACATACAAAGCATGTTTCACACTTGCGATACAAAAGAATCAAAGAGGGGGGCATAAACTGTTGGGTTAGAGCAACTTGCATGGCCTTGCCTACGGGGTTGCTTACCTGCATGGGCACCTTGCATACTTCTTACACTTGCATACCAAAAGCATGCGTTGTATAATACAATTGGCATACATCTTGCAATACAAACATACAAAAGCATAACCTTTGTATAACACTTGCAATGCACTTGGCATTGCTATCTTACCTTGCTACCAACTTGCATACAAAGAAAGCGCTGCCTTTGTATACAATTGCATACAATTGCATACACTTGCATACACTTGCATACACTTGCATAGGCAAAATCAACTTTGTGTATACACTTGCATACGTGTCATATCATTTGCATACACAGGGGAACAAAATCAAAACACGGGTGTGCATAGGGGGAATACAACTGTGCATACACTGGTACTGTGCATGATACACAAGCGGTGTCGCTGGTGTAATATGAGGCAACTTGGCCGATCTTTGCAAGAATTGGTGCGATCGCACAAACATACGGCACTTATCATACACTGTGGCGACAGCGGGAACTTGCACGGTGAACAAAAACAATACACTTGCATACTGGTGCCATACACTTGCAACAGCTTGCAGGGGCCACACTTGTGTGCATACCAAATAGCGATAACACTTGCAATACTTGCATACAGCTTGGGAGTGTGCAATTCAGAGAACATGGTACGCATTGGCACAGGTTATCGGGCCAACGGACAGAGACAGGATTTATGAGTACAGGGTGGTACCAACCGCCTGCAAAACGCAATACTATGTTACACTTGCAGATACTGTGCATACACATGTGGTGCATACTTGATACTGACGGCGTGCCACACGTTGCCGATACCACTTGCATACTTTGTATGTAACAGGGGGAGCTTGCACAGGACAAATTCAAATATAGAAGAAGTGGAGGTCAGCAATAGTGGATGAAGAACAAGGTACGCGCGGACGGGGGGGAAAGGGAAGACCTAGCTCCAAATAATAGCTAGGCAGTGATTTTTTTTGTGTTTTATTATGGTTTAGGTAGTGTATTGGGTAGTTGTGTGTACTGTGAGGTATAACAGAGTGGTAGGAATGTATTATACACACTGGTACACAGGGGGGGGGGGGAGGAATCGGGGAGACTGCATCCATATAGCGAGCAGGCTTTATTGATTACAGTCGGCTCAAAGTAGTCCGGCGTCGCCAAGAAAGTCCGGTCAAGAATTGATCTGGAGTGGGGTCTGAATACCCGTCACACAAGCCCGGGGAGGAATCTTAAACCTGGGTGGGTGACAAACCACAGGGCAGGCAAAGAAGTATGAGAGGTGAAAGTCATTTACACATCAATACATCATAATGCAAAAAATGAATATGTGTTGATGGGGTCGGCAAATAAGTGCAGAAAAACCCGCAACCGGAAGTCAGGCAAGATGGAATCTCTGGTCTATAACCTCCCTCAACAGAACAAGCCCATCTTAAACTGAGGGTGGGACTACACATGCAAAGAAGTCTGAGAGGGGTGAAAGAAGTCTGCATTTTACATCCCACATCATAATGGGGGGGGGACAAAGGGAAAAAATGAATATTGGTTGATGGGGTCGGCGAAGTAATTCTGCGCTGCCCGCACAGTATTTCTAAGTAGTTTTAGCAGGTCCCGGGGGGGAAGTTAGGCCAAACTATGCTAAGGGACTTTGCCTGAAGTCAGCCGTGATAGGAAAGGGGGGAGTCTTGAAAAGCAAAAACACTCTGAGGGGGGGACTGTACCCCTGAAGTACAAGACAAGGCAAGGGGATAGCTAGCACCAAGTCAAGCAGTTTTTGTTTTTGACGACACTTTTTTGTTTTTGTGACGGCATACTTTTTGTTTTTTGTTTTTAAATAAGACGGCCCGTTTATTTGGTTTATTGTTTTTGGTGGGTTGACGACACTGATTTTTTGTTTTTTTTTTTTGTCTTTGACCAACACGGTCGCCATTGGGGTTTCGGGGAGTTTTTCCGCCGCTGCAGGGCGGGGAAAAACAACTGTGCGACGCATGGGTCTGACTAAAGCTAGGTTAGTGGTCACTAGCCCCGGGCCCCTAGAGCGCCAACGAACCCCCCCCCCCAGGTCCCGTGCTGGAACACCGCGGGGTCCAACTCTCCACGTAGTTTCTTGGAGGCAGCGCTCGCATGGGGCATGGGGTCAGGCACTGAGCCGCTCAATGTGTGACGCTCTCGCGCCGGCGGAACCACTGAGCAGGTCCAAGATTTCGGCCATTGGCAGACTTACTGTGGTGGCAGCCATAGACTTTGCAGCCGCCAACAGGGTGCCTGGCTTCAATCGAGCCAGAACCAGGCCAAGCAGGCCAGGCTTAGCCAAGCAGTGCCTGGCTGCAGCAAAGCCAGGCCAGGCCAAGCCAAGCAGTGGCCTGGTCTAAAGCAGGAAAGGCCAGGGGCCAAGCGGGTACGTCCAAGTGCCAGAAGGCTAAAAGCCCAGGGCCAAGCTAAGGCTGAGCCAAAAAATCAGTTGCCTGGCTGCAGTGCAAAGCCAGGGCCAAGCTAAGCCAGAGCCGAATACCAGTGCCAAATGGCTGCAGCAAAGCCAGGCCAAGCAAAGCCAAGCAGTGCCTGGCTGCAGCAAAGCCAGGCCAAGCCAAGCAGTGCCTGGCTGCAGCAAGAAGCCCAGGCCATCAAAAGCCAAGGTCGAGTGCCGTGGCCCTGCAGCAAAGCCCAAGCAGTGCCTGGCTTGCATGCCAGAAGGGGTGCGCAGGCCATAGGCCAAGCATTTGCCGCTGGGGGAGCAGCAAAGCCAGGCCGGGGGCGGGGGGGCGACGAACTCCAGTCAGTGCCTGGTCTGACAGGCAAAGCCCAGGCCAACGCAAGCATGGGCCTGGCTGCAGCAAAGCCAGGCCAAGCAAAGCCAAGATTCCTGGGCTTGTACAAAGGCCAGGGCCAAGCCGCGCAGAGTGGCTGGCTGCAGCAAAGCCAGGCCAAGTAAAGCCAAGCAGTGCCTGGCTGCAGCAAAGCCAGGCCAAGCTTAGCCAGGCCAAGCTAAGCCGAGCAAGGCAGTTGCCGGCTGCAGGCACAGCCCAGGCCAAGCAAGAAGCCAAGGCAGTGCCATGGCTGCAGCAAAGCCGTGCCAGGGGGCCAAGCAAGCAGTGGCATGGCTGCATGCAAAGAAGCCAGGCCAAGCCAGCCAAAAGCCATTGCCTGGCTGCAGGAAAGCCAGGCCAAGCTAAGCCGAGCCATTCAGGGGTTGCCTGGCTACACAAGCCAGGCCATCTAGGGCCTAGCAACAGTGCCTGGCTGCAGCAAAGCCAGGCCAAGCTAAGCCGAGCCAAGCAGTGCCTGGCTGCAGCAAAGCCAGACCAAGCAAAGCCAAGCAGTGCCTGGCGGCAGCAAAGTTCTAGAATTTAACTTATGCAAGTACATATTTTGATGGGAGATAGAACAGGGTCTGCCCTCGCATAAGCCCATCTTAAACCTGAGGGGGATAACACAAGGCAAAGGAGTTTGAGAGGTGAAAGTCATTTATACATTATAATTCAGTTATTTATACATTATAACTGATTATAATGTAAAAAATGTATTTGTGATGATGGGCAAAGGAGTCTGATAGGTGGAGTCATTTATAATATGCAAGCAATGAAAGCAATGCAAGCAAGCAAGCAAGCAAGCAAGCAAGCAAGCAAAGCAAGCAAGCAAGCAAGCAAAGCAAACGCCACTGCAACCTTTCCTAGTGGAAGCAAGCAAAGCAAGCAAAGCATGCAAGCAATGCAAGCAATGCAGATGCATATGCAAACGCATGCAAGCAAGGCAAGCAAAGGCAAAGCAAGCAAATGGCAAGCAATGCAAAATGCAATGCCAAGCATGCAAACAGCAGCAATTCACTGCAATGGCAATGCAATCAATGCAAATGCAAGCAATCAGAAAATGCAAGCAATCAAAGCAAGCAAAGCATGCAACGCAATGGCAGACTGCAATGCATTGCAGCATGCAAACAAGCAATGCAATGCCAGCGATGCAATGCAAGCACACAGCAAGCAAGCAGTGCAGCAATCAACAATGCAAGGGATGGAAGCAAACAAAGCAAGCAACAAAGCAATGCAAGCAATGCAAGCAATGCAAGCAATGCAAATGCAAGCAAGCAAAGCAAGCAAGCAATGCAAGCAATGCAAGCAATGCAAGCAATGCAAATGCAAGCAAGCAAGCAAAGCAAGCAAGCAAGCAAAGCAAGCAAAGCAAGCAATGCAAGCAAAGCAAGCAATGCAAGCAATGCAAATGCAAGCAAGCAAAGCATGCAATGCAAGCAATGCAGATGCATATGCAAGCATGCAATGCAAGCAATGCAAGCAATGCAGATGCATATGCAAGCATGCAATGCAAGCATGCAATGCAAGCAATGCAGATGAAAATGCAAGCATGCAAAGCAAGCAATGCAAGCAATGCAAGCAAGCAAGCAAGCAAGCAAGCAAGCAAGCAAGCAAGCAAGCAAGCAAGCAAGCAATGCAAATGCAAGCAAGCAAAGCATGCAAGCAATGCAGATGCATATGCAAGCATGCAAAGCAAGCAAAGCAAGCAATGCAAGCAATGCAAATGCAAATGCAAGCATGCAAAGCAAGCAATGCAATGCAAATGCAAGCAATGCAAATGCAAGCAAGCAAAGCATGCAAGCAATGCAAGCAATGCAGATGCATATACATATGCAAGCATGCAAAGTAAGCAAAGCAATGCAAGCTATGCAAATGCAAGCAAGCAAAGCAAGCAATGCAAGCAATGCAAATGCAAGCAAGCGAGCAGCATGGGGCAAAATGCAAGCATGCAAGATGCATTGAAGATTGCAAGCATGCAATGCGTCAAGGTGCAATGCCAGGGGAGAGCAATTCGATTGGGCATAGTGCAAGCATTGAGCCCAAAGATGGGCAAGCATAAAGCATGTGGCCAAAAGCAATGGCAGGATGAACATGCAAAGTCATGCAAAGCAAGCAATGCAAGCAAATGCAAAGCAAAAAGAAGCAAGCAGCGCAGCAAGCAAGCACGCAAGCAAGCAAGCAAGCAAGCATGCAAATGCAAGCAAGCCAAAAGCATGCAATCAATGCAGATTGCATATGCCAAGCATGCAAAGGCGAGCAAAGCGCGAAACAAGGCAATGCTGGAGCCATAGCGTAACGCGTGTGAAAGTCATGGTACAACATGCAGAGGATCAGGGGAGCAATGCAAGGCAGTGCCAATGCGCAAATGCAAATGAAGCAAGGGCAAAGCCTGGGGCAAAAAGCAAGTGGAACCAGCAATGTCAGATTCATCGTACGAGGGGGTATTGGGCGAGGAGGCATTCAAAGTAAGCAAAGCGGGGTGCAGCTATCAAATGCCAATGCAAGCAAGGAGACAAGCATGCAACGGCAATGGGCAAGGATGCTGAGAGCAAGGGACAAAGCACAAAAGGCCAGCAGCAGCAATGCAGAGCAATGCAAGCAATGCAAGCAATGCAAATGCAAGCAAGCA
Source organism: Chlamydomonas sp. ICE-L (assembly GCA_013435795.1). NCBI lineage: Eukaryota > Viridiplantae > Chlorophyta > Chlorophyceae > Chlamydomonadales > Chlamydomonadaceae > Chlamydomonas > Chlamydomonas sp. ICE-L. The sequence goes on from JACBWV010000730.1 coordinate 12,336,382, forward strand.
AAGCAAGCAAGCAATGCAAGCAGTGTGGCCAGGCAATGTAACAAGCAATGCAAATGCAAATGCAAGGGGGAAAGGCAGCAAAGCAAGCACTGCCAAGCAAAGCCGAGCAAAGCAAGCAATGCAAGACAATACAAGGCATGGGGGGCAGACAATGCAAATGCAAGCCACCAAGCAAGCAAAGGGCTGTGTCGCGGGTGCCAGGGCAATGCAGAATGGGCATATTGCAAGCAATGCAAGTGCAAGGGCACTGACAAGCTATGCAAGCTGCAAGGGGCGGGGTGGCGATGCCGTGGCAGTGGGGCCATCATGGGCACAAGGCAAGCACTGCAGCATATAGCAAGGGGGGGGAGGAAGGGAAGGGGGAGGGCTAGTGGATGGACTGGAGGTGGATGGGGCAGCTTTGGGACAAGTCAAATGCCAAGCACGTGCAAATGCAAGCAATGCAAATGCAAGCAATGCAAATGCAAGCAAGCAAAGCAAGCAAAGCATGCAAGCAATGCAAGCAATGCAGATGCATATGCATATGCAGGGGCATGCCAAGCAAATCAAATGGCCGAGCGGTGCAACTATGCAAATGCAAGCAAAGCATGCAAGCAATGCAAGCAATGCAAGCAATGCAAGCAATGCAAGCAATGCAAGCCAATTGGAGGAAAGTTGCAAGCAATGCAAGCAATCAACTGCACTGGCAGGGTGCGATGGAATGGAAGCAAACAAAGCAGTGCCAGCAAGCAAGCCAGCAATGGGGGGCAATGCCAGCAAGCAAAGCAAAAGCAATCAATGCAAGCAGGGGATGCAATCAATTGCAAACCAATGTCAAATACAAATGCAAAGCAGCAATGCAAGCAAGAAGCAAAGTTCAAGCAATGCAAGCAATGCAAAATGCAAGCGCAACAAGTGCAATGCAAGCAAAGCAAGCAAGGGCAAGCAATGGGCAAGGCAATTGGCAAATGCAACAGCAAATGCAAGGCAAAGCATGCAATGCAAGCAATCAGATCCCATATGCAAGTATGCTATGCAAAGCAAATTCAGCACTTCAAGCAATGTGATGCACATGCAGCATGCAAAGCAAGCAATCAGATGCATATGCAAGCAGTTTCAAAAGCAATCGCAAGCAATGCAAAGGCCCAAATGCAAGCATGCAGCATGCAATCAGCAAGCAAGCAACCAGCAACAAGCAAGCAAGCAAGCAAGCAGCAAGCAGCAAAGCAATCAATGCAGAGCATGCAAATGCAAGCAGCAAAGTCAAAGCAATCAAAAGTAAACAAAGACAATGCAATCAATGCATTCATATGCAAGCATGCAACGTCAAGCAAAGGGTAGGCAATGCAAATGCAAATGCAAGCAAGCAAAGCAAGCAATGCAAGCAAGAGCACTCAATGCAATCCAAGCATGCAGCAAAGCAAAACAAGCAAAGCATGCAATGCCAGCAATGCAGATGCATATGCAAGCATGCAATGCAAGCAATGCAAGCAAGGAGGATGCATATGCAACCATGCAATGCAAGCAATGCAGATGCATATGCAAGCATGCAAAGCAAGCAATGCAAGCAATGCAAGCAATGCAAGCAAGCAAGCAAGCAAGCAAGCAAGCAAGCAAGCAAGCAAGCAAAGCAAAGCAAGCAATGCAAGCAATGCAAATGCAAGCAAGCAAAGCAAGCAAAGCAAAGCAAGCAATGCAAGCAATGCAAATGCAAGCAAGCAAAGCAAGCAATGCAAGCAAAGCAAGCAAGCAAAGCAAAACAAGCAATGCAAGCAATGCAATCAATGCAAATGCAAGCAAGCAAAGCAAGCAAAGCATGCAATGCAAGCAATGCAGATGCATATGCAAGTATGCAAGTATGCAATGCAAGCAATGCAAGCAATGCAAGCAATGTAGATGCATATGCAAGCATGCAATGCAAGCAATGCAGATGCATATGCAAGCATGCAAAGCAAGCAATGCAAGCAAAGCAAGCAATTCAAGCAAGCAAGCAAGCAAGCAAGCAAGCAAGCAAGCAAAGCAAGCAAGCAAGAAGCAAGCAAAGCAAGCAATGCAAGCAATGCAAATGCAAGCAAGCAAAGCAAAGCAAGCAAAGCATGCAAGCAATGCAAGCAATGCAGATGCATATGCAAGCAAGCAAAGCAAGCAATGCAAGCAATGCAAATGCAAATGCAAGCAATGCAAGCAATGCAAATGCAAGCAATGCAAATGCAAGCAAGCAAAGCAAGCAAAGCAAGCAAAGCATGCAAGCAATGCAAGCAATGCAGATGCATATGCAAGCATGCAAAGCAAGCAATGCAATGCAAGCTATGCAAATGCAAGCAAGCAAAGCAAGCAATGCAAGCAATGCAAGCAATGCAAGCAATGCAAGCAATGCAAATGGAAGCAAACAAAGCAAGCAAGCAAGCAATGCAAGCAATGCAAGCAATGCAAATGCAAGCAAGCAAAGCAAGCAAAGCAAGCAAGCAATGCAAGCAATGCAAGCAATGCAAATGCAAGCAAGCAAAGCAAGCAATTCAAGCAAGCAATGCAAGCAAAGCAAGCAATGCAAGCAATGCAAATGCAAGCAGGCAAAGCATTCAATGCAAGCAATGCAGATGCATATGCAAGCATGCAATGCAAGCAATGCAGATGCATATGCAAGCATGCAATGCAAGCAATGCAGATGCATATGCAAAGCATGCAATGCAAGCAATGCAAGCAATGCAAGCAATGCAAATGCAAGCAAGCAAAGCAAGCAAAGCAAGCAAGCAATGCAAGCAATGCAAGCAATGCAAGCAATGCAAATGCAAATGCAAGCAAGCAAATCAAGCAATTCAAGCAAAGCAAGCAATGCAAGCAATGCAGATGCATATGCAAGCATGCAATGCAAGCAATGCAAGCAATGCAAGCAATGCAAGCAATGCAAGCAATGCAAGCAATGCAAGCAATGCAAGCAATGCAAGCAATGCAGATGCATATGCAAGCATGCAATGCAAGCAATGCAGATGCATATGCAAGCATGCAAAGCAAGCAATGCAAGCAATGAAAGCAAGCAAGCAAGCAAGCAAGCAAGCAAGCAAGCAAGCAAGCAAGCAAGCCAAAGCAAGCAATGCAAGCAACGCAAGCAAAGCAAAGCAAGCAAAGCATGCAAGCAATGCAAGCAATGCAGATGCATATGCAAGCATGCAAAGCAAGAAAAGCTGGCAATGCAAGCAATGCAAATGCAAATGCAAGCATGCAAAGCAAGCAATGCAAGCAATGCAAATGCAAGCAATGCAAATGCAAGCAAGCAAAGCAAGCAAAGCATGCAAGCAATGCAAGCAATGCAGATGGCAGATGCAAGCATGCAAAGCAAGCAATGCAATGCAAGCTATGCAAATGCAAGCAAGCAAAGCAAGCAATGCAAGCAATGCAAGCAATGCAAGCAATGCAAGCAATGCAAGCAATGCAAGCAATGCAAGCAATGCAAGCAATGCAAGCAATGCGAGCAATGCAAATGGAAGCAAACAAAGCAAGCAAGCAAGCAATGCAAGCAATGCAAGCAATGCAACCAATGCAAATGCAAATGCAAGCAAGCAAACAATGCAAGCAAAGCAAGTAATGCTAGCAATGCAAATGCAAGCAAGCAAAGCAAGCAATGCAAGCAAAGCAAGCAATGCAAGCAAAGCAAGCAACGCAAGCAATGCAAATGCAAGCAAGCAAAGCAAGCAAAACATGCAATGCAAGCAATGCAGATGCATATGCAAGTATTCAATGCAAGCAATGCAAGCAATGTAGATGCATATGCAAGCATGCAATGCAAGCAATGCAGATGCATATGCAAGCATGCAAAGCAAGCAATGCAAGCAAAGCAAGCAATTCAAGCAAGCAAGCTAGCAAGCAAGCAAGCAAGCAAGCAAGCAAGCAAGCAAGCAAGCAAGCAAGCAAGCAAGCAAAGCAAGCAATGCAAGCAATGCAAATGCAAGCAAGCAAAGCAAAGCAAGCAAAGCAAGCAAGCAATGCAAGCAATGCAGATGCATATGCAAGCATGCAAAGCAAGCAAAGCAAGCAATGCAAGCAATGCAAATGCAAGCAAGCATGCAAAGCAAGCAATGCAAGCAATGCAAATGCAAGCAATGCAAATGCAAGCAAGCAAAGCAAGCAAAGCATGCAAGCAATGCAAGCAATGCAGATGCATATGCAAGCATGCAAAGCTAGCAATGCAATGCAAGCTATGCAAAAGCAAGCAAGCAAAGCAAGCAATGCAAGCAATGCAAATGGAAGCAAACAAAGCAAGCAAGCAAGCAAGCAATGCAAGCAATGCAAGCAATGCAAATGCAAGCAAGCAAAGCAAGCAAGCAATGCAAGCAATGCAAGCAATGCAGCAATGCAAGCAATGCAAGCAATGCAAATGCAAATGCAAGCAAGCAAAGCAAGCAATGCAAGCAAAGCAAGCAAAGCAAGCAATGCAAGCAACCAAGCAATGCAAGCAATGCAAATGCAAGCAAGCAAAGCATGCAATGCAAGCAATGCAGATGCATATGCAAGCACGCAATGCAAGCAATGCAGATGCATATGCAAGCATGCAATGCAAGCAATGCAGATGAAAATGCAAGCATGCAAAGCAAGCAATGCAAGCAAGCAAGCAAGCAAGCAAACAAGCAAGCAAGCAACCAAGCAAGCAAGCAAGCAAGCAAGCAAGCAATGCAAATGCAAGCAAGCAAAGCAAAGCAAGCAATGCAAGCAATGCAAGCAATGCAAATGCAAGCAAGCAAAGCAAGCAAAGCAAGCAAGCAATGCAAGCAATGCAACCAATGCCAATGCAAATGCAAGCAAGCCATGCAAGCAAAGCAAGCAATACAAGCAAAGCAATCAATGCAAGCAATGCAAATGCAAGCAAGCAATGCAAGCAAAGCAAGCAATGCAAGCAAAGCAAGCAATGCAAGCAACGCAAGCAATGCAAATGCAAGCAAGCAAAGCAAGCAAAGCAAGCAAAGCATGCAATGCAAGCAATGCAGATGCATATGCAAGTATGCAATGCAAGCAATGCAAGCAATGCAAGCAATGCAAGCAATGTAGATGCATATGCAAGCATGCAATGCAAGCAATGCAGATGCATATGCAAGCATGCAAAGCAAGCAATGCAAGCAAAGCAAGCAATTCAAACCGCAATCAGCCCGCAAGTCAAGCAATCAAGCAAGTACAGAGAAAGCAAGCAAGCAAGCAACAAGCAAGCAATCAATGCAAGCAATTCAAATGCACAATCAAAGAAATCAGCAAAGCATGCAAGCACTTCAAGCAATGCCAGATGCATATGCAAGCAATGCAAATCAAGCAATGCAAGAAAGCAATGCATGCAAATTTAATGCAAGGCAAGCAATTGCAAATGCAAGCAAGGTCAAATGCAAGCAAGCACAGTTATGCAAGAGCACTGCAAGAGCAATGCGAATGCATTGCAAAAGCATGGCAAGCAAGCAATGCATGCAAGCTATGCAAAATGCAGCAACGCAATGCAAGCAATGCAAAGCATGCAGCATGCAGCAAGTCAAAGCAAGCGCAAGCATGCCAATGCAATGCATATGCAGTATGCAAGCAAGCATTCAAGCCATGGCAAGCAATGTATAAGCATAACTTTATGGGTTTTTAAAGCAATTTTGCCCCCCAAAAAAAAAAGCCATGGCGTGTCAAGCACTGCGTGCATATCAAGGCATGCAAAGCAAGCAATGCAAGCAAAGCAAGCAATTCAATCAAGCAGCAAGCAAGCAAGCAAAGCAAGCAATGCAAGCAATGCAAATGCAAGCAAGCAAAGCAAAGCAAGCAAAGCATGCAAGCAATGCAAGCAATGCAGATGCATATGCAAGCATGCAAAGCAAGCAATTCACAACGCAAAGCAATTCCATCCAAGCAAAAGCAATCAAGCAAGCAAGCACAGTCAAACAATGAAGCAATTCAATTCAAGCATCAAAGCAAAGCAAGCAAAGCATGCAAGCAATGCAAGCAATGCAGATGCATATGCAAGCATGCAAAGCAAGCAATGCAAGCAATGCAAATGCAAATGCAAGCAATGCAAGCAAAGCAATGCAAAGCAAGCAATGCGATGCAAGCAATGCAGATGCATATGCAAGCATGCAAAGCAAGCAATGCAATGCAAGCTATGCAAATGCAAGCAAGCAAAGCAAGCAATGCAAGCAATGCAAGGCCATGCAAAATCAATGCAAAAGCAATCATTCAATCAATGAAATGGCAGCAACACAAAGCATCAAGCAGCAATGCAAGCAATGCAAGCATGCAATGGAATCAAGCAAGCGAGCCAATGCAAGATGCAAGCAATGCCAAAAAATTCGCAATACAATTCAAATTCACAGCCAGTAATTCAATCAATGCATAGCAATCAATCACTGCAGATAGCAAAGCAAGCAATTCAAAGCAATGATGCAAATGTCAAGCAAGCAACAAGCAAAGCATTCAATGCTAAGCATGCAAATGCATACCAAAGCTGCAAATTCAAGCAATGCAAAGCAATGAGTAT
>JACBWV010000730.1:12350672-12421384 GCA_013435795.1 Chlamydomonas sp. ICE-L
GCCCCCCGACACACAGACACACACACACAAATACCCAGCCAACAATTTAGTTCAGTCCCCACGCAGTTATCCTCATGTCTCCATGCACACACTCTTCATGGAATCAGGTATACTAGTCAGCATGAGCCGGAGCACAGGTCAATCAGGCACCCTACTAATTCAGTTCAGTCTCCATGCAAGGATTCATATGTGACCATCTCTCCATGTAATGATTCATATGCGACCATCTATCCATGCACACACTCTGCATGCAAAATTTCGTCATTCACCCCACAGGGATAGAACAAGAGGTGCTAGATGTAGCGCAAGTGCTAAATTATGTACCTTGGTGTTTTTGGGGTGCTACATTAGCCACTGTTGGCGTTACTTTTGGGAGCCCCCCAAAGCTGCTAGTAGCACCCCAAAGGCTACTTAAGAGCACCATGGTGGTGAGAAAGGACTCTGGTTAATTTGTTAAAAAAGTACCCTGATTCATACCGCAGGGATAGAACAAGAGGGCAGCCGGAAAGGAAGTTGCCACTGGCTACAGGTGCGCTGGTTACAGGTGGTTAGTTGGTTACAGCTGGTTAGTTGGTTACATGTGCTGGTTACAGTTGCCACTGGCTACAGGTGCGCTGGCTACAGGTGGCTACATGTACCTGGTTACAGGTGGTTAGTTGGTTACATGCGCTGATAACAGTTGCCACTGGTTACAGGTGGCTACAGGTACCTGGTTACAGGTGGTTAGTTGGTTACATGCGCTGATTACAGTTGCCACTGGTTACAGGTGGCTACAGGTACCTGGTTACAGGTGGTTAGTTGGTTACATGCGCTGATTACAGTTGCCACTGGCTACAGGTGGCTACAGGTACCTGATTACAGGTGGTTAGTTGGTTACATGCACTGGTTGAAACAGCTTTCAGATGCACTAACTAGCTTCAGGTTTGGCCCAAGGACAGGGAAAGGGAGCTGCCTATAAGCTGCTACTCGTTAGCTTAAAAAAGCAGTGGACAGAACTTGTCAATATTGTAGGTATCTGTGCACACTGTCAAATTCTATCTTGATGTGCCATGCATGCCAATAACATATGTCAGTATTTTTCGTTACACTCTCTTCAATATATGTCGTTGTGTACAGTTGTGTAACTAAAATATAATATTTTGAGGCCACATTTTTATATTTGTATATTTGATATTTGTATATTTCATATTTGTATATTTGTATATTTGTATATTTGTATATTCGTATATTTGTATATTTGTATGTTTGTATATTTGTATATTTGTATATTTTATATTTGTATATTTTATATTGTATATTTTATATTTGTATATTTTATATTTGTATATTTTATATTTGTATATTTATATTTGTATATTTTATATTTGTATATTTTATATTTGTATATTTTATATTTGTATATTTTATATTTGTATATTTTATATTTGTATATTTTATATTTGTATATTTTACATTTGTATATAAAAGGACTTGTGTGAACTTGCAGGATCAACAGTGCATGTCATTACAGTATTTGCCCTGGACACAATTTCCAGAAACTGCCCAGGGGGTTCTTTAAGGTGCTTATCGTAGCACAAGTGCTACATAACGTGCCTTGGTGTTTTGGGGGTGCTATGTTTTAAGCCATAAGGATTTGCTTTGGGGGGTAAAAAAAGCTGACGGTGCACCCCGAAGGCTACCAAGAGTACCATGGTGCTATGTAAATACACTGGTTCACTTCCTTGACAAGTCCTATGCAGCGTCGCAAATGGGGAAAACGCGGAAAATTGGCGGAGTTTGTTGGTGACGGACTGCAGGTGGCAATGATGGAGCAGACTGAAGCTAGTTAGTTGTGAGACAGTTGGCTGACGTGTCAGGCTTCTTTTTTTGTCAGTCGGACAGACGCACAAACGGGCAGCGGGGTAACCATGGGGACTCTCGCACCCAAGAAGGGGGGGCTCCGCCAAAAATAACCGAGAAACTGCCTTCATCTGCCTGAGTGCCTACCCAGTCAAGCTCCGAAGTAATGATAACGCCTGGTGGGGCGTGGTATTTATATATCAGTGGATCTCTATTACAGCCACCTTGCCTTATGGAGTTATGGATAGGGTCCAGCATATCATATGATGTTGATGAATAATGAATAGGGGCCTGCACCTGATGTTGATTTAAATGAATAGGGACCAGCACCTTGCCTTATGAATAGGGATCAGCTATCATATGATGTTGACCAAAGGCGATTATGATATCATATGATATCATGCAAACTGCATCATATGATATTGTATATAAATGGTAACTTTAGCCTAGTCAGACTGCCGGCATCAGATGATGTCATATTGCAGTTCCCTACTTATGAAGGACTTCAATACCTGGTAACATATATAGGACAAGTCCTATGCAGCGTCGCAAGTGCGGAAAATTAGTGGAGTGTGTTGGCAACGGAACGACAGGTGGCGACGGAAATGGAGCTGACAAAAGCCAGTTAGTTATGAGATAGTTGGCTGACGTGTCAGGCTTCAATTTTTAGGTCGGACGGACAAATGGGTAACCCTGGGGGCTCCCACCTCCCAGAAGGGGGGCTCCGCAAAAAAAAAAAAAAAAAATAACAACTGTGTGGTTGGTTGAGCCCCCTCTTCTGGGAGGCCCTTAGTCTGTTTGTTTGTTTGTGTGTGTGTTTGTTGTGTTTTCGGCACGCAACCCTGGCCCTTTAAGTCGTAAACTCTGGCTATGGTCTGCTGCACACGATTCCGGTGCCACCTGTCACTCCAATTGCTAACACTCTCCGCCAATTTTCTGCGTCGTTTGCAACGCGCCTAGGACTTTTTTCTTGTTCCATTGTTCTAGAGTAGATGGAGTTTGTTATTTTAATCTCCTTGCTGATTGCCTGTATGCTGTGTCGACTTGTCCTCAACCAACGGTGACTACTACTAGCTCCGGCTTACGCAGTGGTGTCCTTATTTCACGTCCTGTGAGTGACTGCATTACACGGATGTAACAATTTCAATTTCAATTTCAATGACCTCAACCTTCACCTTGAACTTGTTTACATAGCCCCAGCCAGCAATTTGGCTGCTTGACTTCTTCGGCTGGAAAAAAACAGTACCAGGAAAAAATGTCAACGCGAGAAAATTATTTTAAATAATTAAAAATCAACCCACAAGTTTGTATAATTAAACATCAACCTACTTGTGTTTATTATTAAACATTAACCCACTTGTTTTTATTATTAAACCTCGACCCACTTGTTTGTATTATTAAACATTGACCCACTTGTGAAATTGATATATCTGTGCGGTGTTTACACATTTCACATGCATGCAAACAGGAGGGTTCCCTCAATCTCACGCCTGTGGCATAGCGTACTAATTTCCAATTTTCAATTTTGCTCTGTCCGCACATTGCAGACCACCTCAGCACTTCTGGCGCTGCAGCTGGGATGGGGTTTATGGCTCTTTGTCTCAGACTTCTCTGGTCTGGGTTGGTACCCAGCTTTAGGTATGTGCATGTAAATTGAAATTGAAATTGTTACATCCGAGTAATGTGCCACTCTCAGGACGTGAAGTTAAGGACACCACTGCGTAAGCCGGAACTAGCAGTAGTCACCATAGCGTATGTGCATGTATGTATTTATAAGTATATGTATGCATGTTTAGGTACGTGCAGTGGGTAGGACCGTTACTTGGCTAGTCTCACTCGAGCACCTCTTAGGTTGCGTTTGCTCAGGCCTATGCATTTGCTTTTGCAATTGCTTTTGCATTCGCACCCTGTATGTCATTTTTACCTTTACTTGTCTCCATGTTGTTTTGTCATTTAAATGCTTGTTTAGTTGTGTGTAGGTACTTGTATGTCTGTGTATGAGAGCACCTCATGAACCACTGTACTCTGTAGGCTGCGCTTGCACTGCTCATCATAATTGTGTGGTTCCGCTTGCACTGCTCACCATAATTGGTCCTGACTTATCAAGTATGCGTTTTTATGGTGCAGTACAGGATGTATGCAAATAGGCAGTACAGGTAGTTATTTATGATGCAGTACAGGCAGTATGCTATGATGCATTGCAGGCAGTTTTTGTATGATGCAGTACAGGCAGTATGCAAATGGGCAGTATAGGCAGTTTTTGTAGGATACAGTACAGGCAGTATGCAAATAGGCAGTACAGGCAGTTTTTGTATGCTGCAGTACAGGCAGTATGCAAATAGGCAGTACCGGCAGTTTTTGTATGATGCAGTACATGTAGTTTTTTATGATGCAATACAGGCAGTACCCAATGATGCAGTACAGACATTTGTGTATGATGCAGTACAGGCAATATGCAAATAGGCTTGAAATATTTGCCCAAGCTCAAACAATCAAGATTTGCCCAAGCTCAAACAATCAAGATTTGTGTGTATCAAATATTCCTTTGAGGGGCATATATCATGAGATCACATATCAAACCTCATGGAGACACGTCACTGTCATGGAGAGACATCACATGAAATCACATAGCAACTCCCATAAATGCATATCACATGAGATCACATACCAACTACCATAGAGAGAAATCACATGGGATGACATACCAACTCTCATTGAGAGATATTAAATAAGGTCACATGCCAACTCTCATGAATACATATCATATGAGATCACATACCAACTCTCATTGAGACACATTAGCACTCACGGGGACACATCAACTGTCATGAAAACAGATCACATGATATCACACACCAAGTTGCATGAAGATCCATCACATGAGATCACATACCAACTCTCATTGATATACATATCACATGAGATCTGAAAACAACTCTCATTGAGATGCATATAACACATACCAACTCTCATAAATACATAATGATATCAATGATATCAGATACCAACTTGCATGGAGAGACATCACATGAGATCACAAGCCAACTCTCATTGAGATGCATATCACATGAGATCACATACCAACTCTCACTGATATACATCAGCACTCATGGGGACATACCAACTCTCATGGAAACACATCACATGAGATCACACATCAACTCTCATAAATACATATCACATGAGATCGCAAATCAACTCTCATGGACACACATTACATGAGATCACATACCAACTAAAATGGATATATATATTAGGACTCCTGGGGACACATCAACTCTCATGGACACACATCACATGATATCACATACCAACTAAAATGGATATATATTAGGACTCCTGGGGACACAGAGCAATGTAACAAGAAATAATTTCCGAACATAGAGTCACCATGCTTGAATGGTGGAGTATGTCGAGGTTCCGTGCACGACCGAGGATGTCACAATTCCGTGTATGTCGAAGTTCCGTGCACGACAGAGTATGTCACAACTCCGTGTATGTCGAAGTTCCGTGCACAACAGAGTATGTCACAACTCCGAGTATGTCGAAGTTCCGTGCACGACAGACACATCAACTCTCATGAACACACATCACATGAGATCACACATTAACTCTCATGGTAAGATATCACATGAGATCACATACCAACTCTCATTGAAATACATTAGCACTCATGGAGACATATCACACGAGATCATGTACCAACTATCATGAATACATATCACACGAGATCACGTACCAACTATCATGAATTCAAATCACACGAGATCACGTACCAACTGTCATGAATTCAAATCACACGAGATCACGTACCAACTATCATGAATATGTAGCACACGAGATCACGAATCAACTCTTATGGACACACATGGACTCCCATGGAGACTGATGTCTCTTGTTAGCTCTCTCATGGAGACATATCAACCGTCTGAGTCAGCATTGCTTGGTTGTGTTGACTCTCGCATCCTCCTACTCCGTCTCCATCACGGAGACATATCAACAGCCTGACACCATATGTATAATCTTTCGTCATAGGTTGCTTGGTTGTGTTGACTCTGGCATCCTCCTACTCCGTCTCCATCACGGAGACATATCAAAAGCCTGACACCATATGTATAATCTTTCGTCATAGGTTGCTTGGTTGTGTTGACTCTGGCATCCTCCTACTCCGTCTCCATCACAAAGACATATCAACAGCCTGACACCATATGTATAATCTTTCGTCATAGGTTGCTTGGTTGTGTTGACTCTGGCATCCTCCTACTCCGTCTCCATCACGGAGACATATCAAAAGCCTGACACCATATGTATAATCTTTCGTCATAGGTTGCTTGCTTGTGTTGACTCTGGCATCCTCCTACTCCGTCTCCATCACGGAGACATATCAACAGCCTGACACCATATGTATAATCTTTCGTCATAGGTTGCTTGGTTGTGTTGACTCTGGCATCCTCCTACTCCGTCTCCATCACGGAGACATATCAGCAGCCTGACACCATATGTATAATCTTTCGTCATAGGTTGCTTGGTTGTGTTGACTCTGGCATCCTCCTACTCCGTCTCCATCACGGAGACATATCAACAGCCCGACACCATATGTATAATCTTTCGTCATAGGTTGCTTGGTTGTGTTGACTCTGGCATCCTCCTACTCCGTCTCCATCACGGAGACATATCAACAGCCCGACACCATATGTATAATCTTCTGTCATAGGTTGCTTGGTTGTGTTGACTCTGGCATCCTCCTACTCCGCTACTATCATGGAGACATATCAACAGCCTGACTCAATACGTATAATTCTCTGTTATAGGTTGCTTGCTTGTGTTGGCTCTGGCATCCTCCTACTCCGCTACTATCATGAAGACATATCAACAGCCTGACTCAATACGTATAATTCTCTGTTATAGGTCGCTTGCTTGTGTTGGCTCTGGCATCCTCCTACTCTGCCACTTGCATGGAGACATATCAACAGTCTAACTCAATATGTATATAATTCTCTTTGATCGGTTGCTTGGTCGTGTTGACTCTCGCCCCCTCCTACTCCGCCACTACCATGGAGACATATCATTAGACTGACACCATATGTATAATTCTCTGTTATAGGTTGCTTGGTCGTGTTGGCTCTGGCATCCTTCTACTCTGCCACTCTCTTCACTCGACTGTTTGCAAACACCTGGAAGCAGGCTAAACAGTTGTTCTAATGATTGTATACATATTTTATTGATGGTTGTTCATAATTAATATGTAATTGATGTACACTTCATGTGTTATTTGCAGCGCCAAACCCATGCATATCTGATTTGCTTACATCTTTGATTTGCATCCCCCTTTAATTTGCGTACTTTTTTCATTTCGGATTTGCAGACATCTTTGATTTGCCCCACCCTCCCCCCCACCCCACCCCCCAACGCCCCACAAAACCACCCTCCCTGAATGATTTGCGTTACAATCACTGCTTCCGTGCAGCTTTGATTTGCATTCAACTCTTATTTGCGTCCATCTCTGATTTCTGTGCAGCTTTGATTTGCATTCAATTCTGATTTGCACGCATCTCTGATTTCCGTGCAGCTTTGATTAGCATTGAACTCTAATCTGCTGCATCATCAAGTCCCCCTTGCGAAGCAGCGGGATCATTTGGAGTCCAGTAGGGCACCAGCGGCAGTACATTTTGAGTCCAGTAGGGCACCAGCGGCAGTACATTTGGAGTCCAATAGGGCACCAGGGGCAGTACATTTTGAGTCCAAGTGGGCACCAGAAAAAGTGTAATCAATGTGATCACCATTTTCATGCTTCCGGCACTGTCAGAGTAATGATAAGACCTGGTGGGGCGTGGTATTAAAGGAGCCCTGTATTACGGCGGTTGGGAACAGGCTGCTACTTTACCTGGACGAAGCTACCATGGCGGTTGACAGCGACCGCGAACACTAAATCGCACCCGTAGGGTTTTAAACCTGGCACTTTCGTCGTTCTAGGAGTTCTGCCACTGAGCCATTCGTAGAACGGGGATAAGTGCACTGTCAGATTCTATTTGTCTTAACCATATTTGTCCTAACTAAGAAACTCCCTGGGCTATCTGACTCTTTACCTGAAGCCTTCCTCCCTCCAGATTTGTTTGGAGACGTCAGATTTGCGGCAGCAGGAGTGTTTGGCCGCAGTCTCATATACTCAATATTCTATTGCCTGACTGAGTTATATTGCTCTCACCTGTATTTGTCCTAACTTATAATCTCTCTGAATAACGGTTGCCTTCTTCCTTTCAGTTTTGTTCGGAGACATAGGTTTTGCGGCGGCATGAGTGTTTGGCCGCAATCTCACATACTAAATATTCTGTTGCCTGTCTGAATTAGAGTGCCTGTCTGAATTATATTGGTCTTATCCGGAAATGTCCAAACTTATTATCTTTCTGCCTGCCGCCTTCTTCCCTTCAGTTTTGTTTGGAGATATCGTTTTGCTGCGGCAGGCACGCTTGGCTGCAGTCTTGTCTACGGCACTTAATATTCAATTGCCTGCCTGAATTCTATTGCTCTTACCCGGAGTTGTCCTAACTTATAATCTCTCTGAATAACGGTTGCCTTCTTCCTTTCAGTTTTGTTCGGAGACATAGGTTTTGCGGCGGCATGAGTGTTTGGCCGCAATCTCACATACTAAATATTCTGTTGCCTGTCTGAATTAGAGTGCCTGTCTGAATTATATTGGTCTTATCCGGAAATGTCCAAACTTATTATCTTTCTGCCTGCCGCCTTCTTCCCTTCAGTTTTGTTTGGAGATATCGTTTTGCTGCGGCAGGCACGCTTGGCTGCAGTCTTGTCTACGGCACTTAATATTCAATTGCCTGCCTGAATTCTATTGCTCTTACCCGGAGTTGTCCTAACTTATAATCTCTCTGAATAACTGTTGCCTTCTTCCTTTCAGTTTTGTTCGGAGACATAAGATTTGCGGCGGCATGAGTGTTTGGCCGCAATCTTGACGACTCAATATTCTGCTGCCTGACTGAATTATGTTTGCCTGTCTGAATTATATTGGTCTTACCCGGAAATGTCCAAACTTATAATCTCTCCGCCTGTTGCTTTCTTCCCTCCAGTTTTGTTTGGAGATATCGGATTTGCCGCGGCAGGAGCTTTTGGCCGCAATCTCGTCTACTCTGTCTTCTATTCCCTGAATGCTACCAGGTATGTAGGAGCACAATGGAACTTAGGTACTATTCTATCTTCTTAGTTGTTTGTAAATCCTTGGATATCTAGTCTACCCACTCTTATATTCCCTGAATGCTACCAGGTATGTAGGAGCACAATGGAACTTAGGTACTATTCTATCTTCTTAGTTGTTTGTAAATCCTTGGATATCTAGTCTACCCACTCTTATATTCCCTGAATGCTACCAGGTATGTAGGAGCACAATGGAACGTAGGTACTATTCTATCTTCTTAGTTGTTTGTAAATCCTTGGATATCTAGTCTACCCACTCTTATATTCCCTGAATGCTATTGAAATTGAAATTGAAATTGTTACATCCGTGTAGAACCGTTACTCACAGGACGTGAAGTTAAGGACACCATAGCGTAAGCCGGAGCTAGCTATAGTCACCGTAGGACCATCTCAGTAAAAAGAATTACCAACTACATCATACCAGTGCAGCTTAATACGGGGGTTTTTCACCCCGGTTGGGAAGCACCGGCACAATACAGCTGGTAAGACAAAACCTGAGAGGGGGGACGGTCTGTGTACTAGTCCCCGGGTATCGACCCGGGGTGTGCTTCCATAAAGCGTCTGCACTGTAAAATACTCTGAAAGCTAGTAATGGTGTGAGAGTGGACTGTGTCTGCCAGTTTGAGGGCACAGGTTCTCTGGAGTCCAAGAGTGGTCATAGAAGTCAAAAAAGAGGTAGGAATAGTACCAGTTGTTCCAACGGTGATAACTTCATAATGAACAAGGTATCCAGCCGATCGGAGGCCATTTACTAATTCAACATGCTGGGCGTGTTTAGTGATAAACTTAGTAGCATGGTTGGTTTTAGAGCAGTATCCAAGCTCAAGAACCCAGAGTTCTTTATCAGACATACAGGTAGGAGAGTCCATGTCAGGTAGGACGGCAAGATCAGGTCTCATTCTCTTCCAGTCCGCTACAGTAATAGTGGAGGGGCGTAACCAGTCAGGGAGACGTTTGCCCAGGACCCCCCTGGGGAGGTCCTCTTCCTTGCCAGCGTCCATGATCATTCTGCGGGATCCCAGGGCGCCGGTGCAAATGGCCTTGTGGATGAGTCGCACTGCGGCGTCATGTCTTTTGATATAGAGCCCCTTGAAAGTCCGGTGTGTGCAGCCCGCCAGGATGTGGCCCGCTCCGTCCTCACAGGTGTGGCAAATGGGGCATAGGGAGTTCGTGGGGGGGTGAGTGCTGGTAATATAAGGGAGTTTCCAGCGGAATGCAAGTTTACGGTTCCATAGTCTACCCCAGCGGGCTTTAAGGATGTGGAATTTAGTTTTATGTTGGATAAGGGTTGAGGTCCAGAATTTGTTACTTGCTTGAGGAAGTTGGTGGGGAGTGTTATCAGCCCAGGTGGTTGCATAGATCCCTTTAAGAGGGTGTTGGCCAAGGTGGCAGCTAGTGGGCAGGTCAGAGGTGATACCTTGTGTAAGGTTAGGTGCTAAAATTCGTGGGGGAATATCTCCCATGGGTGTGCGAGGAGGTTGAACTGTGGGCCAGTAAACATTGTGGCGGGGGATTTCCCCAGTGGTGTCAGTAAAATTGGTTAAGGTGGGGTGCTCAGCTGCTTTGCGTGCCAGAGTGTCTGCTCTGTCATTTCCAAGGATACCTGTGTGGGAACGGACTTTGCAAAGAGTGATGTGTGAGCCATGCAGGATGCGTTGAATGAGGTGTTTTTGAATTGATTGCAGTAATTCAGTATGAATAGAACGGGTTGTAGTGGTAGGGTCGTGAATCATTTTTTTTATAAGTTGAAGAGAGCAGAGGCTGTCTGTATGGAGGGTAAGAGATTTGTCATAATCAATGTTGAGAAGGGCTTGGTGGATGGCTACCAGTTCTGCCCGGTTGTTAGTTTTGGTGGCCCCTATTCCCCCAGGGTTGATGGTGTAACTTTGCCCTGCAGCCGGGACATAGACTGCAGCACCTATTTTGCTAGGATGCCCTGGTTTACCTTTTATTAGACTACCATCTGTGTAGACCTGGAGGCCTGAGGAGGGGGTAGCTAGGTAAAGACAAGGGTGGGTAATGGTAAGAGGGGAGGAAGGAGGGTGTTGGTGGAGTGGAGTTTGCCAAGGATTTTTGGCAAGAGATTTAAGTTTCCGAGGGTAGGTGATGACAATGTCAGAGAAGGTAAGAGTGGGAGGTGGTGTGATAGTAGAGGGCTCCCAGGATGAGGAAAGGCTTTGCATGTAGTATGTCCATTGGTCAATAAAATCTGGAAGTTTAGGAAAGTAAGTAGCTTGGCTGTGGGGGTTGCATATAAGAATGAGATGTAGTTTTTGAGTGGAGGGTGGAGTGTGAGATTTGCTGCCAAGCCAAATTTCAGAGGTAGTATAAAATTCAGACTGTGGTCTAGAGTCAATATAGTGAATCCAGGAGTGATGGAGAAGAGTTTTGTAAGGGGCAGCAAGATCATCAGGGAGGAGCATCAGGGTGCAGGTAGGGCTGAGAGTATTTTCAGCATGGTCAGCACTGGCTAGGGCCCACCTTAGAGCTTGGTGTGCTTGTGTGGTGGAGTTGGGAACGTCCACCAGTGAGCCCCCAGTCCAGGTGGTAAGAAAGGGGTCTTGGTTGGAGCCAAAGAGCTGGTCAGCAGGGCTGGTAGAAGAGAAGCTGGTGAGGCTTTGGTCGTAGCTAAGGGGGTTAGAAGTACGATGGTGAGTAATGCCCAGAGCAGCTGCTGCTTGGTAGAGAAAAGGAGAAAGAATGTTGGTGGCGGCAGGGGCAGCTCTGTATCTGGTGAAGAGGGCAGCTAAGTCAGTGTGGTATTTTCCTCCTTGAGTCAGTTGGTTCCATTTGGTAGGGTGGTGGTTTTTAAAATGGTCATAGTTTTGTTTAAGAGAGGTGAGTCTGTCGTTGGGTATGTGCCCAAGACAGTGACCAGTGGGGTTATAAAGATATGAGGCGTTGGTGTGTGTGTGTGTGGATTGGCCATCCAGAGTAGTGAGGATGCCTGTTTGTATAGTGTAGGCTGAGGGTGGTTGAATGTCCCAGTCTGGGTGCCTGTCGTGTGTGTCAATTTTCAAAAGTTTGTGAACAAGGTTATGGTTGTCAGCATTAAATCCTGGAGAGGCGGCCCATTGGCCTTGTTGCTGGAGGTTAGTGAGGTGGATGTCCTTCCTGGGGTTGAGGTGTGTGGTTGTTGGGGGAGTGGTTTTAAAAGTGTGGGTTAATTGGGCATATGCTGGTTGTCCCACCAGTTCAGCAAGATGAGCCGCATGGTGAGATTGAGGTTTCCAATATATGGTGGAGGTAGTGGAGGTAAGAGGTGTGCTGTGGTGGATGCTGTATCCCATGTGTGTGTAGGAGTTGATATGGTCGTTGTGCATAATTGTTGGGGCCCATTGGACGTGGACAACGGTAGTGGTGGCAAGTTTGTCGTCGTTGTAAGAGCGCTTGCCCCGCCAGCTCGTAATGTGCAGAGCTTTGTACTGGGATCCGTAGGTAAGGTGGAGCAGGCGCGCCGGTGGTGCAGGTGCGCTGCTGTCGGGAAATGTCATGGCCTCGCGGATCCTGTCAGGATGTGAAGTGGGGGTTATTTTATATGCGCGGTAAAATTTAGAAGTGGAGGAGTGTCGAATCCAAGATTTGCACAAGTAGTGGCGTGCTGACCAGGTGGCATCACTGCTGGGGCAGCCCCATGCTTGGTGCGCGTGGCTGCCTGCGATCTGCGTGGGCCACGCCCACCATTGGTTTCCTCCCAGGTCCCCAGTGGGATCCGCCTCGTAGTCTGAATCAGTAACGGTGGCGTGAGGTTGGTAGCGCTGGGTGAGTAGAGGGTTCGTTAGGAGCGGGAGATTTAACGTTGTCCGTTGTGTTCTGCGCAATTGCGTAACCAGGCGCAAGTTGTCGGTGAGAGAGAGGAAGTGGGTCAGAGTGTATTGGAGGACCGACGGTTTGGAGGGAAGAGAGGTGAGCGGTGAGGTGGTTCAGAGATCGTTTGTGGTGTTTAGTAATTTTGTGTAAGGTGATAAGGGAGAGATCTGTAGTGCTGATAAGATGGGTTCCCATAGGGGTGACCAGGTCATGGTATGAGTAAATGTCCAGGTCATGAAATGGAGTCATGAGTGAGACAGGAATTGCCTGTGGGGGGAGAGGGAGAGAGTGTATGTTAAGTTTGTCAAGAAGTTCTGTGTCATTCCAAGAAATTATTATGTCAGATTTTTTAATAATTTCCAGCTGGCGGGCTAGGGACATGTATTTAAGTTGCTTGCGGGAGAGAGAGAGAGGATCTAGAGTGGTCATGGTGGAGGTTGATTTGTTAAGAAGAGCCCTGGTGAGGATTCCCAGGTGACCTTGGTCGTTCATGGACTGGGTGAGGGCTGTTGCAGTAATCTGGGTGTATTCAGTGAGTAGAGAGGGCACCCCTAGTCCTGCCTCTGTTTTGGGGAGGTGGAGTGCTCTTGTCGGAAAAGATCTAGGAAGGGACAGCAGAGTTTAACTGTTTTTAATACTGCTCTGTCAATGACATGAATGTCGGTTAGTGAGAAGGGGGCTACTATCATCGGGTATTTAATAGCTGCTGACATATTGTGAAATTATTCGTAAGCATTGAGTGGGAGTTGCCCTGTTTTTAGCTTTAGTGAGGATGCTCAAGCCTTTGTTGTGAATGGTTTCAATAGTAGAGTGGAGTGGAGTTTTCCAATTTAAGGTAAGTGAGATGTGAACCCCCAAGTATTTGTAGGCTTGGTCTGGAGGCTGGTAGGTATTCCCATAGGAATTTCCTAAGGGAATTTTTTCCAACCTTTGTTTAAGAATGTTGTTGTGAGTAGGTTGTGAGGGGTGTGATTTGTGGAGTATGCCACTGACCACACATTTAGTGGCGTTAAGAGGAATGCCCGACCAGATGCTAAAAGTTTGGACTTTACCACATTGGATACGAAGGTCCTCTGAGCTGCCGGTTAGGACGGCAGTGTCGTCAGCATACCCCAAGCTGCTAGTGTGATTTTCATCTGCTGTTTTGGGGGGTAGGGATGCTGCTCTGTATCCTCGTCCCCCAGAACGGAGCCATCTGTGTAGGGGTTCTAGAAAAATAATGAAGAGTAAGGGGGAGAGAGTGTCTCCCTGGATAGTGCCCCTGGTGATGGGGATAGGGGAGCCAGATGTATTGTTGAGGAGGATATGTGTAGTTGAGTTTGTGTAAATTCCTTTAATAGTGTCTATAGTGTCGTGGGTGTAACCCAAGCTGAGCATGATGCAAAGAAGTTTTTGGTGGTCAATCATGTTGAAAGCAGAGCTAAAGTCAAAGTAGGCAGCATAGAGGTCCTGGTGGAAGAGGGCAGCATCCTCAATGTTGTGGAGTAGGGTCAAGAGTTGTCTATAGGTACTTTTGTCTTTTCTGAAACCCTCTTGGCAGGCACTAAGAATGTGGTTGGTTTCAGAGTACGTAGTAATAGTGTTAGTGACAAGAGAGGTCCAGAGTTTGGCTACAGCATTGTTAAGGCCTATTGGCCTGTAGTTTTGAGGCAAGCAAGGATCTGATTTTTTGTAGAGCATGACTGTGTGTGAGGTTTTCCAGCAGTCTGGTGTTTCTCCCAGGATCCATACTAGCTGCATGAGTTTGTGTATGGTGAGGTGCATTTCCTGTGGGAGGCACATAAGTAGTTCATTAGGTATGCCGTCTGGGCCTGTGGCTTTGTTGGTGGAGAGTTTCCTAATACAGTCATCATAGGTGGTTGAGGAGGAGAGATAGGTGTAAGGGGAGGCAGTGTTTTGTATGGAGTTGGCTGGGGTTTCAAGGTGATATTTATCCGTGTGTGTTTCCCATGGTGGGGGGGTGGCATGTCGTGTATAGTCATCTGAGATGGGTGGTGTGGGAGGTGACATAAGTTTACCCATGTGTTTAGTCATAACTTCCAGGAGACCCTGGGTGCTGGTGCTAAGTGTGTTTGAGGATGCGTCCAGTAGAGCAGTGGGTGTATGTGTGTAATTTTCAGGAGAGAAAATATACCTGTGAGTTTGTCGTGCCTGTGTGCTGAGGCGGCGTCGGAATTTCTTGATGGAAGCGGTTGCTCTCTCCTCTTTGAGTGCAGCCTGCATGTTACGTAGTTCTGTAATACTTTGTTTAATATCAGCAGTTAGAGAGAGGCAGTAGTCAGGGAGAAGTGAGTTTTGTAGGTGTTGTTGTATTTTAATTTTAGTGGTAGGTGAGTATGTGCCTGCCGTGTGAGGTGTGCTTCTAAGCTCCATGTATTGTTGTTGGTCAAGATGGTTGGAGGCTGTTCGAAGTGCTTTAATGTGTTTAATATGGTAGTTAAGACGTCTGTAAGTTTTAGCAGTTTGCCTGGGCAAGAAAGTGCCTGGTGTGCTAGGCTTAGTGGGGCAGGTGTCAGTCATGATGGAGAGAGCCTGGTGAAGAGTGATCATGAGATGATCTGCCATGCTTTTAAGGTTTTCTGGCATGGTGGCTGTGAGTTCTTGTCTAATAGATTGAATGTGTGCAGATGTTTTATCTTCTCCCAGTAAAGTTTGTGCTATAGTCCAGGCTTTATTTATGTTGATGTGGCTGTGCTGAAATTGACGGAGAAATTGATTTGAAATGGCCTCTTTAGCTTTGGCCATGTCCTGTTGTTTGAGAGGAAGTTGCAGTTGGGGTGTTGGATTGTGAGGTGGTGTGTCCAGGTTGGGAGGAGGAAAGAGAGAGGAGGTAATTTGTTGTTCCAGGGTCAAGTGGTCAAGTGTGTCTCCCATTTGGTGTGTGGTTTCTGTCACCGTGGTTGCAGGTGGGGGGTTGATGAGAATGATGTCATCTATCCTGCTGCTGTAGGAAGTGTTGTCTGAGTAAGTATGGGGGCGTGGTGATGGTTGAATGTGAATTGGGTATTTATTAAGATGCTGATAGTGAGGCTGGTCCTCCAGGTGCTGGACTGTGTTGCTTCTATCAGTGAGGTAGTAAGCTGCATTCCAGTCTCCCCCTGCAATATAATGGTGAGAGGGGTTCTGGGATATGATGTAGTGAATGTGTTCATAGATACGGGCTCTTTTGGCAGAGTCATTGCAGGGCATGTAGACGCCTAAAATGTGAGTGATGTTGTTAATAGTTTGATGAGTGAGATGACCAGCTATGTCAGTGGGGATCTCATGTTTAATTGGGTGGGTAGTAAGAGTCTTTTTTATGAGTGTGATAACTCCAGCTGAGCGGGTAACAATGTTGTCTACATTGGTAGCTTGCTTAATGATTTTGCTGCTGTGATGGAAGTGGTAGTCAGAAAAGTCTTGTTTGATCATATTAATTATACCTGTGTTGTTGGAGATGAGTTTTGTTTCGGTGAGAATAGCAATGTCTGGCTCATTAGTTCGAATATGGTCATAGAGTGTTTCCCAGGATGAGAAGATGCCTCTGCAGTTGGAGGTGATAATGTTAGTGAGATATAGTGCAGTTTGCTGTTGTTGAGCAGGATGTAAGGTAGTATGAATTATTTTAATTCTTTTCGTTGGCAGGGTTTTAGTAGTGGGTCTGAAAGGAGCAGGTTTCTTGGTAGGAGGTTCTGCTCCAAAGATTCTGCATTGGCGAAACTTAGTGAAGTCAGGAAGGACGACTTTGCTAGGTATAGGGAGAGGTGTGTTGTGCATCTGATGTGTGCAGGAGTGTGAGCGTTTTGTAGTTAAATGATTTTTCTTTGTAGAGGATGTTTTTTGTTTTGATCTGGGAGGTTCCTCATCTTCAGAGACTAGGTAAATAGTTTCTGTGAGGTCTTTTTGATTAAAAGAAGGAGGATCTATGAGGTCTTCGTGATCTGAGAAAGTGGAGTCTACGAGAGTGAGATCTGGGAAGGTGAGATCTGAGGAGTTGTCCTGATCTGGTAAATTGTGATCTGTGAGTTCTGCAGGCCATGGGGAATTTATGTGGTCCATACTGTAGGGAGAGTCAGGATGGTTGTGAGTGGGTGTGGTGCTACTAGTAGGGAAGACCATGTCAACATTCTGCCTCATAGGGTGGCCTAGTGTGTGGTTAATTTCTGGTTGAAAGGGGTAGGATAGGAAGGAGGTTGGTGTTTTAGTAAGAGTGTAGATGTGCCCTTGGAGTTTTATCCAGTCTTGTGAGTGGAGGAGACTAGGGCCGTTGTGTTCAGAGTTCATGTCCCACCACTTACCATTTATTTGCTTAATGGTGCTAGCATGTCCATATCCACAGTTGTAGTGGAGGATAAACCTTGAGCAGCTAGGAGGAAGTCGAGAAAGGATTTGCTGTTTTGTGCTGCCAGGCATAATTCCTGCAGAATAATTCTCAGATGTGTCTTCAGTTGTTGGTGTAGTGGTGGGAGGATGGGATGGGATGTATGTTTGTGAGTTTCTGTGACCAGTGAGAAAGCCTAAGTGAGATTTCCTTTTAGCCAGATAGTAGTTGACTAAAGGGATTGTGTAGTTACCGGTTAGTTTGTTAAAATAACAATGTTCTAGATCCCATTCATGTTGAGTGTAGTTAGTGACGTGTGTATTGAGGTTTATGGAGAACTGTAGGACATCTTTATAGTCCAGGGCCTTGTATCCGAGGTAGGCGTTAATAGAATGAATTTGACAATGAGAGGATATTTGAGGTTCCCAATAACTAGAACTGTTTACAGAGGTGGAACGAAGTCTGGGAGTAGGTCTGCCTCCCCTAGGGGTTGTTTCCCAGGTGGGATAGGTCAAAATTCTAAAGTCATGAGTGAAGAATTTCCTATTAGGTTCACAGCTAGAGTTTTGCTTTGCAGGGGAATTAAAAACAAGGAGGCTATTCACGGTTGACTTATCAGTAGTGGATGTACTGTGCTTGGTGCACCCTATGATCCAACAAGTAGCCAGGAGGAGGAGAGCAATCAGGGAGGTGCTATAAAAGTCTATGACTAAGGAGCAAGGGATCACTATGGATGTCCAATGTTGATTGTAAGGTTGATTGTGATCATAAGGACTTGCACCCACGCCATGAGAGGCTGTATTAATCGTCAGAGACGACAATGCCACGAGGGGCGCATCGGGACTTGCACCCACGCCATGAGAGGCTGTATTAATCGTCAGAGACGACAATGCCACGAGGGGCACATCGGGACTTGCACCCACGCCATGAGAGGCTGTATTAATCGTCAGAGACGACAATGCCACGAGGGGCACATTGGGACTTGCACCCACGCCGTGAGAGGCGGTATTAGTCGCCATGACAGGCTTAGAGAACATGGGGTTTCGAAGATGGCCAATGAGTGTAGTGTTGGAATGTTTGCAGTTTATAAGATAGTGCGGTGTGGTAGCCGGGGGAAAGAGGTATGCGGCGGTGTGGTGAAAAGGTGGGAAAGAAAGGCGGGAATTAGCAGCTTGTTTCTCGCTGCGGTTCGATTTCCTATCGATCTTACCTTGTTGCACCCTGTTTTGTTGAGCTCCCATTGAATACATGCTGGTGGCTGAGTGAGAGTAAGGTGCAAAGAAAGATAAGGGAGTGCGGAGAGAGGCTGTTGAAGCGGCGGTGATATTCAAACAGTTGACGAAAAGAAGGGCAATGATAAAGTGAATGGCAGAGTTCGTAGAATGAATGCTACCAGGTATGAAGGAGCACAATGGAACTTAGGTACTATTCTATCTTCTTAGTTGTTTGTAAATCCTTGGATATCTAGTCTACCCACTCTTATATTCCCTGAATGCTACCAGGTTTGTAGGAGCACAATGGAACTTAGGTACTATTCTATCTTCTTAGTTGTTTGTAAATCCTTGGATATCTAGTCTACCCACTCTTATATTCCCTGAATGCTACCAGGTTTGTAGGAGCACAATGGAACTTAGGTACTATTCTATCTTCTTAGTTGTTTGTAAATCCTTGGATATCTAGTCTACCCACTCTTATATTCCCTGAATGCTACCAGGTATGCAGGAGCACAATGGAACTTTGATACTATTGTACCTCCTTAGTTGTTTGTACATGTCTTACATATCTAGTTCACCCCGTCTTCTATTCCCTGAATGCCACCATGTATGTATGCATGGTTGTCAAGTACGATATTGTATAGTTATATCGTACAATATCGTACAATATCAATATTTTGTGCAACATATTATACATCGTATGATATATCGCCCGATAATCTTGGGGACCTGTATGATATTGACATCCCTATATGTATGTATGTATGTATGTATGTATGTATGTATGTATGTATGTATGTGTATGTATGTATGTATGTATGTATGTATGTATGTATGTATGTATGTATGCGTTTTGCTGTCCAGGGGGGGTCTACAAGGACTGGCCAAACCTTCCAAACGGGTTAGGCAGTTTAAGAAACAAGCGCTGGTGAGCTTAACCCCAACAAATCGTAAATAACTGAAAAATGTCTTAAAGAAAGACGACTGCATGCCACCTTGTATGTACGAGTTCTGTAATAGGTTAGACAGTATCCCACCCTCATCGGTATTTATTAATGTCTTCGATGCGTGAATCCCCTCACTTCCGTTCCGCTTACCTGCCCTGCCCTTCCATACCCTGCCCTATCCTACCGTACCACCACACCCTACTACCCCACCCCCACCCCCATCCATGTGATTCAGGGGACCGATCCTCCACCTGGCCTGCTCCCAAGCTCTTCAGCACGTCTTCAAAGCAGAGACGGCCCCCCCCTACCACACACCAACCCAACCCCAACCCCCACCTTCACCCCCAACCCAACCCAACCCAACCCAACCCAACCCAACCCAACCCAACCCAACCCAACCCAACCCAACCCAACCCAACCCGACCCGACCCGACCCAACCCGACCCGACCCGACCCGACCCGACCCGACCCGACCCGACCCAACCCAACCCAACCCAACCCAACCCAACCCAACCCAACCCATGTGATTCAGGGGACTGATCCTCCACCTGGCCTGCTCCCAAGCTCTTCACCACGTCTTCAAAGCAGAGACTGCCCCCCCTCTGTGGCAATGTGGAGTCGCTGTCTTCGTGGTTGTTGTGACCCTAGTGCAGGTACTGTTTGGCTTGGTCCAGATGTACTGCTTGATTAGGCTTATTTTACCCCATTCCGACGCGCTGCCCTTGGTGCGACCCCGTTGCCCCCTAACCTGGTAGGGGGAAGCTAGCCCGGGGTTTGCCAGCCCGGGGGTGACCGGTAACCCTAAACCCCTAACCCCCCACCCCTGGGCTGGCTAATCCCGGGCTAGCTTCCCCCTACCCCCTGAATCCCCACGCTTTGTGCTACGCCCTATACCCACAATCCTGAAATCAGGCCTGCGTTGCAATTTTGTATACTCAACTGCACCTACGGAAAGTTGAAAAAACACTACAGCAGTGCTTAGGCTAAGCCATGCAGCGATACAACCAGGCTACTATTACGCGCATTATTGCCTATTGCATTATTGCTTATTGCTTATTGCATTATTGCTTATTGCATTATTGCTTATTGCATTATTGCATTATTCATTATGCTTTTGCTTATTGCATTATTGCATTATTGCTTATTGCTTATTGCATTAATTGGCTTACTTGCATTATTGCTATTTGCATTATTGCTTATTGCATATTGCTCTTATTGCATTATTGCTTTTTGCATTATTGCTTATTGCATTATTGCTATTGCATTATTGCTTATTGCATTTGCTTATTGCATTTTGCTTATTGGCATATTGCTTATTGCATTATTGCTTAGTGCATTATTGCTTATTGCATTATTGCTTATTGCATTATTGCTTATTGCATTATTGCTTACCGATTATTGCTTATATTGCATTATTGCTTATTGCATTATTGCATTATTGCTTATTGTATTATTGCTTATTTGCATTATTGCTTATTGCATATTGCGTATTGCATTGATTGCGTATTGCAATTAATTGCTATTGCATTTGCTTATTGCTTATTGCTTATTGCATTATTGCTTATTGCATTATTGCTTATTGCATGATTTGCTTATTGGCATTATTGCTTATGCATTATTGGCTTATTGGCATTATTGCATTATTGCTTATTGCATTATGCTTATTGCATTATTGCTTAATTGCATTATTGTTATTGCATTATGCTTATTGCTTAGTGCTTATTGGCCCCATTTATTGACTTTTTTATTGCATTTTATTGCTTATTGCATTATTGCTTATTGCATTATTGCTTATTGCTTATTGCTTATTGCATTATTGCTTATTGCATTATTGCTTATTGCATTATTGCATATTGCTTATTGCATTATTGCTTATGCATTATTGCTTATTGCAGTATTCTTATTGATATTGATTATGCATTATGGCTTATTGCATTATTGCTTATGCATTATGCTTATTGCATTATTGCTTTTGCATTATTGCCTTATGGCATATTGCCATTATTGCTTATGATTATCGATTATTGCATTTTGCTTATGCTTATGACTTATGCATTATTGCGTATTGCATTATGCTTATTGCATATTGCTTATTGCATTATTGCTTATTGCATTATTGCTTATTGCATTATTGCTTATTGCATTATTGCTTATTGCATTATTGCTTATTGCATTATTGCTTATTGCATTATTGCTTATTGCATTATTGCTTATTGCATTATTGCTTATTGCATTATTGCTTATTGCATTATTGCTTATTGCATTTTGCTTGCAGCACGGCAAACTGGTTGAAAACTCTCCGGAACCCTAAACCCTTTGGAGCCCGAATGCGTGATCATTCAAAACTTGTGAACTCTGCAACCCTAAACCCCTTGGGAGCCGACTGCGTGATTCACGCAAACTGTGCCGAAAACCCGAAACCCTTGGGAGCTCCGACCTGCGTGATTCACGCAAACTTGTGAAACCCTGAACCCTAAACCCTGGGAGCCCGACTGCCGGGTTCACGAAAACTGGTTTTAAACCCCTAAACCCTAAACCCTAAACCCTTTTTGAGCCCGACTGCGTGATTCACGCAAACTTGTGAACCCTGAACCCTAAACCCTTTGGGAGCCCGACTGCGTGATTCACGCAAACTTGTGAACCCTAAACCCTTTGGGAACCCGACTGCGTGATTCACGCAAACTTGTGAACCCTGAACCCTAAACCCTTTGGGAGCCCAAATGCGTGATTCACGCAAACTTGTGAACCCTAAACCCTAAACCCTTTTGGAGCCCGACTGCATGATTCACGCAAACTTGTGAACCCTGAACCCTAAACCCTTTGGGAGCTCGACTGCGTGATTCACGCAAACTTGTGAACCCTGAACCCTAAACCCTTTTGGAGCCAGACTGCGTGATTCACGCAAACTTGTGAACCCTAAACCCTAAACCCTTTGGGAGCCCGACTGCGTGAGTCACGAAAACTTGTAAACCCTAAACCCTTAAACCCTAAACCCTAAACCCTAAACCCTAAACCCGATAAATCCTAAACCTTTTTGGAGCCCTGACTGTGTGATTCATGCAAATTTGCAAACTTTGCATCACGCAATTTTCCGGACTACCGTAACATCAAATCATAGCTGATGGTGACTTTCCCCAGCTTGGGACGTACGGGAGGGTCTTCTTAACACCACGCTCCTCCAGGCAATATTTTTTTTTTGCTGCCCTTGGACTGCAGTAGTGTGCAAGTATCCCCTTGACTGCAATAGCCTTCACAGGCCTTCATGCTTTGAGATCTCTCATCACATCTCTGTATTAATTAAGTATTAATTAAGTATTAATACTTCATTACTACTCAATTAAGACTGAATTAATACTTAATTAATACCCAATTAAATACTTAATTAATACTCAATTAATACTTCATTAAGACTGAATTAATACTTAATTAATTAATTAAGTATTAATTAAGTATTAATTAAGTGTTAATTAAAAATAAACCAAGTTTTGAATAAATCAAGTTTTGTTGTATCGTTGTCTGTCCAGGGCCTTGGCAGGCCTAAGTGCTATGGCACTCCAGGCGTTATCTATTGTTTTATTTTAGAAGGCGGGTAGGGAGGGTCCCCTTAACACCACGCCCCTCCAGGCGTTATCTTTTTTTGTTGCAACCCTTGGACTGCACAAGTGTGCAAGTATCCCCTGGACTGCAATAGCCTTTACACCCCTTCATGCTTTGAGAACTCTCATCACGACCCCCCCACCCACACACCCACCCACCCACACACACACACACATACGCACACACACATTCTTTGCTGATGCTATCACTACGGCAGATCCACAGAGACACCAATGAAGAGTTTGAGGGCCGTGTGAAGTAATCTGTGTTTATCAGAATTAAATTATCACTGTAGCACGAACTCAGGGCCCCCGTCCGTATAACAATTTTCGGGGCTTCAGTTCATCAGTGCTTTTTCTTATTCAGCCCTTCCTGTACGGTTGGGCAAGTCCCTTCATCCTGTTTGGCCTACCCCTGGACTGTAACATACTTACATACATACATCACCTCTCTGTATTACACAAGCTTTGTTGTATCGTTGCGTGTCCAGGGCCTTGTCCAGGCGTTATTTTTGTTTTGTTTTAGTATCATACCATCGTCTCCAGTTATTCGCTTGTCGCCTGCACCATTTTACCCCCACCCCAACGCCATGCTTGGCCTGTAAGCCCACCCTTTCACCTTGTGTGTAGGATGTAGGTGAGGATTGTGGGTGTAGGATGTAGGTGTAGGATTGTGGGTGAAGGATGTAGGTGTAAGATTGTGAGTGTACGATTTAGGTGTAAGATTGTAGGTGTAGGATTTTGGGTGTAGGATTTAGGTGTAAAGATGTGGGTGTAGGATTTAGGTGTAAGATTGTGGGTGTAGGATGTAGGTGTAGGATGTATGGTTATGGGTTTAGGACGCCATGCTTCGCCTGTAAGCCCACCCTCTCACCTAGAGTGTAGGATGTAGGTTTAAGATTGTAGGTGTAGGATTGTGGGTGTAGGATGTAAATGTATGATGTAGGTGTAGGATTGTGGGTGTAGGATGTAGGTGTAAGATTGTAGGTGTAGGAAGCAGGATTGTGGGTTGAGGATGTAGGAGTAAGACGCCACACTTTGCCTGTACCCCCCCCCCCCCCCCCACCCCTCCCACCTTCCCCCTTCCTCCACCCTCCCCCCCCCCCCCTTCTCCCACCTACAGCCCCTCCCACCTTTCCCCCTCCCTGACCCTCCCTCTTTTCCCACTTACAGATTCGATCCCTGGCACGACTTAGCGTGGTGTTTGTGGTGGGGACATGCTGCCAGCTTTGCGTTGTCGCTTTTGTTCTGTATGACCTAATTACGTGAGTCCAAGGTTGGGTGTGTTACTTGTGTTTGTGGTGGGGGACCTGCTTTTTATTTTGTTTTGTTTTAAGATTTTCAACCCAGGAAGTGGGACCCACACAAAACAGCGCCCACTGAGGGTTTAGAACGCTTCTGCCAGTTTTTTGTGTTTCATTGTTACTTACTGTCCTAATTACGTGAGTGCAAGGTGGGGATGATTACTTGTGTTTGTGGTGGGGGCCTTTTTCTTTTTCTTTTTCAATTTCCATTCCAGGAAGTGGGACCCACACTAAACAGATGGGACTGTATTATTGCATTATTTGGGTGTTGGTGTTGTTTGTTCGATTATTTCTTGAGCACAATAGATGTGCTGTATCATAAGCTTAAGCATTAGGGCGTACTCTGCAGAAGAGAAAGATAGCGCTTGAAACAAGTACTGCCAGGTGTCACTGTCGGCTGTATGGTGCAGGATCCTTTCCCCCGGGCTTTCAGTGATATACATTGGTCTAGTGGTAGACCAAATCACTTTGAGGATGAAGAGTCAGGATCCTGCACCATACAGCCGACTGGGACATCTTGAAGTTCTTGTTGTTGCTAACGCTGCAAATAGCTTCAAGCTCCTCATGAGCACCAGGACCATGATCCTAAACTTGTAGGACTGGATAGATGCCCACTGGGGGGTTAGAATGTTACTCCCAGCTTTGTTTGTTTCCTTTTTACTTCATGTCCCAATTACGTGAGTGCAAGGTGTGGTGTGTTACTTGTGTTTGTGGAGCGGACTAGGGCTTTTCATTTCTGTTTTTCTTCGCAGCTTCTATGCAGCTTCCTGAGCCAGCCCCGTGCTTTATCCAAATATTTCAGCAGTTCTGGACTGCTGATTGTGGCAGCTTCAAGGTGCAATAGGTTGTGTTTGGTTTAGTTGAATAGCCAGCCAGGGGAGCTCTCTAGAAGCTGTAGCTTGTAACTGACAACAAGTTATATGCAGCGTGCGACGCTAAACAATGGGGGAGAGTGTTTGAGACGGAGCAACAGGTGGCAATGGAAGCGAGTTAGTTACAAGACCGCTGGCTGTGGTGTCAGGCTTCGTCTCGGTCAAAAGGTCGGTCGGACGGACAAATGGGAAACCCTGGAGGCTCCCACCCCCTTGAAGAGGTGGTGCTAAAAATAAAAGCTATGCATCAGTTGGAGTGTACCCCTGACTATAATGATAACGCCTGGTACGGTGACTAAAGCTAGCTCCGGCTTACGCTGTGGTGTCCTTAACATCACGTCCTGTGAGTAAATGTATTACACAATTTCAATTTCAATTTCAATTTCAATTTCAATAACGCCTGGTGGGGCGTGGTGTTAAGGGAACCCGTCGTACGCGGGTAGAGAGCGGTCTTCTTCCTCAACTGGACAAGCTACCATCGCGGTTGACTACGATCTGCAGCGCCATGGGCGACCGTAGGGGGAATTGAACCCCCGACTCTTCATCCCCAAAGTGATTTGGTCTACCACTAGACCAATGTATATCACTGAAAGGGACTAAAACTTTCTACAATCCCAGAATCAGACCCCCAAAACTTGAACCCCAAAATCCCAACCCAAAAATCTCACCTCAAAAATCCCAACCCAAAATCATTACCCCAAAATGAGTACCACTATGGTACTACTTTAGTGTGCCCCAGTAGTCAGTGATTTTTATTTCAGATTTCTGTAGTCCAGGTTGAGTAGCTACTTGGACTACTCAACCCTGATTTCAGGATATTTGCGTAGCCATCGCATGGCGGAGCGCAAAGCCTGCCGCGCGGAGCCTGGGGGGGGTCGGGGGGCAGCGTGTCCCGATATCGGGGGGTCCGGGGGATGCAGCATTCGACGGAATGGCGACGGAATGGCGACGCGTCGTCGAAAAAAGAAACACTGCCGGTAGTATGTTGACCTTTCTTTGCAAGCCCTTCCTATCACGGTTGGGCAAGTCCCTTTAGCCTATTTATCCTCCCCTGGACTATAGCATACATACATAGCCTATCTGGTTATCCCTGGTTACCCCTGGCGGTGTTGCATTTGCATTAGTGTTGTGTTTAGGCTGTGCTGCACTGTGGGCCAGCTCCCTCCCCCCCCCCCCCCCCCCCCTCCTGGCAGTTGGAGTGTACCCCAGTAGTATGTTAGCCTATCTAGTTACCCCCGGCGGTCTTGCATTTAAAAAAGTGTTGTGTTTAGGCTGTGCTACACTGTGACCCCCCCCCACACACACACACCCACCCACACACACACACACACACCCCACCCCCTCACGGCAGTTGGAGTTACCCCTGCCTGTGTTGCATTTACAAAAGTGTTGTGTTTAGGCTGTGCTACACTGTGACCCCCCCCACCCACCCACCCACACCCACACCCACACCCACACACCCTCCCGGCAGTTGGAGTTACCCCTGGCGGTGTTGGCATTTACAAAAGTGTTGTGTTTAGGCTGTGCTACACTGTGACCCCCCCCCCACCCACCCACCCACACCCACACCCACACACCCTCCCGGCAGTTGGAGTTACCCCTGGCGGTGTTGCATTTACAAAAGTGTTGTGTTTAGGCTGTGCTACACTGTGACCCCCCCCCACCCACCCACCCACACCCACACCCACACACCCTCCCGGCAGTTGGAGTTACCCCTGGCGGTGTTGCATTTACAAAAGTGTTGTGTTTAGGCTGTGCTACACTGTGACCCCCCCACCCACCCACCCCACACCCACAACCACACCCACACACCCTCCCGGCAGTTGGAGTTACCCCCTGGCGGTGTTGCATTTACAAAAGTGTTGTGTTTAGGCTGTGCTACACTGTGACCCCCCCCCACCCACCCACCCACACCCACACCCACACCCACACACCCTCCCGGCAGTTGGAGTTACCCCTGGCGGTGTTGCATTTACAAAAGTGTTGTGTTTAGGGCTGTGCTACACTGTGACCCCCCCCCACCCACCCCACCCACACCCACACCCACACCACACCCACACACCCTCCCGGCAGTTGGAGTTACCCCTGGCGGTGTTGCATTTACAAAGTGTTGTGTTTAGGCTGTGCTTACACTGTGACCCCCCCCACCCACCCACCCACACCCACACCCACAACCCACACACCCTCCCGGCAGTTGAGTTACCCCTGGCGGTGTGCATTTACAAAAGTTGTTGTGTTTAGGATGTGCTACACTGTGACCCCCCCCCTCCCCCAGCCCCCCCCCCCCCCCCACAACAACACACACCACACCCTCCCGGCAGTTGGAGTTACCCCTGGCGGTGTTGCATTCAGGGGATTGTTTTTTTCAAATCGGAAAGTGTTTTTTCTACGCTTTATGGTTTTAGGCATCCTCAAGGGATATAGCGTTTATTTAGCTTTTTGTGGGCCAAGCCCCCCCCCCCCCCCCCCCCCCCCCCCTGGCAGTTGGAGTGTACCCCATTAGTATGTTAGCCTATCTAGCCCCTTTCAGTGATATACATTGGTCTAGTGGTAGACCAAATCACTTTGAGGATGAAGAGTCGGGGGTTCGATTCCCCCTACGGTCGCCCTTGGCGTTGCAGGTCGTTGTCAACCCACATGGTAGCTTGTCCAGTTGAGGTAGAAGACCGCTCCCTACCCGCGTACGACGGGTTCCCTTAACACCACGCCCCACCAGGCGTTATCAGTACCTTTAGCCTATCTGGCTACCCCTGGTTACCCTCGCAGTGTTGCATTTACAGTAGTGTTCTGTTTAGCCTGTAAAACACTGCCCCCCCCCCCCCCCCCCCCCTCCCCCCTGGCAGTTGGAGCGTACCCCAGTAGTATGTTAGCCTATCTGGTTACCCATGGCGGCATTGCATTTACATTATAGTTGTATTTAGGCTGTGCTACACTGTGGGCCAGACCCCCCCCCCCCCCCCCCCCCACCCCCCACACACACACACACACACACACAACCACACACACACAACCACACACACACCACACACACACACACACACACACACACACACACACACACACACACAACCACACACACAACCACACACACACACACACACACACTCACACACACACACATGCCGGCTTTTAACCTGTGAAGCCTATTAGGCTACCCCTGGATTGTACACATACACAGGATGTATTATTCTTAGCAGAAATACCCGTTTGTTCAGAACTGTACCCATTATTGCAACTGCAGTGATCCAGACCCAGAGGCACACACCACACACCAACTAACCAACCAACCAACCAACTAACCAACCAACCCCAATTGACCCATTCTCGCTCGTGCATTGATCCAGACCCAGAGGCACACACCACAACCAACCCACCAACCAATTAACCAACCAACCGACCTACCAACCCCAAATTGACCCATTCTTGCTCGTGCATTGATCCAGACCCAGAGGCACACACCACAACCAACCCACCAACCAACCAATTAACCAACCAACCGACCAACCAACCCCACATTGACCCATTCTCGCTCATGCATTGATCCAGACCCGGAGGCACACACCACAACCAACCAACCAACCTCAAATTGACTTCAACATTGATCCATTCTTGCACCTACAGTGATCCGGGCTCAGATGCACACACCACACCAACCAATTTCAAATTGACCCATTCTCGCTTGGGCAGTGATCCAGACCCAGAGGCAAACACCACAACCAACCCACCAACCAACCAATTAACCAACCAACCGACCAACCAACCAATTAACCAACCAACCGACCAACCAACCAACCCCAAATTGACCCATTCTTGCTCGTGCATTGATCCAGACCCGGAGGCACACACCACAACCAACCAACCAACCAACCAATTAACCAACCAACCGACCAACCAACCCCACATTGACCCATTCTCGCTTATGCATTGATCCAGACACACCACAACCAACCAACCAACCCCAAATTGACTTCAGCATTGATCCATTCTTACACCTACATCCGGGCTCAGATGCACACACCACACCAACCAACCTCAAATTGACCCATTCTCGCACCTGCAATGATCCAGACCCAGAGGCACACACCCCAACCACCCAAGTAACTAACCAACCAACTCCAAATTGGCCCATTTAAGATCGTGCATTGATCCAGACCCGGAGGCACACACCCCAACCAACCCCAAATTGGCAATTTTTTGCACCTGCAGTTATCCGGACACTCATGCTTTAAACACCAACCAACCCCAAATTGACCCGTTCTCGCTCGTGCAGTGATCCAGACCCAGAGGCACACACCACAACCAACAACATTAAGCCTGGCAACTATCGCCTGGCTTTTGTGTCCCTCATGTAAGTGTGCTACCACATATTTTGTGTCTAGCTGTGCAATTCTGGTTTTGTTTGTCGGGTTGGTCTGGTTTGTTTTAGTTTAGTTTGGGTTGGATTGACTTAGTTTGGGTTGGTTTGACTTAGTTTGGGTTGGGTTGACTTAGTTTGGGTTGGGTTGACTTAGTTTGGGTTGGGTTGACTTAGTTTGGGTTGGGTTGACTTAGTTTGGGTTGGGTTGACTTAGTTTGGGTTGGGTTGACTTAGTTTGGGTTGGGTTGACTTAGTTTGGGTTGGGTTGACTTAGTTTGGGTTGGGTTGACTTAGTTTGGGTTGGGTTTGATAGTTGGGGTTGGGTTGATTAGTTTGGGTTGGGTTGAGCTTAGTTTGGGTTGGGTTACTTAGTTTGGGTTGGGTTGGACTTTTTTGGGTTGGGTTGGAATTAGTTTGGGTTTGGGTTGACTTAGTTTGGGTTGGGTTGACGTAGTTTGGGTTGGGTTCTTGAACTTAGTTGGGTTGGTATTGACTTAGTTTGGGTTGGGTGGACTTAGTTGGGTGGGTTGACCTTAGTTTGGGTGGGTTGACTTAGTTTGGGTTGGGTTGACTTAGTTTGGGTTGGGTTGACTTAGTTGGGTTTGGGTTGGACTTGTGGGTGGGTTGACCTTGTTTGGAGTTGGAGACTTCGTTGGGTTGGGGTGACTAGTGTGGGTTGGGTTGACTAGTTTGGGTTGGGTTGACTTAGTGTGAGTTGGGTGATTTGTTGGGTTGACTTAGTTGGGTTGGGGTGACGTAGTTTGGGTTGGGTTGACGTAGTTTGGGTCGGGTGACTTACGTTTGGGTTGGGTTGACTTAGGTTGGGTTTGGTTGACTTAGTTTGGGTTGGGTTGACTTAGTTGGGTCGGTTGACTTAGTTTGGGTTGGGTTGACTTAGATTTGGGTGGGTTGACTTAGTTGGGGTTTTGGGTTGACTTAGTTTGGGTTGGGTTGACTTAGTTTGGGTTGGTTGACTTAGTTTGGGTTGGGTTGACCTTAGTTTGGGTTGGGTTGACCTTAGTTTGGGTTGGTTGACTTAGTTTGGGTTGGGTTGACTTAGTTTGGGTTGGGTTGACTTAGTTTGGGTTGGGTTGACTTAGTTTGGGTTGGGTTGACTTAGTTTGGGTCGGGTTGACTTAGTTTGGGTTGGGTTGACTTAGTTTGGGTTGGGTTGACTTAGTTTGGGTCGGGTTGACTTAGTTTGGGTCGGGTTGACTTAGTTTGGGTCGGGTTGATTTAGTTTTTTTTTTTTTTTAGTTTCAGTTGGGTTGATTTAGTTTTGTTTCGTTTGGATTGGCTTGATTTAGTTTGGTTGAGTTTGGGTTGGGTTGATTTGGTTTGGTTTAGTTTGGATTGGCTTGATTTAGTTTGATTTGGTTTAGTTTGGGTTGGGTTTATTTAGTTTGGATTGGGTTGATTTAGTTTGGTTTGGTTTAGTTTGGGTTGGGTTGATTTAGTTTGGTTAAGTTTGGGTTGATTTGGTTTGGTTTAGTTTGGGTTGGTCTGGTTTTATTGAGTTTCGATTGATTTAGTTTGGGTTGGGTTGATCAAGTTCCGGTTGATTTTATTTAGTTTGGGTTGGGTTGATCAAGTTTCGGTTGATTTTATTCAGTTTGGGTTGGGTTGATCAAGTTTCGGTTGATTTGCTTTAGTTTGGGTTGGGTTGATTTAGTTTGGGTTGGGTTGATTCACTATTCCCGCCTTGCATTATATCATAAAACGTGATTGCATGAGATTGGGCGAGTCCCTTAAGCCTACTTGGCTGCCCCTTGACAGTAAAAGGACAAACTCGTGTCGCACATTAATACGCCCCGCCTTGTAACCTAAACATGTCCTTAATTGCGTGAGGTTGGGCAAGTCCCTCAAGCCTATTTTTCTACCCCTCGCCAGTAACAACACACCTGCACATTGCACAGGACACACACACACATACAGTGTTTTCATATAATCATATTGGTTACTGCCCCCACATCCCCCCACACACACCCTACCCCCCCCCCCCCCCCCCCCCCCCCCCCCCCACACACACACACACTCCCCCCCCACACACACATGCATATTGCACAGGAATATGGTCTTCGCCTTCGGTGGTCAGTTTGCATTCGTTGAGATCATGACTGCGATGAAGCAACCTTCCCAGTTTCCTAGGGCTGGTGAGTCATGTTCCTCTGCTGCTGCTGCTGATGATGATTGTGATGATGAGGATGATGGTGCTGCTGATGCTGCTGATGCTGACAATTGTGTTGATGATGATGATGATGATGATGATGATGATGATGATGATGATGATGATGATGACGATTGTGATGATGATGATGATGATGATGATGATGATGATGATGATGATGATGATGACGATTGTGCTGATGCTGATGATGACGATTTTGATGATGATGATGATGATGATGATGATGATGATGATGATGATGATAATGATGATGATGATGATGATGATGATGATGATGGTGCTCCTGATGATGATGATGCTGACGATTGTAATGATGATGATGGTGCTGCTGCTGCTGATGCTAATGATGCTGACAATTGTGATGATGATGCTGCTGCTGCTGGCGCTGCTGCTGCTGTTGTATCTGCTGCTGCTGATGATAATCAACCATGCTTCACCGCCACCACCACCACACCATCATGCTCTTTCTGTAATGCAGCGTTCTTGTGTTCTACCGTGGCCCTGCTCTACGCCTGCTTGGGCTCCATCGGATACAAGAGCAGGGGTGATAGCATCAATGGCATTACCTTCTTCCAACTTGAGGACTACCACCACCACAACCACCACCACCACAACTATAACCACCAAAAACAGAACCACACCATCACACTCTTGCTCTAATGCAGCGTTCTTGTGCACAACTTCCATGGCCCTTCTCTACGCCTGCTTGGGCTCCATGGGATACAAGAGCAGGGGTGATAGCATCAATGGCATCATCATCTTTCAGCTTGGGGACGGCCCCCTTGCACGTGCATCTGCTGGCTTGATCCTTGTTACTGTAAGTACGCTCAAGGGGGGTGGGGGTGGGGGGGCTTCAAACCAAAAATACCCCATGATCCAATTGTGTAGAGCTCGTAGAGATCGTCAAGAATCTGGTTAAATTTCTCAATTTGATCCAGTGGAAAAAAATGCAGCTGCTGGCGTCATCCTTGTTACTGTGAGTACTCCTGAGAGCATGTATCATATAGGAGATACACTATCCACTATCAGGCAGCACTCATTCTACAGGCAGCTGCTGGCTTAATCCTTGTAACTGTAAGTACTCTCAAGGGGGGGTGGGGTGGGGTGGGGGGGGGGGGGGGGGAGGGGGGAAGAGCTTGAACCCAAAGGACCCCATGATCCAATTGCGCATAGAGCTCGTCCAGATCATCAAGAATCTGGTCGTTTTTCTCTATTTGGAACAGTAGAAGAAACGTGCAGCTACTAGCTTGATCTTTGTTATGGTAAGTAAATAAATCAATAGTATGCAGGTCTCAGTAATTTAATGCACTGCTTTTTTTGCTTGGCATAGTTAGGGTCCTGCTGATTTAGCTTTAAAGTAAAAGTGTGCCTTATTACAAGGCGTGAGGTTGAGGGGACCAGCCCGTAAGCTTGCACTGGGGCCAAACACCAAGTTACTGTGAGGACTCCTGAATGCATGTTTCAGATATTCAACGCACTATCCGCTATCCACTATCGGGCAGCACTCATTCCACATGCAGCTACTAGCTTGATCCTTGTTACTTTGAGTACTCCTATTTATGAGATATGTCATCTCTAATCAGATATCTCATATCAGATGTTTATGATACATCCCATCTCATATCAGATATCTCATATCTGCTATTTATGAGATGTCTCATCTCATATCTGCTATTTCTGCGTGATCTCATCTCATATAATAAACCTTATATCTCATATATATGAGAAATCTCATATCATATCAGATATCTCATACCTTCTATTTTGGAGATATCTCGTCTCATATCCGATTATCTCATATCTCATCTCATATCAGATATCTCATATCAGATATCTCATATCTCCTATTTATGAGATATCTCATCTCATATAAGATGTCTCATATCACCTATATCTGAGATATCTCATCTCATATATGATATCTCATATCTCCTATTTATGAGATATCTCATCTCAGATCAGATTATCTCATATCTCCTATTTATGAGGTATCTCATCTCATATAGGATGTCTCATATCGCCTATACATGAGATATCATATATGATATCTCATATCTCCTATTTCGGAGATATCTCATCTAATATCAGATATTTCGGAGATATCTCATCCCATATCAGATATAGCATATCTCATATTTATGAGATATCTCATCTCATATCAGATATCTCATATCAGATATTTCTGAGATATCTAATCTCAGATCAGATTATCTCATATTTCTTATTTATGTGATATCTCATATCAGATATCTCATATCAGAAATGTATGATATATCTCATCCCATATCAGATATCTCATATCTCACATCAGATATTTATGAGATATCATATCTCATATCAGATATTTCTGAGATATTTCTGAGATATCTCATCTCAGAACAAACTATCTCATATTCAGACGGTTGACTCAGATGCCTTTTACAGTGCTTTTCATATTTCCAATACATATAATTTACCCTTAAGGGTTTAGGAAATAGCACATTCAGGCTTCATCACTGTCAGTACTTAAATTTGCAAAAAGTTGGGGGCCTGCTTGCTGGACATTGAGTCACTGCCCGAGAGGTCCAGCGATCTTTCAGATGGGGCCCCCATTTGTACAAGTGCTAGTAGAGAATTTGAAGGTGTAGCTGGGCCTTGGAAGGTCTTAGCTCTGTGTGCGATATTTCCCTTAATTAGGGGGTATATCACACAACTGGCTGGCCTTACTGGTCTTATCAGCTGTACCATTAAAATAAAGTCAACTGCACTATCTAGCTTGTAAGTCCAGACTGTTCAGGTCTGTCTTTGTGCTACTACCAAAAGAGTCGCTACTGTCAAATAATAACAGAGTCACTTCCCCTGGGAGGCTCTGGTAGCTTCTGGAAGATATAACTCCTGTGGGACGGAGGGATGGTGGTGGGAACTAGAAAAGCTGGTAAAGATGGAAGGCTTTGGCAACTTGGGGCACCAAAATTTTAGTGCTCCCGGTGACTGTGCATTCAATTTTATACCGGGCAGGACAGTACTGCTAGAAAAACACTGGCGGTGGTTCCTCCTGGTTTTGCCCGGGGGTTTACGGGTATTTGAAAATATGAAGGCATCCTGCGGGATTCTGCGTCATGTGTCTGAATACTCCATTTCTCCCACTACTGTGTGGGAAATACGGCATTTCCTATTTATGAGATATCTCAGATCAGATCAGATATTTCAGATCAGATATTTATGATATATCTCATCTCAGATCAGATATCTCATATCTGCTTTTTATGAGGTGTCTCATCTCATATCTCCTATTTCTGAGTCATCTCATCTCATATACTATATCTTATATCTCCTATATGTGAGATATCTCATCTCATATCAGATATCGCATATCTCCTATTTCGGAGATATCTCATATCAGATATTTCATATCTCCTATTTCGGAGATATCAAATCTCAGATAAGATTATCTCATATTTCCTATGTATCAGATATCTCAACTCATATTAGATATCACATATCTCCTATATCTAAGATATCTCATCTCATATACTATATCTCATATCAGATTGTTATGAGATATCTCATCTCAAATCAGATATCTCATATCAGATACTTCTGAGATATCTCATCCCATATCAGATATCTCATATCTGCTATTTATGCGTGATCTCATCTCATATAATAAACCCTATATCTCATATATCTGGGATATCTCATATCATATCAGATATCTCATATCTCCTATTTTGGAGATATCTCGTCTTATATCCGATAATCTCATATCTCCTATTTATGAGATATCTCATCTCATATCAGATATCTCATATCTCCTATTTACGAGATATCTCAGATCAGATCAGATATCTCAGATCAGATATTTATGAGATATCTCATCTCATATAAGATGTCTCATATCGCCTATACATGAGATATCTTATCTCATATATGATATCTCATATCTCCTATTTCGGAGATATCTCATCTAATATCAGATATTTCGGAGATATCTCATCCCATATCAGATATCGCATATCTCCTATTTATGAGATATCTCATCACATATCAGATATCTCATATCAGATATTTCTGAGATATCTAATCTCAGATCAGATTATCTCATATTTCTTATTTATGTGATATCTCATCTCATATCAGATATCTCATATCAGATATTTATGATACATCTCATCCCATATCAGATATCTCATATCTCATATCAGATATTTATGAGATATCATATCTCATATATGATATCTTATACCAGATATTTCTGAGATATCTCATCTCAGAACAAAATATCTCATATTTCCTATCTATGAGATACCTCAGATCAGATCAGATTTCTCAGATCTGATCAGATATCTCAGATCAGATATTTATGATACATCTCATCTCGGATCAGATATCTCATAACTGCTTTTTATGAGATGTCTCATCTCATATCTCCTATTTCTGAGTCATCTCATCTCATATACGATATCTTATATCTCCTATTTCCGAGATATCTCATCTCATATCAGATATCACATATCTCCTATTTAGGAAATAGTTCATATCTCCTATTTCGGAGATGTCTCATCTCAGATAAGATTACCTCCTATAGAATTTATGAGAGATCTTAATTCTCATTATGTGATATCTTATATCTCCTATAATTCTGAGATATCTCACCTCATATCAGATATATCATATCTCCTATTTCCGAGATATCTCATCTCATATCAGATTATCTCATATTTCCTATCATTTATGAGGTGTCTTATCTCATATAAGATATCTCGTTTCAAATATTTCTGGAATCTATCTCGGATCAGAATCTCTACCTCCTATTTATGAGATAAATTATCTCATGTACGATATCTTATATCTCCTATATCTGAGATATCTCATATCATATCAGATATCTCACACCTCCTATTTTGGAGATATCACGTCTCATATCAAGATACTCTCAATATCTAACTGCTTCTTTATGAATGTCTCATCTCATATCTCCTATTTCTGAGTCATCTCATCTCATATACGATATCTTATATCTCCTATTTCCGAGATATCTCATCTCATATCAGATATCACATATCTCCTATTTAGGAAATAGTTCATATCTCCTATTTCGGAGATGTCTCATCTTAGATAAGATTACCTCATATCAGATATTTATGAGATATCTCAACTCATATGTGATATCTTATATCTCCTATAATTCTGAGATATCTCACCTCATATCAGATATATCATATCTCCTATTTCCGAGATATCTCATCTCATATCAGATTATCTCATATCTCCTATAATTTATGAGGTGTCTTATCTCATATAAGATATCTCGTTTCAAATATTTCTGAGATATCTCATCTCGGATCAGATTATCTCATACCTCCTATTTATGAGATAAATTATCTCATGTACGATATCTTATATCTCCTATATCTGAGATATCTCATATCATATCAGATATCTCATACCTCCTATTTTGGAGATATCACGTCTCATATCAGATAATCTCATATCTCCTATTTATGAGATATCTCATCTCATATCAGATATCTCATATCTCCTATTTATGAGATATCTTGTCTCAGATCAGATCATCTCATATCT
The DNA here is from genome assembly GCA_013435795.1 of Chlamydomonas sp. ICE-L. Classification (NCBI taxonomy): domain Eukaryota; kingdom Viridiplantae; phylum Chlorophyta; class Chlorophyceae; order Chlamydomonadales; family Chlamydomonadaceae; genus Chlamydomonas; species Chlamydomonas sp. ICE-L. Next base: position 12,387,871 of record JACBWV010000730.1, read on the forward strand.
CCTATTTATGAGATATCTCATCTCATATAAGATGTCTCATATCGCCTTTACATGAGATATCTCATCTCATATATGATATCTCATATCTCCTATTTTGGAGATATCTCATCTAATATCAGATATTTCGGAGATATCTCATCCCATATCAGATATCGCATATCTCCTATTTATGAGATATCTCGTCACATATCAGATATCTCATATCAGATATTTCTGAGATATCTAATCTCAGATCAGATTATCTCATATTTCTTATTTATGTGATATCTCATCTCATATCAGATATCTCATATCAGATATTTATGATACATCTCATCCCATATCAGATATCTCATATCTTATATCAGATATTTATGAGATATCATATCTCATATATGCTATGTCATATCAGATTTTTCTGAGATATCTCATCTCAGAACAAACTATCTCATATTTCCTATATATAAGATACCTCAGATCTGATCAGATATCTCAGATCAGATATTTATGATACATCTCATCTCGGATCAGATATCTCATAACTGCTTTTTATGAGATGTCTCATCTCATATCTCCTATTTCTGAGTCATCTCATCTCATATACGATATCTTATATCTCCTATTTCCGAGATATCTCATCTCATATCAGATATCACATATCTCCTATTTAGGAAATAGTTCATATCTCCTATTTCGGAGATGTCTCATCTCAGATAAGATTACCTCATATCAGATATTTATGAGATATCTCATCTCATATGTGATATCTTATATCTCCTATAATTCTGAGATATCTCACCTCATATCAGATATATCATATCTCCTATTTCCGAGATATCTCATCTCATATCAGATTATCTCATATCTCCTATAATTTATGAGGTGTCTTATCTCATATAAGATATCTCGTTTCAAATATTTCTGAGATATCTCATCTCGGATCAGATTATCTCATACCTCCTATTTATGAGATAAATTATCTCATGTACGATATCTTATATCTCCTATATCTGAGATATCTCATATCATATCAGATATCTCATACCACCTATTTTGGAGATATCACGTCTCATATCAGATTATCTCATATCTCCTATTTATGAGATATCTCGTCTCAGATCAGATTATCTCATATCTCCTATTTATGAGATATCTCATCTCATATAAGATGTCTCATATCGCCTATACATGAGATATCTTATCTCATATATGATATCTCATATCTCCTATTTCGGAGATATCTCATCTAATATCAGATATTTCGGAGATATCTCATCCCATATCAGATATCGCATATCTCCTATTTATGAGATATCTCATCTCATATCAGATATCTCATATCAGATATTTCTGAGATATCTAATCTCAATTCAGATTATCTCATATTTCTTATTTATGTGATATCTCATCTCATATCAGATATCTCATATCAGATATTTATGATACATCTCATCCCATATAGGCCTGTTTCCACATGAGTTAGGAAAGTTATAGTTCCGGTACACCGGCAATACAGAAGCGAAGCGCAGTTATGACAACTTTCAGTAAAACGGCATGTGGAAACACGAGCCCAGTTATCTCGCCGGACAGCCTGGACAACCAACAAATGTTCAACCAGCTCTCTAATTGGTTTACCTGGAATTGTTCTTTCCTCTTTTATCCTTCGCATATCTTGCTTTTAAACCTGGCCTTCTGTCGTCGCGAAAATGCAAGACAACTTCAACTTATTTCTGCAGCTGTCGTATTGAAGGATGATGCAAAGATTGGAAGGCACCGATAAAGGAATAGCAAGCACACAGGGGTCTATGCAGGTCTATGCAGTGGACTCGCCTGACTAGCGCTCGCTGCCGGGACGATGAAAGGATTGAAGGCTGATCCGGCGGGTTCCGGAACTATCGGCAGGCCGGGCAGGCCCCAGTTCCAGCGCTTTCCATGTTTGCGAGCCCGCTGCGAATGCTCGGGGTGATTAAAAATTAAACTCTATTGAAATCAAGCCTAATCCCGAGGCTAATCTGCAGATATCCAGACAGCGCGCAGCTTTTAAACCCACTGACGTGGCACCTCCGGATCCTACGTGGCACATAACTGCGAGCGTAGTTATCATAACGGAGCCCCCCCACCTCCGTTCCATAACCACGCTCGCAGTTAAGGGTTTAGCCAGAGGATTTATCCTAAACTGCGCTGGCATTCGAGTGTTTCCGACTTTTTTGTAAGTTATGACTCATAACTGCGCCCATAACTCATGTGGAAACAGGCCCATACGATGTCTTATATCTCCTATATCTGAGATATTTCATCTCGCATTAGATATCTCATATCTTCTTTTTCTGAGATATCTCATCTCATATCAGATATCTCATATCTCCTATTTCTCAGATATCTCATCTAATATCACATATCTCATATCTCCTATATCTGAGATATCTTATCTCTTACCAGATATCTCATCTCCAATCGCTCACCAACAAGAACTCCAGCTAGTTCCAACATGCAAACCTTTGACCTGGACAAGTGTCTAAACTGTCTAATCCACCTAGTTGGCTCCCTGGTTCCCGTGGGTATCATGCGGGGGATCGGATTTGCATTGGAAGATAGCGAGCAGCCCAGGGTTGGCTGAATAATATGCAACATCCAATCCTACGATCCACCCACCCACCAACACCAACACAGAATCCAGAACCACCACTGCCCTTCTGTGACAATCCAATCCAATCAACATGCAAACACGCAGGCCATCTCCTATTACCTCGTCAACCTCAACGTGTGGACGCACAACTTGTTGGTTCTCATCTTGGCTGGAAAAACATGTAATATGTATGTATCTATCTATCCAATCCAATCGAATCAACGCGCAAACACGCAGGCCATCTCCCAGTACCTCGTCAACCTCAATGTGTGGACGCACAACTTGTTGGTACTCATCTCCCGCTGCAACCTTGGCAAGTCTGGCCTCAAGCCTGTGGATGGGTACGGCACACTTCCAGACGAGGAAGAAAAACAATGCCCCAAGTGTGCGAGCGATCATTTGTGGCAGAGATGGCTGGCGGTGTCACTCTTTGTCGTCTCCTATAGCTTTGCCATAAGCATGAGTGTGCCATATTTCAATCTGCTGGTACGGCCCCCTTTTCCATGTGATGTGTTTCGTGGGTCTGTGCGATGTGTTTGGTGGGTCTGTGTGATGTGTTTGGTGGGTCTGTGTGATGTGTTTGGTGGGTCTGTGTGATGTGTTTTTTGGGTCCCTTGGGTTTGGTGGGTCGTCTCCTATAGCTTTGCCATAAGCATGAGTATACCATATTTCAATCTGCTGGTACGCCCCCGTTTTTTTCTTTCCTTATATTTCCCTTCCCTTTTTCCTTTCTTTTATTTCCCTTTCTTTCCTTTTCCTTTACTTGTCCTTTCCTTTTCTTTCCTTTACATTACTTTTCTTTACTTTACTTTACTTTAATTTATTTTAATTTAATTTAATTTTCCTTTTCTTTTTTTCCAAAACGTGTGATTGTGCCGTATTTCAATCTGATGGTACGGCCTCCTTTTTTCCTTTTCTTTTTTTATTGAAAGGAGTGCAAGGATTGACGTCTGCCTGATTCGGGTGTGTCTGTAGCCTGGGCGATGCACGCAAGTTAAGCTGATGTATTATACAATATCATGTGCAATGCATGGTACGATGTTCAATCATTATTGGGACCAGTAGACTATTGAGAACCCTATCCATACCACCAGTTGGCGCCCCTTTCAGTGATATACAATGGTCTAGTGGTAGACCAGATCGCTTGAGAATGAAGAGTCGGGGGTTCGACTCCCCCTTCGGTCGCTCTTGGCGTCGCAGGTCGTGGCCAACTGCGATGGTAGCTTGTCCAGTTGAGGTAGGAGACCGCTCCCCACCCGCGCAAGACGGGCTCCCTTAACACCACGCCCCACCAGGCGTTATCATTACCTTTATCACCAGTTGGCTGCAGACTGGGGCAAATTAAATGTTCACTATAGCACAAAATCAGGGCCCCCGTAAGAAAAACGATTGTTTGGGGTTCAGTTTATCAGTGTTTTTTCGTTATAGGCCCTCCTTTCATGGTTGGGCAAGTCCTTTAAGCCTATTTGGTCTACCCCTGGAATTTAACAACATACAGACTGGGTCAAAAGGGGAGGCTGCCTCATCATATTGTCATCTCCTATAGCTACCCTGTCAGGGTCATAGCTTTTTTGGCACAGCCCCCTCTTCAAGGGGGCGGGAGTCCCCAGGGTTACCCATTTGTCCCTCTGTGTGACCAACTGTCTGACCGTGACGAAGCCTGACACGTCAGCCAACGGTCTCATAACTAACTCGCTTCCGTTTCCACCTGTTGCTCCGTCGCGATCACTCTCCGCCATTTTTTAGCGTCGCATGCGACGCTGCATAGAACTTGTTCTCGTACCCTTTCAGGTTGGCCTCATTACTGGTGCTACCTACCTCCTCGCTGCGTATGCGCTCCCTGCTTGGTTTATGCTGTGCATGAATGCAGAGTGCAATCTCTGCTCAAACTGTTTGTGTATCCTACCCCCTCAGGTCAGCCTCATTACCGGTGCTACCTACCTCCTTGCTGCCTATGCGCTCCTTGCTTGATTTATGCTGTGCATGAATCTAGAGCGCAACACTGCTCAAACTCAATTGTTTTATCCTACCCCCTCAGGTTGGCCTCATTACCGGTGCTACCTACCTTCTCCCTGCTTGATTTATGCTGTTTATGAATCCATTGCGCAACACTGCTCAAACTCATTCTCCTACCCTCTCAGGTTGGCCTCATTACCGGTGCTACCTACCTCCTTGCTGTGTATGCGCTCCCTGCTTGGTTCATGCTGTGCATGAGATCAGAGCGCAATCTCTGCTCAAACTATGTTTATATCCTACCCCCTCAGGTCAGCCTCATTATCAGTGCTACTAACCTCCTCGCTACTTCTGCGCTCCCTGCTTGGTTTATGCTGTGTGTGAATCCTGAGTGCAATCTCTGCTCAAACTATTTTTGTATCCTACCCCCTCAGGTCGGCCTCATTACCGGTGCTACCTACCTCCTTGCTGCGTATGCGCTCCCTGCTTGGTTTATGCTTTGCATGAATCCAGAGCGCATGCACTTTTTAGAGAAGTGTTTGCTTTGGTCCCTCATCCCCCTTGCCATTGCTGTTAGCATTGGGGGATTCTACAGCAGCCTTCTCGAGTTATTAGGGAAAATTCATGCAGATGGTGTTGGCCACGGCTGGCACTCGGATCCTTCTGCCCCAGATTTTGGGTCAGCTCTTCTCATTCTGACCGGCCTGAAGTCGTAGTGATTACCAACCTTTTTGTATGCAAGGGTTTCCACCCAAGGGGCAAGTCCCTTCAGCCTCATTGGCTACCCCCGAACCGGTACATGTATTTTGTTAGATATGACACACAGTGATCAGGGCAAGTGCAACCTAACTAAGCATCAAGACATAAATATTGCGCCTTATTACGAGGCGTGAGGTTGAGGGGGCCAGCCCGTTTGCTTGCACTGGGGCCGACCAACTAAGTGCAAGTGCAACCTAACTACGCATGCATTACATTACTTTGTCATCAGTAGGCCAGTGTTGGTCCAAGACAAGCCCGCTCCACAACATCCGGGAGGGGTCTTCCAAAAAATCATCAGAAAAAGAAAGGCAGTAGTGCAGCAAGCAGGCAAGATTGCAGCAAGCAAGCGGACAAGGTTGTAGCACGCAAGTCGTTGGCATCATATGATGAATCTAGCTACTGCATGCTGGTCAGTGTTCAAAGATGTTGCAAATCATGTTATCATGGTTGGTGATCAATATAGTTGCATGCCTTAGATGAGATTGTCCCCCCTTACTGATGTTTGCTAATGATTATATTATCACCAAAAATCTCAAAAAATTGAAGGCGTAGTTGAGAGTAGATGGGGCATTCTAGTAGGAAGTGTTTTCGTCCTCCACTATATTCATATCGCAGCACTTGCACATCATCTCCTGTCTCGGGGTATTTGCTCGTGCGCCAGAGATGATAGAAATAGAAATTGTTAGATCCGTGTGATACAGTTACTCACAGGACGTGAAGTTAAGGACACAACAGCGTAAGCCGGAGCTAGCTATAGTCACCGTGCCAGAGATTATATTGAGTATGAGCCCCAACCCTAAATTTGGTGAGCTCAAGTTTCACTTGGAAGCTTTCATTCTAGATTGGTCACAGCCAGTGATTTTTTTCAAATCTGAAAGTGGGGTTTTCTAGCTTTATGGTTATAGGCCCCCTCCAAGGACAGCGTGTTAGTGTTTTTTATAGCTTTTGGGGGCCATTTGGGGCGCAAAACAAAACTGGTCACCCCGCATCCGGAACCAAGAGGCATACGCCCTTTTGCGCAATCCGTCACGTTTTGTGAATAGGTTAGAACTGTAAACATCTCTGGTGTCGAATAGCAACTAGTCCTCATGAAGGACACCATGACAAACCCGATTTTCCATGAGGTCTATAGAGCGTATTAGTTCGCTCTCGTCGATGTTGCATGGATCTGCAGCTCCATTTTGGATGAGAAAACGGAACCCTACATGGTTTCCGTCTATCCTCATTAGCTTACAAGTATTGGCGCACCAACAACTCCCGTCCTTTTGTTTGCCCGCTCGGAGACAGTTAAGGTTTTCCTTGGCAGCAAGGCCAAGCTAAGTGTCTGTTTGGTGTTCTGAGTAGGGTTTGGAAGCAAACGTATATTTTATTTTTCTAAGCCGTATAAAACGTAAGTAAATTTATGCACTTCTGGAGGAAACACCTTTACATGGGTTTGAAGGTATTTCCGCGTTGCTTTTTTATTGGCTAGAGACATGCAACCAAGTTCAAGTCCAGAAGAAAATATTGCATAGTTAGAGGTCTGCTGGCTATGGGGGTTATAGCGAGGTAGTAGATGGAGCCCGGGCTTTTTAATGTGTACAATTGTTACAGTGATAGAAACTGAACAAACAGACGGTACTAAGCAATACGTCGGCGAAGCTGCCCGATTGAGTAATGGAGTCGAGGACCGCTCATGTACCTGAAAAGCCAGGATTCTGAGGTGGTATTGGTATATCGGCGAGCTGCCCGATAGAGCAATGAAGCCGAGGGCAACCAAGATACCTTAAGGAACAAGGGGTTGGTACTCAGCGGTTTGACGACAAAACTGCCCCCTGATAGGGCAGTGGTATTGAGGATTACTCGGTACCAAAGTAATAAGGAAAAGGAGGGCTGAAGAAATGGGGGGGGGGGGGGGGTAAACAACTAAGGCAACAACTAGAGGGGAATAAGTGAAGAAAGCAGAGCTAAGGAGAAATAGTGGAAGATCAAAAGACTATAAAACTAAGGATCTGGGAAGTCAACGAAGAGCCAAGACATGGCGTGAGGATATAGACTGAAGTAGGCAATGTCTGTCTTAGAGGGGGGAGAAAGTTTGAGCTAAATCTGGTTGTTCTTATTTTAAAGCAGAAAGGAAAGGAAGAAGAAGCAGAGGCACTAGAGAGGACTAAGATTGTGGTTCAACTGAGGGTAAGAGGGAAGTGGGACCACAAGGGCCCAGCAGATGAGGGACCAGCCAGATTGCATAGTGGTATCTTCCAGGTGACGTTTTTTTAACACAGAAGTGGAGGAGGTTGTGGGGTGCTGAACCTCGGGGGAAGTGGAAGACGGCTTCCTTTGCTTGAAAATGAAGGAATAGGTGTGTTTGGCCGGAAGGGCATCTGTGCGTTCCCGACGCTTGAAAACGTCATGAAGAGGAAGCTGAACTTGGCCTTTTCTGAGATATCAGGAGCCAGCCCATTGACTCTCAAGATGATGTCGGGGGATGGGATGCTCCTACTATTCAGGAACACGGGGGTGTATTAATCTAGAATAGCTCCATGGCAGTGGGCCCAGAGGCTGTGTTTTTTGCCCAAACGGTCCAACATGGGTTTGAGCAGGTCGAGTCAAGTCCAACCAAGAGAGGGCCTTGAACTCTGACAGGAAAGTACTCAGCCTCATTCATCTGGCCCACTATGGAGCCCTTAGAATGAAGCATGATACGCTATCCTGATATAAAATTTGGGGGGCTATGAGACAGCATCTTATCTGCAAACGAGAGTGCTGCAAAAAGGGAGCAATGTTAGACCGGGTGAAGAGCCACTAAGTGGCAACCCAGTGGGATGTCACTCAAATCAAGTGCAGCATGAAAATCTGCCCCTTTATGATAGCCTCTGACTGTGACAATGCGAGAGGGGGTGGCCCTGATAAGCTCGCTGCTCGAGGAACTCCACGAAGTGGCGGCCAAGTCGAGAATTGCCTTTCTCAGCTTGGTTGCTACATTGAGTGGCTTCTCACCTCGTTCTAGAACGGCAATTAGTTTGATGTGAGCATTAATGGTGACATTGGTGACTTCTCTCAGAGAGTTCTGCTCTAGTTAAATATCCTCAATGTCAAGCTCCAAAGGAGTAGAAGTGGGAGAGGTCTGACGAAGGTGGTGTGAAATCCTCTCCTGACTTGGGCAGGCAGCTGAACTTCAGTTGCATCCCATGTATGGACGTCGGCTTGAACTTCCTCAGGCATATCAAAGAGGTCCTCAATAAGGCCGGCATCACTGATAGGAGTAGGCTGGACCAGGATTACCCGTATTTCTATTTAATTTTGTATATCCTATGTGAAGAAGGATACATCCCATTGGATATGGTTTGCAGTTAGGACCTTTTACAAGTAATTTAATGTCGTGTTGCATGTCCATCCTTCTGTAAGCTGAGCCTTCTCTCCCCATGCCCCAAATGGAATGTGAATAGGCTATTGACATTGCACACACGCCACTAGACTATAGCTTATAAAAATGAAAGTGAACGGACCAAGTTGCAAGCTTTGTTTGGGTAGCCACATGGCATGTTTGGGGCATGCATGGAGTACACATACATGATAGGTAGAGCTGCCAGATGTGTGCCCTGGGCCACACACTTGCTAGTATGTGCCAGATTACCCTACCTAAGCAGCCCTATTTGGGCATACCAAGATTAGAATCACACATGGTGTCCATGAGGCATATCCAGACCTCCCCGCCCACATTTGTGTGTACTCAATGCACCCCCCAAGTATGCCATGTGGCTACCCAAACCAACCTTTCAACTTGGTCCGATGACTTCACCATTTAAACGTCGCATCCCGGTTATAGATCACCAAGCGGGGCCGGACCTAGTGCCGATCTCACGCGACCACCGTGCCTGGCCTTAGACATGAAGAAAACTGAGAGGGTAGAGGACACGCTCAGCCTAGTTTGTGCAGAAATGGTGCGGTATGGAAGATGAAATTCGCCAGAAACGTCGATGGGGTTGGTTACAAGCGTAACCATACGGCTAATCCTGGTACGCCCTAGAGGTAAACCAATGCCGTTAAGCTCGTCCTCGAAGCTGCCCATCATATCATCAGCTTCTTTCGCCACCTGGGCTTTCTCATACCCCTCTATAGTGTTTGTTGCTACCTCCTTTGTATTGTCATCGAGATGATTTTTAATGAGGGGATAAGGTAGTGTAACTTAGGACCATGTCTAGTGAGGATCTTGAACCCGGCTTACTCCCCAATATTATACGCATTACGAACGGTTTTCAGATTGGTGCACGCAGATAAGTTGATCTCCGTGATGTCAAGTTCATAACAATCAGACACATCCAGGGTATGCAGACTGCAGCATGCTGTCAAGGCTGTGATGTCCCGAAGTTGCTCACAAGACTGCATATCCAGGGTATGCAGGTTGGTACACGCTGCCAAGGCTGTGATGTCTTCAATTCCCAAACACCACTCCATCTTCAGGGTGTGCAGATTTCGAAGTGCTGACAAGGCTGTGATGTCCTGAATATCACAACTGCTCATGTCCAGGGTATGCAGGTTGGTACACGCTGACAAGGCTGTGATGTCCTGAAGTCGTACACAACTTCTCATGTCCAGGGTATGCAGATTGGTGCACGCTGCTAAGGCGGTGATGTCCCGAAGATTCCGACAAGAAGACAGATTCAGTGTGAGCAGATTGTGAAACGGTAACACGACTGAAATATCTGTGAGGTCATCACTACCGCTGATGTCAAGGGAACTCAGTGCAGTGCCAAATTCCAAGGCTGCTATACGTGATGATGGAAGCGAATGTAACACAGCCTCCTCCAGCTGAGTCAGCGATGCCAAGGGAGACAAATCGGCATGTTCAAGCTGATACCTTTGGCTTGCGTCTAAGAAGAAAGAACGAGGATGATGTATCTTGAGGGCACGCAAGCTGGTTGGTAAGCCAGCTAGGTGATGATATGCCTCAGGAAGTAACCCACTGAGCTTCTCCATAACTGGGCACTGTAGTAGGATCGTCTGGTTAGTGCCATGATCCTGCAGATAGAGCAATATGGAAAGGTTTGATGAGATCAAGATGCATCATTATCAATGCATAAATACATCACTTAACGATTATTTGTTATGATTTTGCATGGCTAGTTATACATTTCGGTACGTTTTGTTGCAATTTGTAAGGGTCCCTACCTGGGCAATTTGGAAAGGCTTGATGAGATTAAGATTCATTATGCATCCTTGATGCATACAAGCATTTCCCATGGGATAAATATAAATTCGCCAGTACAAAGACATAATGGTGTTGAACTACACATTCTGCGAGTGCTTCTAGACATCTTGCAACATGTCTAGAGAGCACTCGCAGCCGTGTCGTTCAACAATAATGCATGTCCCAAGAGGGGAAACGATGATAACCCAGTGGTCCCATCCATAGCAACAGCGGGTCTTACCTAAGCTGACGACTTGGTACTTGCCAAGATTCTGCACCCGACCTGCCTGCGTCCAATAGGATTCGATACCCCCCCCCCCCCCCCCTCTCTCGGGATTTACATCATTGTTCAACCAAATGGCTGCAAGTGCTCTCTCGGCATCTTGCCACATGCCGAGAGAGCACTTGCAGCCATTTGGTTGAACAATAACGTAAATCCCGAGAGGGGGGGGGGGGGGGGGGGGCAAATCCCTTAGGATGCATGTCGGGTGCAGAATCTTGGCAAGTACCAAGTCGTCACCTAAGGTAAGACCCGCCCGCTGTTGCTATGGATGGGACCACTGGGTTATCATCGTTTCCCCTCTCGGGACATGCATTATTATTGAAATATATAGGCTACGAGTGCTTCTGGAGATCTTACAAGATGTCTAGAGAGCACTCGCAGCCGTGTCGTTCAACAGGTGGCCAATCCCACCAAGTGACAGGGCAGCACGTGAAGTTAGGAGGAGGGATTAGAATCATACCTGTTTATACATTGCGTTATTTTAATTATGTAAGTTCATTGAGACGTTGGCCTTCGACCGTACTTGCAGCAGTGCTGTCCTCCCAAATAATCTTGGTAGGCTTTACTGAAGCCTGCCCGCGGTGTAATCCAAGCTCGGGCGCAGTGCTGTGTGGACTTGTCAAAGGCCTTTGACACTATAGATAGACCCAAACTATGGGCGAGGTTGGATGCACAGTGCACTAGGCATACGGGGACACATGAAAGCGGCCCTTGTTGCTCACTACGCTAGGGTACAAGAGTGTGTACGCACTGATGATGGTCTCACCGACACTTTCGATTCTAACATGGGGGTAAAACAAGACTGCTAGGGCTGTCAATATCGTACGGTATTTTCAATTACCGTACGATATATCGTGATACATCGTACGGTATCGATACCGTACGATATTTTTATACCCATTTTGGGGGAAATCAGTATTAGACCAAGGGGATATAACAGGAAATACCGTTTACACGTCCAAATACTTAAAATCAAGTCAAATGAACCAATTCTGAGGGAGATAGAAAACACGGTAATATCGTGGTCTACTACCGTACAATATATCGTGATATATCGTACGCTATACCCAATGCGCCGGACCTAACAGCTGACTCCATCACAACGGCGCTTCAAGCAAGCGGCCGTTAATGAAGGGCAACAAGACAACACGGATCTCTATAGGAGTAATCTATATGTCAGGACAGATGGAGAACGACGCCGCACTTACGCCAAGTATTCCTGGCTTCAGGATAAGCCGTACCGCCAATGTGTACTGAGTTTTGACCCACTTCAGGTTAGGTCATCGCAACCTAGGCTGCCTCCACAGACGAGGACCCAGAATAGGAAGGACACATGGAATGTAGAGTATGCTCTATGCAGGTGATCGAGGATGAATATCACTTCATATTTGAGTGTCCCGCCTATCAGCGAGAACGACAGGATCACATTAATCTCTTTGCGACGGATATAATGATAATAAATAACCACCCCACTTTGATATTGGGAGATACTGACCAACAGATGAGCGCCCTCTTTGGAACATGCAACCAGAAGACAGTGGCCTCAGTCTTGTCTACGTGTTTTAGGGTTAGGACTTAGGACAAGCCTGACCACTGATATAGCCTAGACTGATTGACTGCTACATCTACCGATTTCACTGGACGTGCCCCTAGCGTGCTTGGATCACGATTCTGGTAGGATTTATGTACTCTGAAGACGACGATTTTTTCACCAAACAGAATAGCACAGCAAACTATTTTTCTTTTTATTTTTCTTTTCTTCTGTGTGCATGATGTTCATAAGTCCCCCTTGATTCAGTCAAGCCGAGGGCACATTTGGAGTCCTGTAGGGCACCAGGAAAAATGTGATCAACAGCATCAGCATCAGCAGAGGATCTGCGTAAGCAAATACACCCATCATGGTAGCCATTCTCCAGTATGTACACATGCATGCAAATGGGAGGGTTCCCTCAATCTAACGTTCTGTGGCAGCTCGTACTAATTTCCAATTTTTAATTTTGAAGCTTGTCCCACCCCAAAACCGTGACACAATTCGCACCCAACTCGAGTACTGAACCATAATGAATTTATGATCAATCCTTCCATCGCCCATGTGCTTCATTTTTACCCACTCACCGAATCACGCCAAGGTTGACCAGATTCATGATCATGGCATCAGTAAGTCAGTACATAAGTAAATGGGGACAAAACAATAACTTGATCTGACTTGATGGGCTATCTTCAGTATACCGTATACAGAAACTACAGCACGCACCCTATAGTCGGTAGGATAATTCGTCAAGTTCGTGGGGGCACCTTAAAACCCCTCGTGCTTTCTGTTATAAAATTGGATGGTGGGCAGGCTGTGCCGCTGTCCCGTCTCGGCAGTGATTTGCTGAGTTTATGTAACGAATCCTCTCTCAGAATGAATACGGTAATGCTTGAACTTTCTCTTGAACTTGGTTATATATCTTCAGCCAGCAATTTGGCTGCTAGCTGTTTTCGGCAGTAAAAACGACCACCAGGAAAAATATGAACGCGAACAAATCGTGTTTAATAATGAAACATCAACCCACTTGTGCACTGCCCGGTTGACTCTTCCAGGTCAAGCATCGAGTGCTCTCTTCAACGGCCTCGCAAGCTCGCTTGCTGACCAGTCTCCACGTGCCTCGTGTCTTAGAGTCGAAGCATTGCAGCAGTTGAGTTTGACAAATCCACAGCGCATCTTCAGCACACGGGGGTTCAATTGGGGTGGGGGCTTCTAACACCTCGGCCCATCGCGAACTCCTCCAACTCCCTGCCTGAATACTAGTCTGCGCCATTTCGAGCAACCCTATCAGACAGGGGCTGCAGTTGTGTCGTATGAATCAGAGTTTCCGCGTGTCTCGCTTCGATAAAGAGAAATGGCTTATGAAAATTACAGTCGCTGCCTGTTCAGAAATAAATGGCCAATCATTGAAAGGTACGGTGCCCGTTGAAGAAGACAACTAAGAGGAGAGGTAAGATATCATCCAATGCCTACGCGGAAAATGTGGCTTCAGTTGTCAGGTGTCATATCATTTTTTTGCTACGGGTTCGGAGATGGATCTTGGATCTTGATCTGTGGTCGACAACTTGGTTGTCTTTTATACGGTTGGGGTACTAACCTGTTAGCGGTCCAACACCATCCAAGTACCGCCTAAGGACGGTATTCCAATCCTATAAAATCCTTTACAAATGGGTATCCTACTATTTGTCTACTATTTTCTTACCACTTCCTTTCTTCTGTTGGCCGTAGCTGTCGCTAGTCTTCAGCGCTCCAGTGCCCGTGTTAACGCGCAAGCTGTCGTTGTTTTGTCGCTAGCCTACGAGATTGGAAAAGCTTCGCGATCAAGGATTGGAGTCCCAAGGTCCAAGGTTTAAGTCCCCAAGGTCCAAGGTCACATGTCGTAATGCCACAAGTGTACAAGGCGCATTCATTTCCGTGCAGCAGCATTGCGTCAGCAACGCAGCCCGAGTAGACTGAGCTAGAAACGCGTTCCGTAAAGCAACGGTCTGCAGTCTGAAGCCCACAACCACGTGTTGATCTTCGCACAGTCCACCGAATTCGCTACCCATGGCTTCGGTCCGCTGCACTCGATTCTGGTGCCACCAGTCGCTCCGATAACCAAAACTATTCGAAAATCTGCGTCGCTTGCGCCGCGCTTGGGACTTTTTTTGAAAGGATTTTCACCTTAGGAAGTGGGACCCCGAACACAAAACAGAGCCCACTGAGAGTTCAGAGAGAGTTGCTGTGGCATTCATACTATATACTTGTAGTTCAAGTTCAAGTAGTATTTGTACAACCCATGTTTACTCTGCTTTTAGACGGCGAGGATCCTAACGGCTGACACAGTGACACACCATCTCGTCCAGCCATTCGCCGATCTTTGCAATTGCCGGTAACAAAAAAAGAAGAAAAAGAAATGTTCGCGTTTACATTTGCCAGGTTTTTGTATTTTATCGCCGAAGACGGCGAGCAACCAAATCGCTGGCAGGCACTATGTAACCAAGTTCAAGTTCAGGTAACAATCAGCAAGGTGATGGCAACTGAGCAAGTGACTACAGTTGTTCAACAATCCACTTCCAATATGTAAGTTACAGTCTAGGAAACGTCTACTCAGCTAAGGGAGTAAGGGGACTTGCCCAACCTCGAATAATCAAGAACGTTTCTGACCGGTGGGGCAATTAAAACTACCACTAGATGAACTGCTTCTCAACGAATCATGCACAAGAAGCATTCGTCCGTGGCAAGGCATTTCCAATTGTTTACTCCACAGTGAGGTGTAGTATTGCTTATACTAAACATGTTAACTATGCCCGCAGATGGTTAGCGGCCTGAAGGCTGTTAAGACCATGTTATAATTTGTATCAAAACAACAACTTAAAATACATCAAATTAAATGAGGCTGTCTAGCCATCTGTAGCTAGAACAATGAGAGAGGCGGAAACCTCTCTGGAACAGTTAGGGTGGGGTTGGGTGGGGGGAGGGCATTGCTAGCGTAACCCATAGGTGGGTGGGGTGCAACCCTTGGTAGCATAGTAGTGATGGGTGGGTGTGGGTGTGGTGGTGGTGGTGGTGGTGTGTGTGCGTGTGTGGGTGTGGGTGTGGGTGTGGGTGTGGGTGTGGGTGGGGGTGGGGGTGTGGGTGGGGGGGTGCTTGCTTGCTAGGACAATGTCATTCCTGCTCCAGCTCCTGCTCCAGCGCTCTCGTACGCCTCAAGCGCTTCACTTTGCTTGGTAGCATAGTAGTGATGGGTGGGTGTTGGGTGGTGGTGGTGATGTGTGTGTGGGGGGGGGGGGGGGGGGGGGGGCTTGCTAGGATAATGTTATTCCTGCTCCAGCGCCTGCTCCAGCACCTTCGTACGCCTCAAGCGTTTCACTTCGCTCAGCTTGTACGCCCCAGCTCGTAGCTGTAAGCGGATACGATGAGGGTGGTGGAAGTGGAAGTGTTGCTCTGCCGTGACTCTTTGCCTCAGAGTCCTAGGCCTGTTGGTGTCAGCTGCATTTTGGCTCTCGCAAACAGACACAGGGGCTGGGGGGCCTGTCTTGCTGGAATGATGGATCCTGCCCATGCTGCCCCCCTGCTGGCCTGCTTGGTTGAGGGAGCTATGCAGATCTGAGCCAGTCGGAGCTGACTCCTTAGGAGCCGAGGAGCTTCTAGCCTGGGCCTTTCTAGATGCAACATTCTGCTTGCCTGCTTGGCTAAGGTCACTACATAGAACTGAGCTAGGTGGACGTGAGGAAGATGGGGCTGAGTCCTTTGGACATAAGGAGGATATAGGTTGGGCCTTTCTAGTTGCAACACCCCTTCCCTCCCAAACTTGAGGTCCTGAGGTTGATTGCCAAAACGAGCCGTCCTCATCCTCCATGCCCTCGTCCACATCCTCATCTACAGCCACGTCCTCGTGGCATGCCTTGACATCTGCATCATCTTCACCCTCATCTGCATCATCTTCACCCTCATCTGCATCCTCATCTTCACTTCCAACCTGCACCTTATCCTCACCCTCATCTTCACCTGTGTGGTCACTCTCACTCTTGCCCTCATCTTCACCCTTAACTTCACCTTCATCTTCACCCTTGCGGTCACTCTCACTCTTGTCCTCATCTTCACCCTCATCTTCACCTGAGTGGTCACTCTCACTCTTGTCCTCATCTTCACCCTGAACTTCACTCCCACCGTCCCTTATACAAGAACCAACTTCCACACCCTCTCCTACATCACTCTCAGCATGTTTGACAACCAGGCCCTGAGCACACGCCTCGCTCTCAGCACCCTCGACGCTTTCAGCACCCACACTCCAAACACCCACACTCCCAGCACCATCACTCTTCACACCCACACTCTCAGCACCTTCCACAACCCGGCCCTGTGCCTTTTCTCTGCAGGACTCTACAACACCTATGCTTGCCTCCACCAGCCGATCCCCAGCAGATCCCCAACCCCCACCCCTACCCCCACCCCCATTCACACCCCCAACCCCATCCACACCCCCGCCCATAACCCCACCCACATCCCCAGCAGATCCCCCACACCCATCCACACCCACACCCCCAGCAGATCCCACACCAGTCAGCTGCACCTCAGGGACTCCTTCAACAACAGCAGCTTCCCCCTGGTCTGTAGAGGTGTCCACAGCCCCGCAGGACTCTACTGTGCTTGCTTCTACCCCAGGCCCCTGCACCGCTGCTGCAGATCCAACATCCTCGGTGGATGGGAACTGTTGGTCCATGTTTGTTGTCGCTAGGTCAGCAGCTACAGGCTGGACTTCTACCTTTCCTTCTACCCCAGGCGCCTGCACAGATGCTGCTGATCCCAACTCCTCTGCTGACATCTCTAGGCCTGAGTCCGATGACTCCCTTTCATCTTGCACGCCCTCCACCCCCCCTTTTGGTGCTCTACTTTCATCGCTTGACCCATCCAGCCTCGACGTCTCCAAAATCAGAGGCGCACCCTGTGGCTGTGCCACCACAGCTTCCATCCATGCCTCATCCAGCCTCAACGTTTCCACAGCCACAGGCGCATCCTGTGGTTGTGCCACCCCAGCTTCCACCCCAGCCTCATCTGGCCTCAACGTCTCCGCAGCCAGAGGCGTACCCTGTGGCTGTGCCACCACAGCTTCCACCCCGGCCTCATCCGGCCTCGACGTCTCCGCAGCTAGAGGCACACCTTGTGGCTGTGCCACCACAGCTTCCATCCCAGGCTCCAGTGGCCTGATCATCTCCGTAGCCAGAGGCACGCCCTGCACTTCTTCTTCATTTCCTGGCGTTGGCTGCTCAGGGCTCTTCTCATGTTCCTTCACCCCATCCTCCTCAAATGTTGCTTCCCTTACACTTCCAAGCAACGTACGGCCTTCTGCGTCCGTTGTACTTACATCTTCTCCTCTATTTCCTGGCGTTAGCTGCTCAGGGCTCATTTCATGTTCCTTCGCCCCATCCTCCTCAGAGGGTGCTCCCTTTACACTTGCAAGCGTTGTGCGGCCCTCTGTGTCAGTCATAGTTGCATCGCCTGCAGTGGGAGCAGAACCCGACGTGCGGCCTTCTATGTTGGTCGTAGTTACATCGGCTGGAGCGACAACAGACCCTGACGTGCGGCCTTCTGCACCAGTCGTAGTTACATCGGCTGGAGCGACAACTGACCCTGACATGAGGCCTTCTGCGCCAGTCATAGTTACATCACCTGGAGCGACAACAGACCCTGACGTGCGGCCTTCTGCGCCAGTCATAGTTACATCACTTGCAGTGGCAGCAGACCCTGACGTGCAGCCAACTGTATCAGTCATAGTTGCTTCGCCTGCTGTGGCAGCAGACACTGACGTGCGGCCTTCTGTGCCAGTCGTAGTTACATCACTTGCAGTGGCAGCAAACCCTGATGTGCGGCCTTCTGCATCAGTTGTAGCTGCTTCGCCTGTAGTGGCAGCAGACCCTAGCATGTGCGGCATCTCGGACCCAGCTTCCAGTGAGGGACCCCGACCTGCAGCATCAGCCTGGATTTTTTGCCCTGTCTGCTGTAACTCAGAAGTCTCCTTCGCCGCGATATTCTCTGCAGCTGATCGATTTGAGAGCATCTGACGATTCAGCCCATGGCATACCTGTGGCAGTTTTATTGTGGCAGTTTTGTTTTGTTATTTGTGCTTTGTGTTTTGCTTTTTTGTGTTTTGTGTTTTGTACTTAGTGTTTTGTTTTTTGTGGCAGTTTTTGTTTTATAAGAAAAAGGACCAGTGTCTTTTTGCTTAGGTGCACCTAGGAGCTTTTGGAGTGCACCTAGCAGCTTAAGTGGCCCCAAAAGACTCTCACATAGCATCCCCGAGACACTTAGGTACATGATTTAGCCCTAGTGCTATATACATAGGGACCGGCATATCATATGATGTTGACCAAAGGTGAGTATGATATTGTATGATATCATACAAATTGCATCATATGATATTGTACATGAATGCTAACTTTAGCCCAGTCTGAATGCATCATATTGCATCATATGATATCATATCATGGCATGATATCATATGATATCATATGGCCGTTCCCTATATATATATCACCTTCAAGAAAAATCGGGTGAGAGGACACAGCATATGATGGTTAAAAGGTAATGATAACGCCTGGTGGGGCGTGGTGTTAAGGGAGCCCGTCGTACGCGGGTGGGGAGCGGTCTCCTACCTCAACTGGACAAGCTGCCATCGCGGTTGACGACGACCTGCAACGCCCAAGAGCGACCGAAGGGGGAGTCGAACCCCCGACTCTTCATTCTTTAGCGATCTGTATGATGGTTAGTTGTTACAGAAAACCCAGAATACCAGTTCATCAAGGGGTTCTTTCAATAAGCCCTTCCTAGTTTAAAATAGCTGGTATTGATTGTTCGAGATTGTTCAAGGTTTGGTACCTTAAGCTTATTGGGCTACCCCTGACCTGTTACAGTCATTCAGGTGATAGGTTGCCAGCAAGATAAGATAAGATAAGATTGCCAGCAAGATAAGATACGATTGCCAGCAAGATAAGATACAATTGCCAGCAAGATAAGAAACGATTGCCGGCAAGATAAGATAAGATTGCCAGCAAGATAAGATAAGATTGCCAGCAAGATAAGATAAGATTGCCAGCAAGATAAGATAAGATAAGATTGCCTGCAAGATAAGATAAGATAAGATAAGATTGCCAGCAAGATAAGATAAGATAAGATTGCCAGCAAGATAAGTCTACGCAACGACATAACAAAAAGATAGAAAATAAATATAAAATACAAAATAATATCATATAAGATATAATAAAATAAAATAGATAAATAAAATACATAAAGTATACCCTGAGACACTCAGATGCGTATGTACATTGATCGCAAGAGGGTTGGACAATGAGCACAGTGAGCAAGCAGTGCGCGTACAAGCTAGCGCCAGGACAGAGAGAACCTGAGGCGTGTGTGTGTGTTGAATGTAAAAGGGCTGAACAGTGAGCACAGAGAGCAAGCAGTGTGAGTTCAACCTAACATTGTATATATGTATGTATGTTACAGTCCAGGGGTAGGCCAAATAGGCTAAAGAGACTTGCCCAACCGTAGTAGGAAGGGCTTAAACAGAAAAAGCACTGGTGAACTGAACCCCAAACAATCATTTAACCAACGGGGGCCCTGAGTTTGTGCAACATTGTGACAGAGTGAACCTGAGGTGTGTGTGTGTGTTGAATGTTAAAGGGCTGAACAGTGAGCACAGTGAGCAAGCAGTGCGCGTACAAGCTAGCGCCAGGACAGAGAGAGCCTGAGGTGTGTGTCTTTTGAATGTTCAAGAGTTGAACAGTTAGCAAGCAGTGTGATTACAACCTAACATTGTGACTGAGTGAACATAAGGTGTCTGTGTGTGTGCTGAATGTTGAAGGGTTGAGCAGTGAGCACAGTGAGCAAGCAGTGCGCGTTCAAGCTAGCGTCAGGACAGAGTGACCCTGGGGTGCTTGTGTTGGTAAGACTTCAGGTGTGTAGGTATATGTATGTTCAAGTCCAGGGGTAGTCAACGAGGCTAGAGGGACTTGCCCAACCTTGAACATTCAAGATCTCTAGATTTTCAGGGGGGGTCAAAATAACACTTGATGACCCGGTCCCTGATGAATCGTAAAGATGATCCATACGATGGCAAAGGAAAAGGCAAAGGCAGAGGCAAAGGCAGAGGCAGAGGTAGAGGCAAAGGCAGAGGCAAAGGCAAAGGCAGAGGCAAAGGCAAAGGCAATGGCAATGGCAAAGGCAAAGGCAAAGGCATAACCTTTCGACTGTTTTTTTGTTCTGTTTCTTTCTTTTAAACGGGAAAGGCATAAGAGGACTCCAGTTTGATAGTTACGCGTGTCTATGACAATAAAAAATACTACAGCCGGCGGTGGATCCTAGCTTGCACTGGCGTATGATATATATATGATATGTATTATATGATATGATATGTATGATCTGATCTGATCTGATCTGATATGTATGAAAAATATTATATGTATGATCTGATCTGATCTGATCTGATATATATGATACGTATGATATGATATTATTGATATAATGATATGTATGATATGATATGATATTATTGATATGTATGATATGACAAGATATTATATATGCTATGCTATGCTATAATATGATATATATTATATGTATATATGATATATACCATTGGTTGGTAGGTAGGGACACAACATATCATCATACATAAATAAAAAAGTATGCCTTATTACAAGGCAGGAGGTTGGGGGGGCAGCCCGCTTGGTTTCACTGGGGCCAACCACGAAACATGTCATCATACTTTAGTTGACAGTGGAGTCTTACTTGCACTGGCATACGCTAGATACAGTGTTTGGTCAGTAGGGACACAACACAGCATCATAAATAAATAAATAAAGTACGCCTTGTTACTAGGCGGGAGGTTGGGCGGGGGGGGGGGGGGGGGGGGGGGGGGTCACTGGGGGCAACCACGAAACATGTCATCATACTTTAGTTGACAGTGGAGTCTAACTTGCACTGGCGTACTATGGATACAGTGTTTGGTAGGTAGGGACACAACACGTTATCATACTTTACTTGACGGTGGAGTCCAACTTGCACTGACATACGATAGATACAATTTTGGTAGGTAGGGGCACAATATGTCGTTATAATCTTGTCACATCACAATTTCATAATGTTACCATAATGGTAGGGACAGAGCATGTTATCATAATGCAGGTGACAGTGGCACCTACCTTACACTGGCATACGATAGATACAGTGTTTGGCAGGTGGGGACAGAAGGGACAGGACACAATGTCATAATGCGATAATAATGGCAGGGGTATAACATGTTTTCATAATGCAGCCGACGGTGGCGCCTACCTTACACTGGCATACAGATAGATACAGTGTTTGGTAGGTGGGGGCAGAACATGTTGTCATAATGTTACCATAATGGTAGGGACAGAGCATGTCCTCATAATGCAGGCGACAGTGGCGCCTACCTTACACTGGCGTACTATGGATACAGTGTTCGGTCGGTAGGGACAGAACACAATGTTGTAATGCAGCCGGCTGTGGCGCCTACCTTACACTGGCGCACTATGGATACAGTGTTTGGCTGCTGTCCAGGCTGACCTTGCATAGCTGCCCGACTCCGTTTACGACTCTTTGAAGACAGAGTCACCACCTTGACACTGAATGTGCATCGAGAGTAGGGAGTAGCATGGGTAGGTAGCAAAGGCAGGTAAAAAAGACAGGTGGCATGGGTAGGGAACCTGGTTACTCGTGAACTTAATATTTTGCGACTCCAACTATGGATCTTGGACGACAGAGACACCATCTTGACACTGAATGAGCATGGAGAGTAGGGGGTAGCATAGGTAGGTAGCACGGCAAGCAAAGGGTAGCATGTATAGGTAGCAAAGGTAGTTTGCACAGCGAGCAAAGGGTAGCATGTATAGGTAGCAAAGGAAGGTAGAAAAGGCAGGCAGCATGTGTAGGTAGCATGGAGAGCGGGGTAGCATGGGTAGGTAGCAAAGGCAGGCAAAAAAGGCAGGAAGCATGATTAGGGAACCTGGTTACTAGATAACTGAATATTTTGCGACTCCATTTATGGATCTTCAAAGACAGAGACACCATCTTGACACTGACTATGCATCGAGAGTAGAGGGTAGCATGGGTGGATAGCATGGCTAGGTAACATACACGCATACATGCATACATGCATACAAACATACAATACAATTTCGGGGGGGGAAGAATATCAGATCTGTTAGAGCTTGTTTACAGCCCCTAATGATAATCAGGAATTATCTTGATTACTTGAGGTTGGGCAAGTCTCTTTCGCCTAATCGGCTACCTTCTGTAACAAACTGTAACTAACAAACTGTAACAAACAAACTGTAATAAACAAACTGGAACAAACAAACAGACTATAACAAACTGTAACAAATAAACAGTCTGTAACAAACCGTAACAGACAAACAGACTGTAACAAACTGTAACATCAAACAGACTGTAACAAATTGTAACAAACAAACAGCCTGTAACAAACCGTAACAAACAAACAGACTGTAACAAACTGTAACAAACAAACAGACTG
Source organism: Chlamydomonas sp. ICE-L (assembly GCA_013435795.1). Classification (NCBI taxonomy): domain Eukaryota; kingdom Viridiplantae; phylum Chlorophyta; class Chlorophyceae; order Chlamydomonadales; family Chlamydomonadaceae; genus Chlamydomonas; species Chlamydomonas sp. ICE-L. The sequence goes on from JACBWV010000730.1 coordinate 12,410,700, forward strand.
TAACATGCTGTAACAAACAAACAGACTGTAACATGCTGTAACAAACAAACCGACTGTAGCAAACTGTAACAAACAAACAGACTGTAACAAACTGTAACAAACTGTAACAAACAAACTGTAACCAACAAACTGTAACAAACAAACTGTAACAAACAAACAGACTGTAGCTGTGTAACAAAAAAACTGTAACACGCTTTAACAAACAAACAGACTGTAACAAACTGTAACAAACAAACAGACTGTAGCACTGTAACAAACAAACTGTAACAAACAAACTGTAACAAACAAACTGTAACAAACAAACAGACTAAAACAAACTGTAACAAACAAACTGTAACAAACAAACTGTAACAAACAAGCAAACTGTAACAAACTGTAACAAACAAACAGACTGTAACAAACTGTAACAAACAAACTGTAACAAACAAACTGTAACAAACAAACTGTAACAAACAAACAGACTGTAACAACACGTGGAACAACAAAACAGACTGTAGACTTGTAACAAACAAACTGTAAAAACACGCTAACAAACAAACAGTAACAACAAACAGACTGTCCAAACTGTAAACAAATAAACAGACTGTAGCACTGTAACAACAAACCTGTACACAAACAAACAGAACTGTAACAAACGTTAAACAAAAACAAACTGTAACAATCAAATCTGTAATCCATTATTTTACTTAAACAGATTTCTGTAATCAAACTTTGTACCAAATATAATTGCAACAAACAAACAGGGACTGTCAAAAACTGTAAACAAACAAACTGTAATAACCAACCAGGGTTCACGCTGATAACAACACCCAAACCGACGGTAACCCCAAACCACTGTAACAAACAAACAAAGCACTGTAACAAACTGGTTTAACACAACAAACAGAACTGTAACCCAAATCCCCTGTAACCCCCCCAAAACAAAGCAGACTGCTAAAATGTAACCCCAACCCTACCACAAAACACCCCAGACGACTGTAAACAACCACCCTGTAACAAACAAACAATCTACACACAAACTGTAACAAACAAACAGCCCTGTAACAAACTGTCCCACCAAAACAAATTGTAACAACAAACAGGCCTTGTAATCAATACTGTTACAAATCTAATTGTCAACAAACAAAACAGACTCGCTAATCATATTGCTTGTTTATCAATACAAAACAGACCCCCCCCCTGTACCACCCAACACCCTGTAAACCACCACCAACAAACAGACTGTCCAAACTGTAACAAAAAAAAATGTAACAAACTAGTTTAACAAACAAACAGACTGTAACAAACTGTAACAAGCGATCAAGACTCTAATAAACTGTACAAACAAACAGACTGTAACAAACTGTAACAAACCACAAACAGCCACTGTACCCCCCCCCCCGCCCCCCCCACCCACCCAAACTGTAACACACCACACCACCCCTGCCTACCCCTACCAACTTTTTGTATGCATTTGTAAACAAATAACAGATTGTAACAACTGTAACAAACAAAACAGACTGTAATAAAACTGTAAAAACACAAACAGACTGTAAAAAAACTTTTAACAAGACAAACTGTAACAAACAAACCAGACTGTAACAAACGTAACAAACAAACAGACTGTACAAACTGTAACAAACGTAACAAACAAACAGACGTAACAAACTGTAACAAACATCAGACCTCGTAGCATAGCCACTGTCACAGAAAACAGACAGTAACAAACGGTAACAAACAAACTGTAACAAACAAACAGACTGTAACAAACTGTAACAAACAAACAGACTGTAACAAACTGTAACAAACTGTAACAAACAAACAGACTGTAACAAACTGTAACAAACAATCAGACTGTAGCACTGTAACAAACAAACAGACAGTAACAAACTGTAACAAACAAACTGTAACAAACAAACAGACTGTAACAAACTGTAACAAACAAACTGTAACAAACAAACAGACTGTAACAAACAAACAGACTGTAACAAACTGTAACAAACAAACAGACTGTAACAAACTGTAACAAACAAACAGAATGTAACAAAACTCGTACACAAAAAACAACTGTAACAAACAAACAGACTGTAACACGCTGTAACAAACAAACAGACAATAGCAAACTGTAACAAACAAACAGACTGTAACAAACTGTAACAAACAAACAGACTGTAACAAACTGTAACAAACAAACTGTAACAAACAAACAGAATGTAACACGCTGTAACAAACAAACAGACTGTAACACTGTAACAAACAAACAGACTGTAACAAACTGTAACAAACAAACTGTAACAAACTGTAACAAAGAAACAGACTGTAACAAACTGTAACAAACAGACTGTAACAAACAAACAGACTGTAACAAACTGTAACAAACAAACTGTAACAAACAAACAGACTGTGACAAACAAACAGACTGTAACAAACAAACTGGAACAAAGAAACAGACTGTAACACGCTGTAACAAACAAACAGACTGTTACAAACTGTAACAAACAACAGACTGTAACAAAACTGGGAACAACAAACCGACTTACACAACTGCAACAAAACAACAGACTGTAACAAACTGTAAACAAACAAACAGACTGTAACAAAACTGTAACACAACAAACAGACTGTACAAAACTGTTACAAACAACACAGATGTAACAAAACTTTTAACAAACAAACTGGAACAAAGAAACAGACTGTAACACGCTGTAACAAAACAAACCGACTGTTAAAACTGAACAAACAAAAGACTGTAACAAACTTAACAAAACAAACAGATGTCACAAAACTGCCAAACCAAACACCAGCACGTAAACAAATGCAACAAACAACCGACTCGCTTCAACAACATGTAACCAACCCCCACCAACACAGACCCCTGCTAAACACAACTGTACACCAACACCCACCCACAACAGACTGTAACAAACATGTACACACCCAAACCAACAAAGACTGTAACTAAACCGGTACCACCAAAACACCCCAGTAACCAAAACACACCCCCCCAACACCCGACCCCTGTCACTAAACCAGGGTTGAGAGGTTCGTAACACAAACAAACCAGAAAATAGAAACACCACCCTGTCCCCCACCACCCCCCCACCCCACCACACCAGCACCTGTACACGGATGGAGGGATACGGGGGGGAATGTGCGGGGGGGGCAAACAAGGAGAAGGAAGGGGGGACTGTAACAAGGATCATGTAACAAAGACAGGAAACGTGGGGTAACAAACAAACAGACTGTAACACGCTGTGGTTTTTTGTAAAAACAAACAGACTGTAACACTGTCTAACAAAAAACAGGGACGTGTATGTAACACAACTGATAACAAAACAAACTGTAACAAATGTAACAAAGAAGAAACAGACTGTAACAAAACGTAACAAACAACACTGTAACAAACAAAACAGACTGTAACAAAACTGTTAACAAACAAACTGTTAACAAACAAAACCGACTGTGACAAAAACAATCGACTGAACAAACAAAACCGCGAACATAAGGAAGAAACCGCTGTAACAGCTGTCTTGTAACAAACAAACAGACGGATTAAAAACAAACTTGTAAACAAAACAAACAGACTGTAACAAACGGAACAAACAAAACAGACGTAACAAACTTGCCAACAAAAACAAACAGACTGTAACAAACTGTAACAAACAAACAGACTGTAACAAACTGTAACACACAAACAGACTGTAACAAACTGTTACAAACAAACAGACTGTAACAAACTGTAACAAACAAACAGACTGTAACAAACTGTAACAAACAAACAGACTGTAACAAACTGTTACAAATAAACAGACTGTAACAAACTGTAACAAACAAACAGACTGTAACAAACTGTAACACACACACTATAACACACAAACAAACTGTAACAAACTGTAACAAACAAACAGACTGTAACAAACTGTAACACACAAACAGACTGTAACAAACTGTAACAAACAAACTGTAACAAACAAACAGACTGTAACAAACTGTAACAAACAAACTGTAACAAACAAAAAGACTGTAACAAACTGTAACAAACAAACTGTAACAAACAAACAGACTGTAACAAACAAACAGACTGTAACAAACTGTAACAAACAAACTGTAACAAACAAACAGACTGTAACACGCTGTAAGAAATATTCAGACAAAAACAAACTGTACCAAACAAACAGACTGTAACAAACTGTACCAAACAAACAGACTGTAACAAACTGTAACAAACAAACTGTAACAAACTATAACAAACAAACAGACAGTAACAAACTGTAACAAACAAATAGACTGTAGCACTGTAACAAACAAACTGTAACAAACAAATAGACTGTAACAAACTGTAACAAACAAACTGTAACAAACAAACAGACTGTAACAAACTGTAACAAACAAACAGACTGTAACAAACTGCAACAAACAAACAGACTGTAACAAACTGTAACAAACAAACTGTAACAAACAAACAGACTGTGACAAACAAACATACTGTAACAAACAAACTGGAACATACAAACAGACTGTAACAAACAAACTGGAACAAACAAACAGACTGTAACACGCTTTAATAAACAAACAGACTGTAACAAACTGTAACAAACAAACAGACTGTAACAAACTGTAACAAACAAACAGACTGTAACAAACTGCAACAAACAAAACAGCTGTAACAAAAACGGTTAACAAACAACAGACTGTACAAAACTGTAAACAAAAACAAACAGAAGTAACAGACTGTCAACAAACAAAACAGACTGTAACAAACAAACAAACTGTACCCAAACAAACAGACTGTACAAAATGTAACAAACAAACTGTAACAAAAAAACAGACTGTAACAAAAAACAGACTGTAAACAAAATGTAACAAAAAACAGGACTGTAACAAACTGTAACAAAACAACTGTAACAAACAACGTATAAGTAACACGCGGCAACCAAACAAAAACAGAATGTACCCAACTGTACAAACAAAACAACTGTAACAAACTGTAACAACCCAACAAGACATGTAACAAACTGCTACACAAACTAACTGTAACAAACAAACAGACTGTAACAAGCTGAACAACAAACAGACTGTAACAAAAACTGTAACAAACAAAACAGACTGTAACAAACTGTAACAAACAAAAACTGCTAACAAAACGAAAACAAACAGACTGTAACAAACTGTACAAACACACAGACTGTAAAAACTTTGTAACAAAACAAACTGTATGTAACAAAACAAACAGATTGTGACAAACAAACAGACGTAACCATGCTTGTACCAAACAAAACAGGACTGTAACAAACAAAAAAACAAAACAGACTGTAACGGAACTGTAACAAAACAAAAAGACTGTGACAACAAAAGACTGTAACAACAAACTGGAACAAACAAACAGACTGTAACACGCTTTTTGTAACAAACAAAACAGGGACTGTAACAAACTTGTAAACAAACAAAAAAAGACTGTAACAAACGTACAAACAAAAAGACTTTAACCAAACTGCCAAAAAAACATACAGACTTGTAACAAACGTAACAAAACAAACAGACTGTAACAAAACTGTAACAGAACAAACAGACTGTATCAAACTGTCACAAACAAACAGACTGTAACAAGCTGTAACACACACACTGTAACACACAAACAAACTGTAACAAACTGTAACAAACAAACAGACTGTAACAAACTGTAACAAACAAATAGACTGTAGCACGTGTGTTAACAAAAAACAAAACTGTAAAAAAACAAACAGCACCTGTAACAAACTGTAACAAAAACAAACAGCACTGTAACAAACTGTAAACAAAAGAAACTGTAACAAACAAACAGACTGTACCAAACAAAACAGACTGTAACAAACTGTTAACAAACAAGCAGACTGTAAGAACTGTAACAAACAAACTGTAACAAAAACAAAACAGACTGTAACACGCTTTGTAACAAACAAGCAGCAATAACAAACTGGAACAAACAAACAGGACTGTAACAAACCTGGCCCCCCCCCCCCAAACAAACAGACTGTAACCAAACTGTAACAAAACCAACAGGAATGTATCAAAACTGTCACAAAAAAACTTGTAAAAAACAACTGTAACAAACAAACAGTACTTCTAGAACAAAACTGTCAACAAACAAACTGTAACAAACAAACTGTAACAAACAAACAGACTGTAACCAACTGTAACAAACAAACTGTAACAAACAAACTGTACATACAAACTGTAACAAACAAACAGGCTGTAACAATGATAAACAAACAAAACAGACTGTAGCACTGTAAAAAAAAAAACGTAACAAAACAAAACAGACGTAAAAACTTGTAACAAAACAAAACAGACTGTAACAAACTGTAACAAATAAACAGACTGTAGCACTGTAACAAACAAACTGTAACAAACAAACAGACTGTAACAAACTGTAACAAACAAACTGTAACAAACAAACTGTAACAAACAAACAGACTGTAACAAACTGTAACAAATAAATTGTAACAAACAAACAGACTGTAACAAACTGTAACAAACAAACTGTAACAAACAAACAGACTGTTACACGCTGTAACAAACAAGCAGACTGTAACAAACTGTAACGAACAAACAGACTTTAACAAACTGTAACAAACAAACAGACTGTAACAAACTGTAACGAACAAACAGACTGTTACAAACTGTAACAAACAAACAGACTGTAACAAACTGTAACAAACAAAATGTAACAAACAAACTGTAACAAACAAACAGACTGTAACAAACTGTAACAAACAAATTGTAACAAACAAACAGACTGTAACAAACTGTAACAAATAAACTGTAACAAACAAACAGACTGTAACACGCTGTTACAAACAAACAGACTGTAACAAACTGTAACAAACAAACAGACTGTAACAAACTGTAACAAACAAACTGTAACAAACTGTAACAAACAAACAGACTGTAACAAACTGTAACAAACAAACAGACTGTAATAAACTGTAACAAACAAACAGACTGTAACAAACGTAACAAACAAACTGTAACAAACAAACAGACTGTAACAAACTGTAACAAACAAACAGACTGTAACAAACTGTAACAAACTGTAACAAACAAACAGACTGTAACAAACTGTAACAAACAATCAGACTGTAGCACTGTAACAAACAAACAGACAGTAACAAAGTGTAACAAACAAACTGTAACAAACAAACAGACTGTAACAACTGTTGATTTGTAACAAACAAACTGTAACAAACAACACAGGACTGTAACAAACAAACAGACTGTAACAAAACGTAACAAACAAACAGACTTAACAAAACGTAAACCAAAACAAACAGGAATGTAACAAACAAACAAACTGATAACCAAAACACCAGACTGTAAACAAACTGTAAAAACAAAACTGTAACAAACAAAAAGACTTGTGGAACCAAACAAACAGGACGTTGTAACAAACGGAACAATCTCAACAAAAACAGACGGAACAAACTGTAACAAACAAACAGACTTTAACAAACTGCAACAAACATACAGACTGTAACAAACTGTAACAAACAAACAGACTGTAACAAACTGTAACAAACAAACAGACTGTATCAAACTGTCAAAACAACAGACTTAAACAGCTGTAAACACCAGCAAAATTGTAACACACAAACAAACTGTAACAAACTGTAACAAACAAACAGACTGTAACAAACTGTAACAAACAAATAGACTGTAGCACTGTAACAAACAAACTGTAACAAACAAACAGACTGTAACAAACTGTAACAAACAAACAGACTGTAACAAACTGTAACAAACAAACTGTAACAAACAAACAGACTGTAACAAACAAACAGACTGTAACAAACTGTAACAAACAAGCAGACTGTAAGAAACTGTAACAAACAAACTGTAACAAACAAACAGACTGTAACACGCTGTAACAAACAAGCAGACAATAACAAACTGTAACAAACAAACAGACTGTAACAAACTGTACCAAACAAACAGACTGTAACAAACTGTAACAAACAAACAGACTGTATCAAACTGTCACAAAAAAACTGTAACAAACAAACTGTAACAAACAAACAGACTAAAACAAACTGTAACAAACAAACTGTAACAAACAAACTGTAACAAACAAACAGACTGTAACAAACTGTAACAAACAAACTGTAACAAACAAACTGTAACAAACAAACTGTAACAAACAAACAGGCTGTAACAAACTGTAACAAACAAACAGACTGTAGCACTGTAACAAACAAACTGTAACAAACAAACTGTAACAAACAAACAGACTGTAACAAACTGTAACAAACAAACAGACTGTAACAAACTGTAACAAATAAACAGACTGTAGCACTGTAACAAACAAACTGTAACAAACAAACAGACTGTAACAAACTGTAACAAACAAACTGTAACAAACAAACTGTAACAAACAAACAGACTGTAACAAACTGTAACAAATAAATTGTAACAAACAAACAGACTGTAACAAACTGTAACAAACAAACTGTAACAAACAAACAGACTGTTACACGCTGTAACAAACAAACAGACTGTAACAAACTGTAACAAACAAACAGATTTTAACAAACTGTAACAAACAAACAGACTGTAACAAACTGTAACAAACAAACAGACTGTTACAAACTGTAACAAACAAACAGACTGTAACAAACTGTAACAAACAAACAGACTGTAACAAACTGTAACAAACAAACTGTAACAAACAAACAGACTGTAACAAACTGTAACAAATAAACTGTAACAAACAAACAGACTGTAACACGCTGTTACAAACAAAACAGACCTGTACAAATGTAACAAACAAACAGACTGTAACAAACTGTAACAAACAAACTGTAACAAACTGTAACAAACAAACAGACTGTAACAAACTGTAACAAACAAACAGACAGTAATAAACTGTAACAAACAAACAGACTGTAACAAACTGTAACAAACAAACTGTAACAAACAAACAGACTGTAACAAACTGTAACAAACAAACAGACTGTAACAAACTGTAACAAACTGTAACAAACAAACAGACTGTAACAAACTGTAACAAACAATCAGACTGTAGCACTGTAACAAACAAACAGACAGTAACAAACTGTAACAAACAAACTGTAACAAACAAACAGACTGTAACAAACTGTAACAAACAAACTGTAACAAACAAACAGACTGTAACAAACAAACAGACTGTAACAAACTGTAACAAACAAACAGACTGTAACAAACTGTAACAAACAAACTGTAACAAACAAACAGACTGTAACACGCTGTAACAAACAAACAGACAGTAACAAACTGTAACAAACAAACAGACTGTAACAAACTGTAACAAACAAACAGACTGTAACAAACTGTAACAAACAAACTGTAACAAACAAACAGACTGTAACACGCTGTAACAAACAAACAGACTGTAACACTGTAACAAACAAACAGACTGTAACAAACTGTAACAAACAAACTGTAACAAACTGTAACAAAGAAACAGACTGTAACAAACTGTAACAAACAAACTGTAACAAACATACAGACTGTAACAAACTGTAACTAACAAACTGTAACAAAGAAACAGACTGTGACAAACAAACAGACTGTAACAAACAAACTGGAACAAACAAACAGACTGTAACACGCTGTAACAAACAAACAGACTGTTACAAACTGTAACAAACAAACAGACTGTAACAAACTGGAACAAACAAACAGACTGTAACAAACTGCAACAAACAAACAGACTGTAACAAACTGTAACAAACAAACAGACTGTAACAAACTGTAACACACAAACAGACTGTAACAAACTGTTACAAACAAACAGACTGTAACAAACTGTAACACACACACTGTAACACACAAACAAATTGTAACAAACTGTAACAACCTGTAACAAACAAACAGAATGTAACAAACTGTAACAAACAGACAGACTGTAACAAACTGTAACAAACAAACTGTAACAAACAAACAGACTGTAACAAACTGTAACAAACAAACTGTAACAAACAAACAGACGGTAACAAACAAACAGAATGTAACAAACTGTACCAAACAAACAGACTGTAACAAACTGTAACAAACAAACTGTAACAAACAAACAGACTGTAACACGCTGTAACAAACAAACAGACTGTAACAAACTGTAACAACAAAAGACTCTACATAACTGTAAAACAAACAAACAGACTGTACAAATGTAACAAACAACTGTCAAACAAAAAACAGACTGTAACACTCTGTAACAAACAAACAGACTGTAACAAACTGTAACAAACAAACAGACAGTAACAAACTGTAACAAACAAACTGTAACAAACTGTAACAAACAAACAGACTGTAACAAACTGTAACAAACAAGCAGACTGTAAGAAACTGTAACAAACAAACTGTAACAAACAAACAGACTGTGACACGCTGTAACAAACAAGCAGACAATAACAAACTGTAACAAACAAACAGACTGTAACAAACTGTACCAAGCAAACAGACTGTAACAAACTGTAACAAACAAACAGACAGTATCAAACTGTCACAAACAAACTGTAACAAACAAACTGTAACAAACAAACAGACTAAAACAAACTGTAACAAACAAACTGTAACAAACGCACTGTAACAAACAAACAGACTGTAACAAACTGTACAAAAATTAAAAGGGAAGAAAAAAAAAGAAGGAGAGAACAAAAAGGGTAAAAAAAAAAAAGGAGGGTAGAAAT